>VZRN01005892.1:974831-1110098 GCA_013397935.1 Dasyornis broadbenti | reverse complement strand
TTTTTTTTCCCTAAATCCTCAGCAATCATTATATTCATGTCCATACTATTTCTGTTTCTTTTTATCACTTCATGCTTTTCACAAAAATTGCAAACAACACAAATTCCTGCCAGAGTAATTGAGTTGTATTTGCCAGTAGTCCACAATACAATTTAATTCAACCACGTAAGTTTTCTTTTCTAAAACAAAAATAACAGTATCCTGTTTTTTTTCACAAAGACTATCAATGTGTTATTCACTAAAGCCAAAGAGAATCATTATTCTGATCTTACTTTTTATAACACTGCTAAAATAGATTGTTGAAATAGATTGTAGAATCATGCACAAAGCCAGTCCTTTCCTCTCATCACAAAACCATCATTTTTCTGTTTCTGGTTTTGCTGAACAATATTAATAAGACTTCCTATTGAACCACAGAGATGCATTATTTCAGCAGTAGCTGGAACCACTGTTTTGTGTGTGTACACATCTATAACACGTAAGCATTTCTAAAGCACTTGCAGATGTCTCAAGGAGAATAGAAACATTTATCTTATCTTCAGATGGTATTACAGCAAACGTATCACCTTGACTTTTATCTATGCTTTTCCAGTCTATATTGCCTGAAGATAAAGCCCTAAAATACTACAAGCCAGCAGCAGTTTATAGTTGTCCTGACATGTTCACACCTCTTCCCTTGTGCCAGCCCCAGCATTTGTGCAAGGAAATGCTGTGACAGGTAACTGATAACGTATCACTGTTAAACTCGGTAAAAGGAGAGGCAAAAGTGGTGTTTCTGCTATCATGGGCAAAATGAGAACATTTTTCAATTAGCATCCAAAGCTGCGAAAGCCTCAGGTAACCGCAAAACCACAGGCTGAGAAACTCAATCCAGCACTTTACATTGTGTGTTTTATAATTTACTGAAGCGCAGATGATTCTAACAGCAGATGGTTGGCAGTAATGACTGATCCATACAGTGCTGGGTTATTCTTGTCCTTAGTGACTTCAACAATTATTAGACTGGAAACCCCTTTCTACACTCTCCAGTTGTCTTTCCAATTTATGTTTCCCAGTCAGAATATAAGAACACATTTCCCTGAATTTCCATGCACATCTATCTCAAAAAGGCAACTCCAGCTACACTTGTATGTGCAATTCAAGGCATACTAAAAATATATATACAACATGCAATGTTTTCATATATAAAAATATATATTGTGGCAGCTCAGGTTTCAACAGAACTTTGAGAGTAAAAACATTATTCTATTTCTCCAGTGCAATTTCATTACTACAACATTACTAGGTTAATAAGTATGCAGTAGGAGTTTCACTTTGAGTTTCTGGCACATTAAAGGTATGCAAATGAAGAAAACCAGTGTGAAAACACAGGTTTTATTAACTAATCCAAACATCCTTGTTTCAAAGAAATATAATTAATATAATAATAATAATAATAAAAAGAAAATATTACAGTCAGGCTGTTCAGTACCCAGACTTCCCGGAAACTCAAGCTGTCTGTGCTGCAATTTGTATTTTCTGTAATCAAAGACTGAGAACATGCAGCGAGCTTCTCCCTGCTATCACCTGCTGATCTTCAATACAGACAGGCCAAGGTTTAACTTGCCCCACACTTTCAGTAAATTTTTCTATTCCTTCTTTAATGCTTATAAACCATTTTAGTTTTAAATGCAGGGATGTTTCAGCATGGGTGGGATGTACCCAGACAATGAAAACCAATCTGATGGTTGCTAATTCAGAGGCTGACAGGCCAATCTTGGTGAAGGACTTCAGCTTGAAACAGGAATTACATCAAAGTTCATTGTCCCTTCAGGAATTGTTTGGCCAATTTACAACAATCTGAAAAATTCATATCCAGGCTGTTGTGCACCAAACTGTACAGAACATTTTGTCCAGTACACTCCTCAGTTTTAATAGTTGTCATTTCAAAAAAAACCCCTAAACTTTAGTTTTCTATTACTGTAATTCTGTTTAGAAAGTATGAAAACCCAGCAAGATAAAAACCAGCTTTTTAAGAGACAAATGTAATTCATAAATGCATGAGTTACAACAACAGTACTTCAAGACAGAGCCCTCACTAATCCAACCCTCCTTTGTCCTTATATGAGATATTTGCTTCTCTTTCTCTACTGAAAGAAAAACATAAAACAACCCTAAATAAATGACATACCCTAAATGAGTACTTCACAGAAAGCATGTCTGGCTATCACTATTTCTTGTTTACACAACTGAGAAATCTTCAAAATACAGATTTAAAGATTTATATGGGAAAAAAGTGCCGTGATTCTGATGCAAGTGTAGTCAAGTAACAACCACATGACGGTAGCATAAAAGACAATTATCCTAATTTAAAATGCATCTCATTAAAACTTAAAAGCCAAAGGTGACAGCGCATACCATCCAGAGTTTATAAAACATGAACACCACTCAGAAGCTGAATTATACTAGCTCAAATGACAGTATTCAGTGCAGTAGATGAAAAGTTCTTTTCTCCTAGCCTTCCAAAATTATTTCCTTCTTGCTAAGAAGCTACGCACAAATCAATTCCCATCGTGTCCATTTGCCAGAAGATGTCTTAAAGCAGATCACTGCAGAATCCAGCCATCATAAGCTACCAGAATGCAGGTGACTGTCAGCAAATATTAACAAAGGCTGACAAGTTTATGGTGTCTCTACAAGAACAGCCTTACCTCGGCAGATGGTCCCGTTACCCACGTACCCAGGTTTGCAGGTGCAGCTGTGTCCCCTGATGGTGTTGGTGCAGATTGCATTCTCATCACAGTTATGCTGCCCACTGCCACACTCATCATGCTCTGAGTGGAGAGGGAAAAGAAAAAAAAAAAAAACATTTACAAGATGCAGGGTGCTTTTCAGTGAGCTGATGTGGCATTTGAAAAGCAAGTGGAGTAACCAGGATGCTGCAATGGCTGAATGCTGGGGGCTTGGTGTGGGAGTCAGCTATGGGCTGGCTCCAGTTCTGAAACTCAATAGGAGCATGGCAACAGCAGATTATTTAGGTTTAAAAACAGAAAAAAAAAAAAAAAAAAAGAACTGGTGAGGAGGCAAAGTGTGGCTGTGACAAAAAGCTATGGACAAGGAAAAATATCAGGGAAAAATATCTGCTGTGGAGATTAACCTTTACATCACTGCCCATCACCAACAGCAATAACCATAAATACAAGATAAGCAGCACAAGAGGGGCCCTAGCAGCCCGCCCTGTGCACAGAACTACACAGTTCAGTCGTCACAACTGCTTGCTCTAACTCACGCTGAGCTGACTCCTTCTCTAATAGCACACAGTAACCTTTCACATTTTTAAAGCACCAGTCATACCATCGAGGTTCAAAGAGGCTCTCAGACAAACAGGCCATATTTTGCTTTCATCCAGCCACTCTGACTGCTGCCCTGAGCCAAATTTGCCACAGCTCCTGCACTTTACTCTCCTGCTACCTTCCTGTTCTTGTGAAGCATCAGTTAGAGGTAACGAGCTACCTGACCCCGAAGTTTTTCGCTTCTTCCTGCAATTACAGGGAGCTTCCCTCATACAGCAGGATGGCAAAAAGAAAGCCTGAATATTTTACACTTTTGCACTGGTGCCTTTACAATTTTCTTCAGTGGAATTAAAAGGATGCAATGAATTTTCTTAAAACCACACAACAAAAAATCGGAATCTGGAACCCTTTTTTGTAGCCTTCACTTATGCAATCATCAGGCTGCTATTGATATACTGAGAGGTAAAAGCTATGCTTTCCTGGAATTAGGATTTGCTTAAGCTTTTTACCAGTGCAGCAGGGTGTTCAAAGGACTACGGACTAAGTCTAGCCTTCTTGAGATCACAGAGAGGCAGTGCCTCTAAAACACGAGCAAAATTCTCATTTTTGCAGGCTAAATGAAGCCCTTTGGAAGAGTCTCTCCATTGAGAACAGCAGCATCACAGGCTTTGACAGGCTACAATTAACCTCTGCAATGCTCTCACTGTGCCACAGAACAGAACGGCAGCCAATTTCAAGATAATTTCAAGACGCATGTAAGATTTGAATGGTGAATTCTAAGGAATCCACTAAACCAAATACTTCTGGAACACTGTTGATAACTATTTGCAGAACATATATCCAACATGTTTTCCATTTTTCAAATACATTTGACAGCAAAATGATATGGATTGCAACTATTTTCTCTTAAATAGCATCAAAGCAATGTATCAGCCTCTCACTCTTTGCTTTCAGCAAGAAACTCACACACACTCTCATATGTGCCTGGCTTCAGCTGATAAACTCAGGCTTGCATTTATACTTGTTAGTTTATGTTGGTCCCTAGCTCTGCTTAGGAATTCACTTCAGCTTCTTGCCAATTTTCAGAAGCCTTACATATTCAGAATGCCAGGGTTCTTCAAGGGCTGCCTGTTCTCTCCTTCATCTTTTAAGAAACTGTACCACAGGCTGATTCTTTGCCGCTTTGGTCTCATGGTGCTCAGGCTGCTGGGCCAGACACAAGAAGTATCAAGCTATCCTCCACGGAAGTGTTTTGCAGCAGCTGAAGATGAATTATCCTTTCTTTTAAAAGAGACACCCTCTCCACCACCTCCCCCCCTCTCTTGCTGCTTTTAATTGTCATTAGCTTTCCTGTGTTAGTATTCAAACTCTAATGAGATTGCCTTTGTGACAGGCTCATGTGTGTACACAAGAAGATTCCTACTCAAACAATTGCCAAAATTAGTCTATTACCTTCTCAGCACTTCAAGTATAAATAAAGATTTCCCAGCGGTACCAGATGTGTTTTGCCAAAATACACAAGAGAGGATAGTCTGCTGTGTTGTTCTAGGACTCTGACAATGTAAATCACTATTTACCATTCCTGCAGATGTACAGCTGCTGGAAATATCAGAAGATTTGGCATTGACAGAGCTGCTACCCCACAGTAACACATTAAACAGAAGTCACTTTTTGCAAAGCTGATATGACTTAGAGCCAGCAACAAATCTGACCATGGGAACCTGCCCTTCATGAGACATCCTGATGCTGCTGGCACAAGGAGGACTAAGGGAACCTCACCTGCACGAGGAATCCCAAGATTTCTTAGCAAACAATATGGCTGCAATGATGGGAACTTTAAATGAAGTTTTCCCTGGTGTAGGGATGTCTATAGTTGATGTTGCTACAGTCCTAATAAGAATGAGAAAGCATTGATTTCCTGCCAAGGTACAAAACTCTTTTCATCCAGATGAAAAATCCTTAAGAATGTGTCGGCAGTTAAATTTTCCTGGGTTTTCTGTGCCCTCACAGGAGCTCATCCTTTGGAACACTTGTGTGTTCACAATGGGAAGTGAGCAAGGAAAGCAGGCTCACGCTCTGTTTAAACTCAAAGGAGATTGTGACTAATTTGCAAAGAACATTGCTTTCTTACACACATTGCTTTCCAAAAATCCCAGCTCAAGCACATCAGGCAGAGCCTGCTCTTGCTTTAATGTTATGGTAAATACTGACTAGACAGCAAACAAAACTGGCAGAGAAGGACACTACACAGCAAGCGAAAGGAGTCACAAACAGCATCATTCCAAAGAGAGGGCAGAGCCAAGATAAAATGCCCAAAGTCCTGTCTTATTTTGACAATTTCCCTTGTAGCTGGGTATGAGAAGCACAAGAAAGGGACTCTAACAAACAAAAACAAAAGTAACTTTTAATTTTTTATATACACATGCATGTAACGTATAAACAAATAAGCTACTGTGCTCAGGAATGAAACTGTCATCATTAAGTTAGATTGAAGTCATCCATCTCTCTGACTTCTATTTGCTATATAATATACACAAAACGAGCTCATGATCAAAGATGAAAAGAACTGGCAGGCTTGCTGAGAAGGGCAGAATTCCTTGACCATCATTCACCTGGATTATAATGTCTATTTCAAGATCAGGTACCACTGCTGATGAACAGTTACAACACCAGCACCATTCTTTGTTTACAGGCAGGTTAATTTATGAAATCTCTGTGAACTGTCTTCACCATCTACATTTTTGTTACTCAGGATTGTTGTTACATCTATTTCATGCTTTGTGGTAAAGCCAGAAGATCAGTTTTAATCAGAATTAGTTTATTGAGCCTTTTTTTTTTCCCGCCCTCTATAAAATAAGGATATTACAAGATTCTGGTTTTTCCCCTAGCATTTGAAATTCTGAAATCCTCAAATACTAAAGATTTTACAGAAAAATAAAGGACAGCAATCTTCTATTACAAAAAAAGGAAGGGAAAAAAAAAGGAACAATCAAATGTCCACTGCTGATTTCCTTTTGACTTTATTTATTCTTCCTGTAAACAGAGATGAGGGATGGAAGGACACATCATCTCTGAAGCTTCAGCTGTCCTGGCCCTGTTTCCCAGCCACGGAGCTGATAAGGTCAGCAAAACACACATTTAAACAATGTTTTCTTTCTGGACAAAAACCGCCTGAAATTTCCAAGATCTTTCACGAACTTTTCCAAACTGCTAAAGAGAACCTTCTGAGAATTCCCTGGGTTCACACCTAGGTCAGGCCATCTTGTGAAGAAATGACTCTGCGGTTCATTCTTTCTTCAGCCGTCCCCTGAGAACGGCCTTCTGCCTCCAAAAGCACTTGTAATAAATTACTCATCCTTTTACAAGAACACGTCTCCATCACCTGTTGGAACGTTTGCACAACAGCACATGCACAGCTGTGGAAGACAAGTATTAGCGTAACCTCTGCTTTGCTCAGAAGCAGCCTAGTAAGAGGAAGTTTATCTCGATACTGACAGAATTCATTTCGATACTACACGGCCCTTGGAGAGACAACAATCACATAAAAAGCAAAGTTAATTCACCAGAAAATAGTTCCAAGGAGATGGTTAGTTGCACATCCTATTATAAGGAGCCCCACTGCATCCTACAAAAGAGCAGAAAACCACCTTACACCAAAACAGCGAGCTGTCTGTGAGCACCCTGACACCTTCAGCCGCAGCAGAACATTCAACCACGACACGTTTCGGCTGCGAAACCACTTGTTTAAATTTGAACTAAACTTTCAAAACACAAGGATCTATTTAAGGCTAAGGAAGTTAACCCAGACCAGGCTGGAGTGGCTCCTGCACACCTGAAATGAGCAATCATTCCAGCTGCTGATGGCTGATCACTTCAGCGTGAAGTATAAAATGGAATATTTAAACAAGGACAAAAAAAGTCAGCAACGTTCATGTACACAAATTTCCTTCAAACCCTTCTTACCCCATTTTTCTAGCCTAATCTCACTGAGGAATCACAAAAATACCTTTATTTTGTGGTACTTAAAAAATACCTTCTGTTCTGGGTTAAACTGAACTGGAAGAACGCAGGAGGAAATTCACTGGGGGCAGAAGCAAAGGTGCCAGACAAAGATTTTGACTGCCCGAGGTAATAAATTCTGCATAAAGCCACCCACATGACACTGCAAAACTGTTTGTAAGTAAAAACAACCACATCAAAATAATTCAGAACACATGAAAGGTAAAAAACAGGATTTATAAAAGCAAGTGCACACATATCTAAACACATATATAAACAATTGCAGGTAAATGGAAATTTTCTCCCTTCATATGTACATGAAATTTAGTGTTTGTGAAAGGTTCTAGGCAGCTCTGACAACGAACATCAGAAGCATCAGTCAAAAAATAGCATAGTTCTATACTCTTGAAGTGTTGGGTATTATAAATACCCACATTTTTACTAAAGAGCTATTTTCCATAAAATCATTTTCTATTCATTATCTAAGAGGAATATGACCTCTGCTTATATTCTGTTTGTATATTTTTTTAAATGCGTTTTCCAGAAGTACCACAGAATTTACAGGATGCCTCTACTTTCCTGTGTTGCAAGAGACAACACTGTTACACTTACTAGATTTGTAATGGGCTATAAAGGCAGGATCTACACAACTTTAGCTTTCTCTCTTTTTTCTTTTCTGTGCATGCTTGGAATAACTCTAGAATTTGTATTGTTCACGCTTTGTCTAAAAAAATTTAATTGAAGTTAGGACCCTATGTTGAAAATATATAGCAAAAAAACCACAGTGAAGCTAAGAACCTTTTGGTCAAGAGTCATAAAATCAGGATAGCTTTCCCTTGTCCAAAAGCACATAAAGGATTTCAAACCTATAATTTCTAAAAGGTACACTTAACACAGGATTTATTTTTAAGCAAGAATGCTGAAATTTTTATCTTCATTTTCTTTAAATAAAGATGCTCTTCAAAAAAAGATAGACACTGGGAAGGAATTATAGGAGAAATTCCACTGAAGGGTCTTCCACTATAGCTACTTTCACTTCTTATTACAAGAAAAGGCCCCAATTTAAACTTGCTTCCAAGATGGAAACAATTTTCTTATTGTAGGGATTCTCTTTCATTACTTCCTCAAAGCCCTCATACTTCAACAATAAAACATTCATCTTTGGAATACACTGTGCAAAGATTCTGACCATGCATTCATTCATATTTTTATTGCACTGAAAAGAAATCTAAGTTGTTCTCTAAATTGCTGAGATAGCAGTCAGCTTGTGGGGTGCAGAACCACAAATGCAGCAAACATTTCTATACAGCAAGAGACTCAGAACTCACAGAGCAGCAAGGTCATTGGATGCCACCATTTTTTATTAATACAGATACCATTTGTATAGAGTACATGGCCTGATGTAAAATTAATTATCTGGCAACCATTAAGCAATGGTCTTTGAAAACTCAGAAAGGAGAAAGCCATCTCTCCAAATACTTTTAAAAAGCAGAAGCCCTTTGTTGCATGTTATTATGCTTCAGATGTCTATGTAATAACTATGGTTTTAAAAATGATAGATTAAAAAAATTGAATTGAGGCAGAACTGCGGACTTAGTGGAATCAGGATTTCAGCTCATAAGAAGTTGTGATGAAACAAATGGGATAGCTTTTAAACAGACTGAATAAAAGGAAGCTTTATTCTGAACACACAGGAAGAATCTCCCACAGAAAACCTGGGCAATTAGAAACAAGATGAATACATCAAACAAGAAATTACATTGCAGATGGTAAGCTGGTGAATGATAATAGCTAACTGTGAATCCAGAAAACTCTATCTAAAAAAAAAACCAAAATCAAATTTTGGTTTTCTACTCATGAGAATCAAAGAAACACTAATAATTTTATAATAAATAATTTTATTTATGCCCATTCCAAACTTCAGCATCCAAGCTCACCAAGCATTTCCACAAGGAAACAGGAAGAAGGAACAGGGTGCAGAACAGGAAAGCCCCACTGTTCCCTGCTGCAACTTTATCCTTAGGAGCACTTAAATATACAAATGCTGGCAGAAGTATCCAATTTGCCATTCTTTTAATAAGAAACTAAAATGCCTTTGTAATTTATGACACAAGAAACAGCTCCTGGTGTTAAACATGAAATTATTTAGACTACATTCTAAAAGAGTAGACACATGCTACTCTTGGGTAATTAGGAAGAAATAGTGGGATTTAATTTGAATATAAAATTCCAAAAGTGCCTGCAGTTGCCTCTTGGAATCAAACAACCTTCTACAACCTGCAGGAGCTCTGCTCTGCCACATCCCCTCATGCTCTGAAGTTCTCCATGTGATCCCCTCAGTTTGTGAGATGGGCAGACCAGAAGTGCACGCAGGATTCAAGAAACATCAGAACATCATGAGTTCATACAACAGCATAATCATACTTTATCATCTTGTTCTCAATGCCTTTCCCAAAGGATCTCACCATCCTGCTCATCTTTGACCACAGCTGAGCACGGAGCTGACATTTTCAGAGTCTCTTCTCTGAATGGTAATGGCTAATTTAGAGCATTTGTATATGTACCTATCTTTTTTTTCCCCTCCCAAGGGAAAGGTACTTTATACTCTGATCCTCTGTTCTGCCTCACTACTTTATAAAAACAACTGCCAATAGTATCCATTTGAATTTCCATGAGATGAGCTCACTGAGCAGTGAAGAAATTCTAAATTGTTGTAATAAAAAAGTTTATTTTTGACTAAATCAAGATGAATAATAGATAGCCTTGCTGACAGTAACACTGGTTTTCTGCAAGAGGAGAAGAAAAAAGAAATGGATCTCTTGCTAGCACACTATAAAATATTTGCGCATATACCTTAAATGCCTAGATAACATTTGTAAGGAAGTGGGAAAAGAGACATTTGGTTTTATTGTTTTCTGAACACAATCATAAAAAAGAAAAGAAGAAATCAAAGTAAGAAGTGGAAAATCTGAAGAAGTGAGATCTTGAAAAACTGTGTTGTAGATTTAGGCACATTTCACCCCGATCAGAAGCTCATGAAGATTAAAGAAAAACAGCATCGACCGAACTAGATCAAGTGTTTGAAAATTCAGGAATCACTGGAAGGGTACACAGGTGTTTTTTCTTTACACTTAAATATTATTTCCCTAGTCTTTTAAAGTGCATTTAAATTGAGTAGACATATCAAAATAGTAAATACTATTACAAGTATCAAAACCAGCTAGTAGCTGGTTTAGTAGCAAAGTAGATTATTAATGTGAAGAGCCGCAGTATAAAGGGTAGTCTTTTACACTGAATTTTCATGCCCTATATAATAGTGAAATGTTAGTATTATTGACGTATACAGAAAATTCAAAACAGATGCTTATCAGAGGCTGATAATAAAATGGCAATCTAGATGAAATACTCAACTGGATACTCTGCTGCACTTCTGTGGACTTATTTTTGAAAGCCAGATTATTCATGTCATTAGGGACATGTGTCTTTAATTCTCAAACTTGCCAGCAAACTTTGAGCACAGGAGAGTCAACTTTGAGCTGTGGAGACAGGCATTAAATTCAATTCAGACAGGATCTAGATAAGACATTCATTACAAGAGTTTGAAGATCTGCATATTTCATCTTTAGAGATGCAAGCAAAAAATTCCATAAAGAAGAAATCACACTTCATTGTCAAAAAAAACTCCTGTGTTATCTTTATGCTGGAAAAGTCACACCATCAAAGGAATGAGCTCTTCTGCAAGTACAGTTTTTCACTGAGCAAAGAGCTGGAATATCCACACCACTCAGAGTCTTCAGGAGTGAGGCTGAACTCCATGAAGACCAGACCATTTTTCAGAACCAAAATGTAGTAAGGATTGGGCACTGATTACTTTGCAGACCCTGAGTAATCCCTAAATGTAATGGTAACAGAGTGTACAGGTGCTTCATTTCTGGTTCTACAGCTCAGAATTAATCTTTCAAATTCTTGCAGAGGATGAAGAAAGTATGCAACCTATTGCTCCAATATAAACCCATTTTTAAGACTAAGGGATATCAATTATTAAGACAAAACCTCAGAGGAGCAGGAAATGAGTCACAAAAATCAACAAAAATGTAATACTGTACACATGGGAAATGCGTTGAAAAGCAAACAGATATATCCTCATCTGCAAGAACAAAAACATCTTAAAATTGTTTCTCCTTACTAGATTTATATAGCAGCATAACCAGTTTATGCACTGTTATTTCTAGAGGTAACCTAGCCTGCATGTCAGTCTCTTATTCATTTATTTATTTACTTAAGGAATCCAGAAGAGAGTTCCTAAAGCCACAGGATGACCTTGAGGTGCAGTGGTCAGTCAGGGCAGAGGTCCATGTGCTGGGATTCTGTTCTGAGCTCTCCCTCACACACACTCCTTCCCACAGGTCATCCTGCCTGAATTATAATGCAGAACAATGGTTTTTAATTGGAACATGCTAAACAGTATAATCATCCTGATCATTACTATGGGATGTTAAACTTCTAATACAATCCCTTAACTTTTTCACAAACCAGTGACAAACAAGGCACTGGACTTTTATGAGGCACCTTGATCACATATATTGATTTGTACATTTATAAACCACTGATTATTCCAGATTTCTCAACGTAGTTATTGCTTCTCTTGACATAGTTACAAAGTAGGCAATTTCATACAGAAAGCCAAATAAAGCTTTGAATTACATGGGATGTACCACGCTGAAAGAAAGCAGCTACACAGTTCCAGCTAGACTGCAGCATGACATCAATATTGATACAGACAAGAACAACACACCAGTTCCATGAAGTTCTCAGCGTCTCTAAATCACAGGACATTCACTTAGGAAAATAAAGAAATCACACACAATGACAGTATGTGAAATAACTGAGACTTTGTCTAGCAATTGCCACCGCCTAATTTACAATTTTCAGGAGAGATGCTTGCTACCATTACATCTTAAGATACAGTGTTATTTTGCTTCTTTGTTGTAAAAAGCTGAATGTGGTCCAAGCACCTGCACTGGGTCAGAAAAAAAAACCCTAAAGCAGTATTTTCCATTTTATTTATATAGCAGCATAGCAGGACAGGCTGCTTTTTGTCCATAAACTTGTGAAAGCTGCATGCTTATATCAAGTTGAAAGTTTTACTTTGCAGAAATCTCAAAATCAGTAATACAAAAAGTATGTAAATAGACCTTTGGATGCAATTTTTAGCCAACATTTCATCATGGCTTCACAAATTTAAACTGGTGATAAAAGTTCTGAAAAGTTTCAGTTTCCAGCACTCCACGATTCTTTAACTACCATATGAAAAAGAATCTCAAAAAGCAACACATACCCCATTTCAAACCAGCACCAAGTTCTCTTAGCACTGTTGCAATAGAGTAAGGTGGAATTGTCTCTAAATGAACTTTCATGTGTGACAGATGTGTCAATCTGCTGATACAAGAACACATAAAATCACAGTTAGGGTTCTTTAGCAGAGTTCAAGTATAATGAGGACAGGATGTGTATTAATTCTCTGCACCTACCAGAGAGGCAAAGAAAAGGCTTTAGGAGTGCTGGAGTGTGTGTAACAGGAGAGATGAAAGTCAAGTCAAAAAGACTTAGCATAGTTCTCCCAGTTTTCTGGTTACAAAGCCAAACATAATTGAGCCATTAGGTTTCCCTTTATGTTTTATGTATTACTTTTTAAATAAGCAAATGCTGCTTCAAGGACAGGCTGTAGTATGTTTTAACTTTAGACAGAGTAGAGATGGAATCTTGTTTCTTACTGAAAGTAAACAGAAAATTTCAAATCATAGAATTATTAAGTTTGGAAAAGACCCCTAAGATCACTGGGTCCAACCTCTAACCCAGCACAGCCAAACCCACCACTGAACCATATCTACCCATCTTTTAAATACCTCCAGGAGGGGGACTCAACTACTTGCCTGGGTAAACAAACATCATATTGCAGGAAAATCCATGAATCTGACAGAAACACCCCCTGGTTGTAACTCCCCCAAGAAAGGCAGTGAGTGCTGACTGACATTTTTGAAAATGGATGTTGGAAAAATTACTTTTAGCTATTTAGGCATCTAAATTACTAAATGGTTTATTCTCTCAGAGTGATGAAAATCTAACTTCCCCCAATGTGTTTAACTGGATAAATGGGTTCTCAGCACTTTTTAAATTATTCTTTTAAAGAGCAAAGAAGAAAAAAAAGGAATTCCAGTTCTTTATGTCACACCTGCATGCAAGTCTTCGGTTAACTCCTTTAGCCTCATGGAAATACTACGGAACTTTTACATGGAAGGAAGTGATCAAATTGCTTTACCCCTCAAGATGTGCAAATTCAGCATCATATATTTACTCTCAACTCACAGAATCAATTTTTATTTGAAAGCAGAAATGGAAACCAGTGCATCATCATTTCCTAGGGCATCTGTATTTTTCCCTGGAGACATTCTACCACAATAGTGATCACAATAGGCCATACTTGTCTTATGAAATCTGACAAGATCACAACCTGAGCTCCTTCGGCTGCAACTCTACCTTCTATCAGCAAAACAGTGCACAGTGTGAAAGTCCCACTGCTAAGACAAAAGAGGGATCAAACAGAATTTATATACAATACACTGGACAGGCTTTCACAACTAACTTACCAAAGGATAATCACAGTCCAACCAAAAAAGTGGATTTAAGCACAGGATTTTACAAGAGAACTGATGATGATGAAAGATGGGAGTATTTTCTCCAAAAAACTTAGAACATAATTTTGGGGACACAGAGGTAGTAATTCGAAGAACCTAAAATCATCAAACACCACAGAAAGCACTGCAGAAATACACTGGAGATTCAGAGCAGGAGCTCCCAGGGCATGAAGTCAAATTCACTTCCAGGCTCCCTTTTCTGTGCTACTGACTCAGAGAGTGCTACCCGAAATCTCTCAGCTGGGCTGGCCTAGGATAGGACAGGACAGTACTAGGACATTGCATTTGGCCTTTGGCAAAGCATGAGATATATAAGGAAGAAAGCACAACGCCAGGTGTGAGGAACGTCTGCAAAAATCAAATTGCAGAGGAAGGGACATTGAAGTTCTGGGCTTAGGTACCCAATACTGACAAGACAAATTCATATATAGTCATACAGTGAGAAACTGGGGCTAAGTGACCACAAATCATAAAGGAAGCATTAAACCTCAGGAGGAGGGGTAGAATGTTTCTCCAGAAAATGTGATGTACGTCAAATAACAGAGAATATGAGAAATGAGAATCAAGTAAGGGTAAACTTGGAAAGAACAATTTTCATGTTCACAAGAAACAACCTCCACAAAACACGTGTACCTATGCAGATCACATGGTAGTATACTGCTTAAAATTTAATTCCAGCACGCATTCCAGGGAAGAAAAGCAGCATTATACAGAGCATTCCAGTTCAGAAAAGGGACCAATGATGCTGTTAGCTAAACTGAGCACAGATCTTCCTGTAGAACATGCTCAAATGAGAAAGCACAATTTAGGGGTGGGAGCATCTGGCACAATCTGAATTCCACCCCCCCCCTCATTAACCGACTATATGACTTGGTGACTGAGATACTTTTGTAAAGAAATGGTCAGAAAGGTGTTGTGTCAGTGTAAAGCTCATCTAATATAATGAAATTGTTTACCAAGAGACAAGAATGGGAAAGAGACTGAATTTGGAATATTTGAACCATTTGAAACAAAAGATTGGGATCCAAGAGAAACCTAACATTTTTCACTATTGGGTGACAGGTAAACATTATGACATGCTGGAGCACCACTGACATTTCAGGGCTAGCTTGCATGTACCACCACTATAAAACAATCCAGAGAAAACCTGAAAAGGGCTGCTGATAATCACAAACAAGGAATGGTTGAAACAAGTCTGATAAAAGCCCATTGGGAACGTGATAGATGTAAACTTACTGTCACAGGTTAAGCATCAGAAAGACAATCGTAAAATTATTTGGAAGAAGGTGTCAGGAGGTACATGCCCAGACATTACCTTCACAGAACTTCATGGAATGAAAAGATCAAACTAATTAAACACAGAATCACAGAATATGCTGTTTTGGAAGGGACCCCCAAGAATAATCAAAGTCCAACCCCTGACCCTGCACAGCACCATTCCCAAGAGTCACACCATGTGCCTGACAGTGTTGTCCAAATGCTTCTTGAGCTCTGTCAGGTTTGGTGCTGTGCCCACTGCCCTGGGGATCCTGTTCCAGTGCCCAACCACCTTGTGAGAGAAGAACATTTTTTCAACATCTAACGTAAACCTTCCCTGACAAAAACTTCAGGCCCTTGGGTACTTGGCATTTGTCACTAGAGAGAAAAATGAAGGCATACTTTACACATCAAGTAACATTCCTGCTCTGGGTACTAACTCTAACCCCTGCAAAGGTATTTTGTGTCTTCACTGCCTATTTCCTAGAAGAGCAGCCCTATTCAGAGCAGAAAGGACAAGGTTCCTGCTCCTGTCCCACAATCAAGGGAAGGGAGGAAAGTGATGTAAGTATGGCTTGCACATAGTTTGATCAAGACTGTAATTTCAGTCCTTTTAACATCTTCCATTTAGAGGCTCAGACCAATTACAATCATTAACAATCGGTGTCTCGTGTGTCACTTCTCTGACACATGACAAATGTCTGTGAGTAACAGCAAATACTGTCACAGTAAAAGAGGAATATGTCTTTCCATCAGATCCCTGAGCTATGCTGCACAAGTGCTGAAATCAGCACTAAATTAGCATTAGAGTAATTAAGTAACTTTTCCCGTAGAAGACTATGGAGCCTTTAGTTTTAACTATTCCTCAGAAAACCTGAACACAGACAGAGCCTGCAGCACGACGGTGATAAATTCCCTGGAGGAAAGCTCCTGCCACAAGCTCCCATGCATACAGATGGGATGGATGTCAGCTAGGAGCCCTCCATCTAATCTCCATCTTGCAGCAGCGGAAGCAGGATCCTTATGCACAACAGTCACAAGCACTCCAACGCCACAGAAAGAGATCATTCAATTAATATGTTAAAAATTAATAGTAATTTGAATAGTTAAATATTAATAGTTGAATTTGGAAGGAGAAAAAGGGATTTCTTCTGATACTAATTTGATCCTGCATCCTAGGTGACAGCATGAAAAAGATGCCAGGTGAATAAAATTAGTGGAACAAAACAATTGCCTGGAACCACAAATTGAATTTCAATGGGATACCTCATGCTGCTACAACCCAAGGAAGTCATCTTGTGGGGCACACCTCACCGGATTCACATGCAGTTCAGAAAATGAAGAGGACAGAAACACATTTCAAATATTTAATAAAAGGCAAGATAAGGTCACCAGAAATGAGCATACAGCTGAAAAATTATACATATACAGCACTGTTTCTTTTAACTCCTGTAATAACAAGAAAGCAATCTTTTTCAGCCAGAAAAAGCTTTTCTAATTGATACACGTTTGGCATCCTAAAAGGTATTCACACCGGGAAAGAGGAATGACATGTCACCAAGTCTTGTCACCAGTGACCGCACCAACACTGGCACAACTGCTGTGTTTTCCAAGAGCTTTTGGAAAGCGGCCACACAAAACAGAAAAAAAAAACTTCAGTGCAGTTAACCCTGTGAGAGGCCTGAGTTTCAGTGTATAGTTTCGAGCCCTGTTCATAATTGAAAGTAAGAATTCCAGCAAGAATTGTGGGGTTTCGGAAACAGCCCGGCACAGCTCAGCAGGTCCCTGCTGGAGGAGTGACAATGAGGCAATACAAGGAGAAAAGGAGTTTTGGGAGATCTCTCCCTTCCTTTTCACCAAAAACTATGAAGAAATAACAACGGCATAATACAGAGAAAATATGTCTCACAAATGGAGTGTGTTTAATATGGACGGATGACATCTTGAGACAAGCCTGGAGCATTCTGCAGTGAAGAGTCAGGGAAACAGGGTGTCTTCTAAACTTCAGTGTTTCCCTGAAACTTCACCAGGCCCCATGGGGAAGTGGCACATTTGGACTGGGTGACCCAATCCCTAGCTCCAGACCCAAAGTAATTTCCATGTTTTGTTTCTAACATAAAGAACAGTGACAATCTTAGCTCATGATCCTATTTTTCATTCTTTTCTTGAACAATTAATGGGGAAGGTTCATATTGTAATTTTATTCTCTTTGAAATACTCACTTGGCATTATTACAGCCTGTGACTTTGCATGGCAAGGTTTTCAAAACCCTTTGAAAGGGAAACACTTACTATTCTGTGATGTTCACAGAGTGCTATTTCTTGCTTGAGAAGGCACAATATAGCCTGCAGTATAATAATAATAACAATTATTATTGGTTTTTTTCACTTTATTTTTTTTGTATCAAGAGATGGCCATTAAGTATAGCAGGATTATCACCTCATCTTGGACAAGCCTTGTCATTTTCTGTGTAGGCTGGAAGGAACCACCACATCTTAGATCAACGCTGGTATGATAAGCACAGGGCCAGGCACAGAAATGTAACAGAATTAGAAGATGATGAACAGCAATCAAGGAAAAAAACACCCCAAACCTGAAAAAGGCGGGGGTGCTGGGGAGGGGAGTGGGAAGGGATTCCTTGAATCACATGAACAAAAGAAGGAAACTCAGATTTCTATCAGCAGGGGAGTAAGATACAAACTAGCTTCACTTGCCATTAAGAAAAGATACAGGAGGACAAAGACATGGAACATAATACAATAGCATGCTAATAGCTTTACATTCTCCAAAAAAAGCAAACAAACAAAAAAACACACTAATGCCTTTGTCCCTTCGTGGTTGCCAGGAACTGATGCCTTTTTCCGTGGTAAAACATTGAGGCAGACACAGCAGTAGCAGAGAAAAGGGTATCTACCTTGGTTTGACTAGGATCCTTGGAGCAAAGCCCGTTACAGATGGAAATACGGCGGAAAGCACCCGGGCCCCCCACGCATCCAAGTGCCGCAAACTCAGAGCACGGCTCCACACAGGTGCAGGAACAGGCTAAGCCCCCGAACACCCCCAGTATACAGTTTTTATGGACTTCACAAATTAGCATATCAATCTAAAATCCCCAATAAGAAATGTGATAGATTGAGTAACAGTCCCCGTACCCTGGTCAGCCCTCCCCTCAATGAAATTCCAGTCTTGTTTACAAAATACATTCCAGAGAAAGGGGCCCATCAAGGTTGGAGCCTACAGCTCTGAGACAGTGTAGAGCTGTTGACGTCTCACTGGGTATGTTTCGTCTTCTTGCTTGGTAGAACCCCCAAACTAAGCTACATGTCAGACTACAAGAATGATAGGTATGTGGGACTAGGGTACAAGAAATATGTGTAAAGGGTATGAGAAATATGTGTGAAGGGTATAAGGAAGGCAAAGGGGTTTAAAAGGTATAAAAGAAAAAGACCTAAAAAAACCATCAGGCATCATTTGTTACAAACGTAACTCAGTTCTGAAGGAAAATAGAGTTAATATTGAGGCTCAGAAAGAATAAACTCAAATGAAAATTGAGATTAGCTAGAACATATTTAACAGTATTTTCAGTAAAGCCAGTAAGTGTATGCCTCATATGCTAAATAAAAACACTAAAAAAGCAAGAATGCATCTCTACAAGAAAAACTGTAATTCTTACGAAGTTTTTCATATTCTTTCCAGTTATTACAAAAGATGAGATAGCATTTAAACAGTGGAGGAGAACCAGAGGCATTATTGTCTGCACCAGATCACAAATGTCAAGAAACTACATAAAAAATGGCAATGTCATTCATCATAATAGAGTGTCTGAAATTGATATTTCACTAAGACTAAACTTTCCTGCCCTCCCACTGCAGTTACAAGCAGTTTAAGGGTTATAATGTGAACACTTACAGACAGGAAAGGATTAAAAAAAAAAAAGAGAGAGAGAAGTTCACAAATATTCACTAGAGAAAAGAATTCTTGCAATAACGTTTTGTGTGCTATCTGTGCTCTACTGTAAAACTAAAGTAACTGATTCACAAAAATACTGAGACACTCAATACACTCTTTAAGTACCTTGAAGGATTCAAATGAAAACATCTTAGGACTCTAATTATTGCTGGTGGTTGTTAAACACTCTGTGACTGTTATTCTCCTTTAACTGAGGGTAGATTTAGACTGGATATTAGGAACAAACCCTTCCCTGTGAGGGTGGGGAGGCCCTGGCACAGGGTGCCCAGAGAAGCTGTGGCTGCCCCATCCCTGTGAGTGTCCAAGGCCAGGTTGAGCAGCCTGGGATGGTGCAAGGTTTCGCTGCCCATGGCAGGGCGGGTGCAACTGGATGATCTTTAAGGTCCCTTCCAACCCAAACTATTCTAAGATTCCTTGTTGCATCAAACAGTTTGGTTTAAAACACTGCAAGTTCACCTAATCTAATTAGATCAGGTATTTCATAATAATCTGACTGCCTTTTCAGACACAATTCTACTTTTATCATCTCTAAAGCAGTCACATTTTTTTATTAAGCTTAAAATGTAAGGACATTGAAAACAATGTATTGTGGCCAATTGCAATTACACCAACAAATAGCATTTGAGGGATTTAAACAGATAGCAGCAATTATCCTCCTCTTTGTAGAGCATGAGGGTGATAAAAATGATTATTTTTTCAAGATCACTATAATATTCATGTGTCTACTTAACTTTCTTCCTTGGAAAGTCCCATTTGTTTTCTTTTGAATTGAATAAAAGTATTTTAAAGATTATGATTGTTCAGTAGTTATGAGAAAATTAATAGCAGCTACGACAAAGGTATGTAAAATGAGTAGTAGAATGTAGAATACTCTTACCCAATATTAATGAAAAGGCTCTCTCAGTGAAATTAAAGGTGAAAAAAAAATCAGGGTGGACAGATAGAAACAGTCATTTTACAGAGTAGGTCTAACAGACAAAATACTTTAGGCAGTATTGAATTTAAGTCAAATAATATTCAAAATAGTAGCCCCTTAATGAACATGAGTAGCACAAATCATCTTGCCAGCTAGAATTTAATTATGAAATTATTGATTCTTATGGTTCAGGGCACAAAATGATCATTAGATGGAACCAAGGAAAGGGATTCCTTCTATGATATATTATAGTTGCAGGGAGGCCAGTGTTTTCTCTGAAACAACCAACTTTGCTGACAGAGAATAAATACTAGGTCAACTGCAGTTCAAGATGCCGGGTTCTAGTAAAAAGGCAATTCATTTTATCTGAAAGAAAAAAACCCCATGGACTTTCCTATCTGAAGAGATCTTGGGCAGGAGGGTATCCGGGAATGCTGTCTACAACAAGGGGTCTTCCAACTTACACCACTTTAATTATTTGTTCTTTGTGAGTTCAGCTGCTAAAAGACCATGTTTGCACTCGGTTTGGTTTGGGAAGGAGGAAGAATGGGAAGTCGGCCTTCCTGCCTTCATCTGAGCCCAGCTGAGGCAGATCCTGCAGCAGTGTGTGACGACTCAAATTCATTCCAGCAGGCGTAGCACAGGAGGAGACTGAGCTCGCACTCCAGGCTCTCCCTCCTGCTGATGCTTCACTGACACAGAAAGGGCAGTGTGGGCACCTAGGAACCACGCAAATACAGACACCACAGGAGGCAAAAGGATGGATACCCCTCCATGACTGGATTTGCATTTTTCTTTATCACGAAGACTTGAGTAAAAGGATGCTCAGAGGGCTGGAGCACCTCTCCTGTGAAGACAGGCTGAGTGAATTTGGGCTGTTCAGCCTGAAGAAAAGGCCCTGGGGAGGCCTTAGAGTCCCTTCCAGTGCCTAAAGGGGCTGTAAGAGAGCTGGGAAGGGACTTTGGACTAAGACATGGAGAGAGAGGACACTGGGGAATGGCTTCAAACTGCAAGAGGGCCGGTCAGATCAGGTATCAGAAAGAAATTCTTTCCTGTGAGGGTGGTGAGGCACTGGAACAGGTTGTCCAGACAAGTTGTGGATGCTGCATCCCTGAAGTGTCCCCACTAGTGGTTCAATCCAAACAGCAGCAACACAAAAAACCACAAAGGAACCTACATTATCAATTGCCATATACACTTTACTTGATCTTGCTAAAGTTAGAGACCCCAGATCTGGAGAGAGAAGAGTCCCTTGGCCTGTGGATTTTGAACTTTCTCTGAGGAATGGAATAAATCTAGTTTCCTCAGTGTGGACTGAATCAATGAAAAGCTTTTTGTAAGTGATTTAACACGCCAGCCAGAGAAACAGGGAATGTGGTTTGCATACATTTAACTACCCTCATATGAACATGAGAGGATTTGTGGGACTCTTAAAAGTGTGCAGAGTGAAGTAAAAGTGTACTGAGCAGACAGAACTAGCACATTCAAAAAGTAACTTTCTACCTTGTGGCAGAATGTGACTACATTTTGAACGTCTTCGCTTTCTTGCAAACCATATTTGTGGCCTAATTATAACAGAGGATGCAGTTCAGAACTGGATAGATACCAAGGAATCTATCTGAAACCAACTCTCCAAAGATCAGAAGATTCCTCTGCTCCTTTGGGGAGCGTGCGTGCCTAAATATGCGCATTCTTAATTTACCGTTTGAAGAGGAATGTGCTGTGTCAGGTGTTCCACAGAACACCACTTTTAACATTTGTGCTATTTTGAAAGCAAAAGGCCAACAACAAACCAGCCAGAAACTGGCATAGAGGACAAATGGTGGTAGATAGTTCATCATTACAAAAATTGTATTCATTAAACTTTATGAAATAGAACCCTCCATTATGAGAAGCATAAAGCAGACTAAAACAAATCCCTTGGATCCTGAAAACACAGAAACTTTTCTTCTTCATACATAAATACGGAAAAATGTACTTTTCCCTTACAGGGCATTAAGCTGTCTCCCCATCGACATCCTTATCCTTTGCTTGGCAGCCCTGTTTTCTGGCCCCTCCTGCTATCATCTGGCATACCAGGAAAGCCTTCCCCAAAACACCTGATTATCTCAGCCTAGCAGCCTGAACTGTATTTTCTAAAAATGAACTTTATTTGTAAACTCTGAAAAGACAAAAAAAAAAAAAAAAAGTAAGCACATAAAAATTGCAATAGACTATTCTAATGGGAACACAATTAGCAAGACTGTGTCATTCATTTGCCCAGCTCTGTCCCACTTCTCTGACAATGAAGAATAAGAGCTATTTCTGTGAGAGTCATAAAAATCCCCAGTTTGAGCAATTATTACATGCAATCATGTAACTAAATAGGAGGTTTCATACTGGGAGGCAAAAAGCCTGCAGTAGAAAGCATGAAAATATTAACTACAAAGTAATAGATCAAAGCACCTCTTTCCCCCCATCCCTGTGCTATTCCCAAAGGCTGTATTTCTGAAGGGCCAAGCAAGTCTGCTTGCCAGTGTCACCCTTTCAAATTATTTCACAAATATTTCAGAAAGGCAACACTACCAGATTTATGGTTATTGACTAATGTTTAGAAATACAGAAATAAATTTAGGAATCTAGGGTATCTAGTTAAAAGACTCACTGACATTCTCCTGCAATATCACCCATACTGTATCTCAATATTCTTGCTCACAGGCAGAACATAAAGGTTCTCCAAAACCAAAATTAGACTCTCCATGAAAAGACAAATTGCACTGCACACCTTCAGAGCCATAGGCACTCTGCCCCATCCCCTTAATGAACATATTTCTGCTGAAAAAAGCATTTTTTAACTTACCTGTGAACATGCAGAACCAGCAAAGCAGGAGTTGGACGATCTACAATGCATTTCTAAACACTGCTTACACCAAACCCCAGCCACTTCAAACAAATTACAGATGCCCATCATTGAACCAGGGTCCTAAGGTCTTTTCAGTATCTCAGATTGCTCAGAAGGTGATCCTTTGATCACCTGTATGCAGTAATTGACACTCAAGAATCAATAGATGTTAATAAAATATTAGCTTTCTCCCAATCAATATGCACACAGCTATGAAATATTCAGCACAGGTATAAAAATGAGATCATAGCAAAATGAGAAATGTTAATACATTGTTTCATTGTGTATAAAATGCAGATTTAGATTTAAAAAAGGAGAAAAGCCCCGAGACATGCTAAAGCCTTTGTCACACGCATTTCTTACTGTCAGAAAAGCCCCTCAGACATAAGCACCATGAACTTCATGGAAAATTTTCTGTTCCGCTTAATAGGCTTTATAGAACTCCTTTGTTTCATAAGTAAAAGCCTCACTCTGGAAATCATAAATCCCAGCAGCAAACACAAAGATACAATAACAGAGCAGCAAAGTTCTACACGTTTCACAGATACGTCACTCCTAACTCAGCAGGCTGTTTTCATCCACCAAGACACACTCCCTTTCAGGAAATACACACTTGTCAAATACAAATAAATATATTGCAAGTTCTTGGCCTTTCCAGAGGTCCAGTGATTGCATTCCAGATCATTTCTACCATTCCTTAAATTGAAGTTACAGGAATCTGGCACTCCTATGATCCAATGTGAATGAGCTCCTCTTCCTCTGTATGGGATTTTTTTGGAAGAAATGCGTATGTTTGTGCCACACTCTGCACAGTCTTTGGTCACACAGGATACCCACACTGCAAAACACCAGAAGTCTGGGGGCAAAGACCCAGAATTTTTTCAAAAGAAAATGTGAAGTTTACAAAGAAAACCCACTTAGAGTATTGTTCTACTGCTCAGCCCCAAAACTAACAATAGGCTTTTAGGTTTCAGGTGAGAAGAATAAAGCATACTCATGAGGAGATATTTCAAATATTAAAATGGAGTGCAAACAGAAAGGTCAAAGTGTTCTCTGTATTCATTGAGAATATGACAAGAGGGGACAGGCTTACACTGTGGCAAGGCAGATTTAAAGGAGCCAGTAAGCAAACCTCTCTAAATGGTTGAGTAAGGGGGACGCACATACAAAAAGGGGATTAAAGTGTTTCCCTCACTGAAATTGTTTGTGGCTTTTTAAGAACAGATAAGACAAAGGATGTTTCAGAGTCCATGCATCCTGCCTTGAGGAGTGGTGAGCCTGATGCCCTTCTCTGTGATTCAGTTACTTCCCTGATTTAGTAGCAGAGTTCCATTCTGTCTGAAGAACAAAGAGTTTGTTACAAATGGTATTTAGAAACAGAACACAGATTGGGAAATTTTTCACTTGTTTGGACAAAGGAGATGACAAACCCTGGCTGTTAGATCTCCAAAAAGATCAGAACTTGACTGAGTAAACTCTTTCCCAAAAGCAAGTTGCACTCCTTGAGGCATTCACACTTCGTGTGGAAGCAGATGACTAAAACATGAGAGCTTTTTGCTTCCAGCCACTGGCATCGATCCTGCAGCTGCTCTATGTTTGTGAGATAGCACAGCCTCACTAAGAAATCAGTATGGTGGCTCTCTTTCCATCCCTCTCCTCACTGACTGGTTGTAGTAATTGCTACATTTAGGAATTGAGAATTCTTATGCCATAAAAATTGATTTAGTCCTGTTTTATCAAGGAGAAATCCAGCGGTAAGGAAGCTCAGGACAAATACTGACCAGGAGACACGGCTTGTCCTTGATGTTTCTTTAGATGGACAGTTTCATTAATGGATCTTGAGTGATTATTAAATCAGTAATATTATTTTTTAATGCTTAAGTTTATGCATAAGCATGAACATACATAGGCAAAACAATTTAAAATACTGCATTTTTGTGACAGCTTATATACCAGCACAAAAGGCTGCAGCTATGAAATCATATAAAAACGCTAATTATGCCTAAGTCAAGAAATACAACCATCAGCATGATTTGAGGTCAGCTGTTTAATTAATTTTAGTATTAATAAAGTTACAGAAAATCAATGTGTCAAAAGGACTTGAAAGGATTACCAACTGCTCTGGACAAATTAGCAACATTTCCACGCCTAGAGCACAGGAAAGCACAAAGATGTTTAATTAAACTATTTACCAGTGAGGAATTTAAATCACTGTAAATATTGCATTTTTAGTACTTTCTTTTCCTCAGATTGAAAGCACTTAGAATCAAACAATATTCCGTTTTCTCATGCCATTTTTTTAAAGGAAGGAGTGTAAAAAATGCTGCAGTTCAACCCAGTAGGCCCATAAAATGAAGGTGAAGTCAGGAACAAAAGAATGTAACATAGCATTTAAAATTAGAGGACTGGGAAATAATTCAACTCCAAAGTAACAAAAGATGTTACAAAACTGCATGGAAAAAGGAAGGAGAAGATTTATAGCATGAAGGCCACGTGGTTACTCAGGGCTCATGCACACTGTGCTTCAATGAACTGCTATTGTTTCTT
Source organism: Dasyornis broadbenti (assembly GCA_013397935.1). NCBI lineage: Eukaryota > Metazoa > Chordata > Aves > Passeriformes > Dasyornithidae > Dasyornis > Dasyornis broadbenti. Next base: position 1,084,562 of record VZRN01005892.1, on the reverse strand, counting down.
GTGAAAATGTCAATATCGATAAAAATAAACCTCACTGTTCACTGAATTCTTGCTGCTATAAGTCTGTGTTTTTCCTGTATCTAATTTATCTGACTCCAATGCTTGTCACTGTCTCTGCATGAATTTGGGCAAAACACTCCAACTCTCTGTGCCTCAGCTTCCCTTTTCCACAAGGGCAATTAAATACTTATCAGGCTTCAAGGGATGCATTGAGAAGCTACATTATCTATGTTAGTACAGCATTCTCTGACAATACAAAAGGATCAGCCTTTTTAGTATTATTAAAAACAGAGCTTCCCTATGGCAATAGTGCACCAGTTATCTCTCTGTGGGACTTATCTAAAGCCAAAATGAATGCCATTGAAAGCTTTCTCCCCTGTTAATGGGGTTTGAGTCAAAACCTGTGTGACTGTCAGTCAACTGATGCGGAATTGCTCGGTTTTTGTTTAGCTGGATTGATTTAATACACTTCCAGTCTTCTGTTGACTCGTCCTGCAGAGCACAGAAACGCTCTCTGATGCAGGCAATACCCACCGGCGCATGGATTACCTGCTGCTGAACTTGGCCAGCAGCCCTCCCAGGGACTGGAAACAAATGCTGCTGCAGTTCAAGGCACCTCACGCTAAATGACATTCCCCATCACAGTTGCGGGAACAGAGCTGCTATTGACTGCAGTTCAAACAACGGAGTCCTACTTAACACTAGGAGCCAAGTCCTGCCCTGCCTTACAGCACCTGACATTAAAGGACTCAGGAAAGGAGAGATCAGCATTAAAATATTTTGTGTCTGCTGAGTTAACACAAGCAAAGTATCATCCATTCAGGTTGTCTTACAGCCAGTTTCCAAGTGCATTTGAAAATGCCTGAGTGCTGTCCTGGAGAGGTGCAGTGAGAAGACAAGCACACAGACCACCATGAGGCTCCCAGAAAGATAATGGCCTGTCTTCAGTGTGCAGTGACAGAGTGGACTCCAAAGAAGGGAACACACTGTGGTGCCAAGCAGAGTCAGGGGGGTCCAGATCTGCCTGAGGTCCTCAGCCCCAGTCAGACCCATTGTGCTGAACATCTGATGCTTAATCTATAAACAGTGACACAACCGTGACCCCAACTCAACAGGTATTTTCATCATTTTTCTTGAAAAGTTTGGCAAGTTTGCTGATGGCACGAAGCTGAATGGTGCTTGCCAGAGGGAAGAGATGCCATCATGGGGGACCTTGACAGGCTTGAGAGGTGGGCATCTCAGAACCTCATGAAGTTCAACAAGGCCAAGTGCCATGTCCTGCACCCAGGTCAGGGCAATCCCAAGCACACAGACATTCTCTCTGGGCAGAGAATGGATTGAGAGAGCTCCTCAGGAGGAGGACAGGGGTGTGAGAAGCTCAACACAACCCAGCAATGTGCGCTGGCAGCCCAGGAAGCACGCGCATCCTGGGCTGCATGAAAAGCAGCGTGACCAGCAGCTTGAGGGAGGTGACTCNGGAAGCACGCGCATCCTGGGCTGCATGAAAAGCAGCGTGACAAGCAGCTTGAGGGAGGTGACTCTGTCCCTTTGCTCTCACGAGACCCCACCAGGAGCACTGTGTCCAGCTCTGGGGCCCCAGAACAAGAAGGACATGGACCTGTGGGAGAGTTCAGAGGGGGCCACAAAGATGCTCAAAGGGTTGAGGTTGTTCAGCCTGGAGACGAGAAGGCTCTGGAGAGACCTTCCAGCACCTTCCAGTACCTAAAGAGGGCCTGTAAGAAAACCGAAAAGAGACTTTTTACAGGGACACACAGTGACAGAACAAGGGGCAATAGCTTAAAAATTAAAGAAGGAAGGTTTAGATTAGACATTAGGAAGAAACTCTTCACTATGAGGATGATGGGGCACTGGCACAGGTTGCCCAGAGAACTTGTGGGTGCCCCATTCCTGGAGTGTCCAAGGCCTGGTGGGATGGGGCTCTGAGCAACCTGGAGCAACCTGGGATAGTGGAAGGTGTCCCTGCCCATGGCAAGGGGAGGTGGGGCTAGATGATCTTTAAGGTCCTTTAGAACCCAAATCATACTATGATTCTATAAAAAATTATGTAGTATTAGGCAAGTGTATTGGATTTGTGTGGCCAGATTTTGGTGGTTGGTGGGGCTACAGGGGTGGCTTCTGTGAGAAGCTCCCAGAAGCTTCCTCCATGTCTGGCAGAACCAAGGCCAGCTGGTTCCAGGATGGACCTGCTGCTGGCCAAGGCTGGGCTAATCAAGAATGATAATAACGCCCCTGAGGACATATTTAAGAACAAGATGGAAAAAAGTTATTGCAGAGATATCATTTCAGCCAGAGAAGAGCAGGGTGAGAATATGTGAGAGGAACAGCTCTGCAGACACCCAAGTCAGGGCAGAAGGAGGGGCAGGAGCTGCTCCAGGTGCCAGAGCTGAGATTGCCCTGGTGCAGCCCCTGGTGCAGCCCAGGGTGAGGCAGCTGTGCCCCTGCAGCCCATGGAGGGCCATGGGGATGCACAGATCCACCTGCAGCCCCTAGAAGCCCTCACACCAGGGCCGGTAGATGCCTGAGAGGAGGCTGTGAACCCATGGGAGATCCATGCTGGAGCAGAATTCTGGCAGGGATGTGCTGACCTGTGGACAGAGGAGCCCACACTGGAGCAGGTTCCCCGGTAGGACTTGTGACCCTGTGAGGAACCCAGGCTGGAGCAGCCTATTCCTGAAGGACTGCACCCCATGGAAGAGTGACCCACCTTGCATCAGCCTGTGGAGAACCCTTGTCTGTGCGATGGACTCACGCTGGAGAAGTTCATGGAAAACTGTCTCCTGTGGGAATAACTCCCTGCTGGAGCAAGGGAAGGACTCCTGTCCCTGAGCAGTGCCAGGAGCAGCATGTGATGAACTGACCATAACCCCCACTCCTCATCTCCCTGCACCACTGGCGGGAAAAGGCAGAGCTCAGGAAGGAAGGAGGGATGGTGGGGAGGTGTTTTTTAAGGTCTGTTTTTACTTCTCATTATCCTGCTCTGATTTTGTTAGTAATGAATTCAATTAATATCTCTAATTTGAGTCTGTTTTGCCCATGACAGTATTTGGTAAGTGATCTCTCCCAGTCATTAACTAATGAATCTTTGTTATATTTTCTCTCCCCTGCCCAGTCACGGAGGGAAGTGATGGAGAGGCTGTGGTGGGTGCCCTGAATCCAGCCAGGGTCACCCCACCGCAGCAAGATCCTAATGATATCCTTTAGAACAGCAAGACCTAAAGAGAGCTCTTTACCAAAACAAACCTGAAAACTATTCCACCACAGACCTGCCTTCATTGCCTGCTGCCCCAGACTCGTGTTTCCAGCCAGCAGACAAGTCTGTGAATTCACTAAGCCCAGCCCACCACAAGAACAGCCGTAACAACTGTTTACCGATCTCCCTGAACATCCCAGACCCGCACAGCACTTGGGAAGTGCAAGTGCCACACCAAAAATAACAACGTTGCTTTCTCGAATGCTAATTTAGTTCAGCAAGAAGAGTGGAAAAGAAGGTCGGCAGATTAGATTTCAGGAACAGCACTATCTTTCAAAGAGTGACCATGTTATCAATTGTCTGCCTAAAAGCTTCTATTCAGGTCTTCTACAAACACATGCAGTGATTCTGGATGTGAGGCCAGTGACCCACCCTTTGAGACTGCCACCTCACTGTGGTGACACCTGCTGCATTATTAGCATTATTATGGGGTCAACTACACCACCTTGAACCTGACAGGTAAACCCCAGCAAAGGAAATACAAAGGCATCAATTTTAGTAATAGCAAACAATTTGAACGTTTGTTCTAACTATAGCAGGAAATTTCTGCAGTTGAGTTGCCTTTCACAGATAGGGGAGGGGAAGAAGGGAAGAGCAGGAGAAAGCGTTTCTGACTTTTTTTTCCTTGAAAATGAGATTTCTCAGAAGTCTTATGTTATTCTATGCTTTAGGCACAACTTTTCTAATAACATGCTGCAGAAGGGCTTGTTCTGAAAAGTGCATTACATTCAAAACTGAATGCTGCTGCAGAAACCACATAGGATGGAAGTGAAGGAGCTTATGGGATAACCTGACAAAATCATTAAGTTTTCTTGCTTCCTCTTCTCTACCCATGCTGTAAATCAAATTAGAATATAAACTCAAGACTAAGATTTATATTCTAAGGCTTCTTCTAAATAATGTATTTCTATTCTAAGATTTCTAAATAATATATTTCTATGTATCATCAGTTTTTCCGCAGAATTAGAATACTGAACTGTGTGTTTTAAAAATACTTCCCATTTCTGTGGTAGATAAAAGCTTGCTTCTTGCAAGTGACATACAAATATTTTAGCAACTCACTGCTTTGAGAAGCCAAAGGTTAAAGAAATTCTAGGAACGCCATCACAGCAAATGAGGACTGCAAAAGGATTAAGAGCAGTCCAGTATTCAAACACCATGCAGAAAAGTAAAATATGGAGTATTTTCACTGAGGAAAATACCTGCCAGCATAGATTGGTGCATAAAGAAAAGGGTTCTTGCACAGGTCTCACCCCATCTTGGCAGAATGGGTACTCCTGACGTGTCGGATGGGCAGATAAATTTCCACACTACTTCCTGGAAAGATAAACCTAGGACAAAAGGGGCTGACACATCCTCAAGTCCAAAGGAGGCTTCTTCACTTAGAAGAGCGGCCATGAGTAACACATGGAAATAGAGAAAGAAAAATCTCCTAGAACTCTCATTTGAAAAGGTCTTTAAGCTTTATTACATAATCAGTAAATATCTGTAGCAAATTAACAAAAAACACGCAACAACAAAAAAACCCGACCAAACAAACAAAAAAAACCAAAACAACAAAAAAAAAAACCCCAAACCAAACAAAATGCAGCGTTCAAGCCCAGTAGTGACTACATAAAATGAACTTTGAATGACTGCAGGATTTGAGGAAGTATTTGGTGTTCCACGCAGCCCCAAGGAGAACATTGCAAAATTAGAGATTATGTTTTAAATGGTTATCATAGGTGTTAAAGGCCAGAAATCTTGGTTGTGATCATGGTAATTGTGTTCCTAGAAAATGCCAGCACTATGCAAAAAGAGATGAAACCTACCCACACTGTTTTCTGTTCCTATCAGCATGATATATGCGGTCATTACAGATAACTTATAGCTTATTAAGATGAAAAAGCATTTGCATACTTGACTGAATGGCAGTGAGATATAGAAACTATATATTCTAGTTTCAAACTACAGAAAATCATACCACAGAACAGATGCAGCCCATCAAAAATAAAACGACTGTATTTTTATTATGTAATTATAGTGCTTCAAAAAGCATAAAATGAAATAATGCACTTCTGAAGCAAGCTCCCAAACTGCAACATTAGAAGCAAGCAACCCAAGAGAACTTTTCTTCCACAAGCAACCAGCGTAAAAACCTGTGGGAATCAATCAAATGCTTTAAATCAGTAGATTCCAGTAAATGAGAACATCTGGAGCAGCAAATCTTGCTGCCAGTTTCGGTAAGGACAAGACTGTGATTTACTAGAGAACAGATAAACAACCTGCCAGTGCCACAGGAAGAGACTGAAAAGCAAGTTCCTATTCAAGGGTAACTTTTCTTAATAAAGCCGTCTTTCACTCAACAGCTTAATTAACATGCAGAGCACAAAGCTCTACAAACAGGTAAGCAGACAAACACTAATGTACCTTTCTTGGTGAACACAGGCTGAAGTTATTACTAGGCTGAATAATCTGTCACAGAATATCTGAACATCCCAGGTATTTTGCTTATGTGAGACTGAACACTGATTATTTATTAAAACAGTCACTACTTCATTTTAAATCGTAGTTGAGAGTATAATATAATTGTAGACTTCACCCAGAATATTGTTTTAGTTGCTCTGTCCCTATGACTGCATTTTCTGTGCAATCAGCACATCTTCCAACACAGCAGCTTCTTACTGATAACCTCAGAAATTCCACTTCACAGTTGGAAACAATTATCCAAAAATTGTTCCAGGAAAAAAACTTTCAGCAATGTCAAATCAGTACAAATTAGTTTAATTTCATTAAGATGTGCTGTTTTAAAGAAAACACTGGAAAGAGCACATTTAAAATTCAGCAATATCCAAATTAATTTCATTTTGCTCAATTCAAATTGACACAGCATTTCACTAGTCACTCCATTCCTTTTTATAAAGATAAAACACCCTCAATATCAAATTGAAACATTTCATTCAGCTTAAAAATTATTTCTGATTTATGCCTTTCACATACAACTGCTCTCCACCTTTTGAAAGCTGCCAGTGCTGGGGCATCAGCCACCAAGGCCACCAAGCACATGCCTGCCCAGCAACAGCCAGAATCTGCTCAACTGCAGATGATTTTGTACCTTGATGGATTAGACTCAGGCTTCCCAAAACATGATCCCTCCTGCTCTATGCAATAACTCTGCTTTAGGGCCAACAGTGGATAAAATACATGCAACGTGCCTTAAGCACTTACATCTGAAACTTCATCTTTATCCTGAACCCTTCAGAGCCTTATTCCATACACACACGATTTTAACCAGAACACCAACTCATCTCAGGCTTTCAGATTTGTCTCCAAATGCATGGCTCCACAACAAGAAAATTTCGCATCTATTTTGTTTGAATAAAGAGTAACAAAATTTTTAAAACCTGACTAATAGCTACAGTCTATTGTGTATGCTAAGGATTTGGTGTCAGTATAAGGGAAAATTACTTAAGTATTTTTTTTTTATTGCTTTTTTTTTAATCATTGCTTTTACTGCTGAAAGTCTATATAGACATAATGCGAAATACAAAGAGAGGATTAGTGCCTCTATGGCACAGTATTTATTTGAACATTTAATATTACAACAAACAATTGTTTCTAGATACAACAAGCAATGAACCACGTTTCTCCCGATCTATGTAAAGCACTTGCTCTGCTTTTTAACTACGATGTCAAAAATGAACTGTTTTTTTCCAAGACGATAAACCTGCAAGAAATAATGGTCTCCCTCATCCTATTATTTGTACTGATACCTTCCCTGGATTTTTTGTGTGCATGCACTTTAAGTGAATGTTCCCCCATTACTGTCAAGCAACTTGTCTTGCTACTTCACACTCTTTTAGTAAATCACAAATGCCTTGCTTTTTATACCCTTTGCGTGCCTAATGACAGTGCCTTGCTGGAAAGAATGGCACATCGGGAAATTAGTAGTGCATATATGGAAAAGCAAGAGTCAGATTACCAAAACCACTCTCCCCATCACTGTGAAGGCTGATACCTCACACAGCACAGAATTTAAGGGCTGAATCTGTCATGTCAGATTGTAAAAGATCAAGAAAAACTGAAAAGAGACAGATTATACAGAAATAATGACTCTTTGGGCAAAATAAAAATCAGCTTCCTGACAGCTATTTAGTATCAGTCTCTCTCAAGAGGTGGGCAGGACTTTCCTGCAGTTTTATAAATTATACAATATTAGCTCAAAGACATGCTGTCATCATGAAAGTCAACATTTCTTAGGACCTTCCCTAAGGATAACATGCACTACAATGTAGTTATTCCGGGCTGGAAATCGTTCTCGTATTGAATACCCCTGTGCCACCTTTCCACTTCAGAAAACACCTCACCCAACACCATTCTAAACACGGTATTGTGACAGGCTGCTTTACATCCATTTCAATAAACCTGCCTGATATTTTCCTCCTCTGCATGACACGTGCACCATCAAAACAATCCTAAGATCAGACCTTCTGGAGCGCTGTGATTGAAAGATGTTATCCAGCTAGGCAGAGCTGGGATGAGCAGTCCAGCAGCTTCTCATATTTTTCCAAGACTACCAGAGAAGGCCTCTTAGAAACCCCTAAATGGAAATGAGACCTACCTACCTTCCACTAAGAATTTTTAGAGCTCATTTTGCAGATAGATATTTTTTAAAAAATAACTAGATTTACTGTCTAATGCTATCACACTTGCTCTCTTTTCTAAAAAACATGTCATAGCTCTTGAGACATTAATTCTCAGCGTTAACAACATTTTCCAAACTGCCTAACAACAATTGGATTTGAGAAATTTATGCATTTCAGTTCTCCTTTCGCAGACTTGTGTCGTCTCTGTGCAGAAAGCTTCTCCTCCTGGGTAATATCTTGTGTTTCAATCCACTGAGCAGTTCCAGACCAGAGCTGATAAAGTCTTATTTCTCCTCACCACACATGTGATCTGATCTCAACCCCTGCACCTCGCGCAGAAAGCAGATGTGGGACGTGAAGGGACCTCAGTGGGTGCACCACAGGCCTTCAGCCACCTTCCAAATTCATCCCAAAGGGCCCACACAGGGGAAAGGCACTTCCTTCCACATTTACCTACCCTGCTTGTGCCTAACTTTCATGCTGGCAAAGGCCCAGCTGCGGTGTGGCATTTGGGAGCAGTCAGAAGGTGAGTAACACACACAAGACACAGAGTGTGAGAGCTGGGAGTGCTCAGCAGGTAGGTCATACACACAAGGCACGGAGTGTAGCAGTGCTGCTGCTGTACCTGGGAGCTCACCTGTGCAGGAGAAGTCATCCACACGGACATAGCCCGCGACACAGTCACAGCGGTAGGAGCCAGGCAGGTTAACGCACACGGTGTTGGCGTGGCAGTAGTGCATCTTGGCAGCACACTCGTCAATGTCTGCAGGGAGAAACCACCCAGGAAAGTTACAGTCAGGTTTAGGGAAATGAATAACATGACATTAGAGAAAATAAATTCCATTTACAACTCCAAAGGCAATCTGTTTAAACACTAGCACTAAAAAACAAGGCAAATTTAGGAAAAAGTATTTCTTAAAATAGAGCTAAAACTCCTGTATCATAGCAATGTGTTCCTTCCCACTGTTCTCCATGAAACACTATTTCTTTTTTAATTCTGGAAAAGTAACACATCCATTCGGGGGATTTTTGCAATGTTAAAAACCAAAAACTGATGCAGTTTTCAAACACATAAAGGAGTGTCCAAGTATGCAGTACTGGAAATCCTAACTCTTGAAGGCACAGTAACTGTGTACAGCATGATCCCAGGTGCAGTGCTGCTCAGATTGTTTGCCAGGACAATGCAGGAGCACATTCCTCTGCCCAGCTGAACAGTGAGTACTCCACACCTCCGGATTCACCCAAGTGCCCTGGCAATGCCCTGGCCCTGACACCCAGTTCTGCTGCAGGAGCTACTCACCAGGGCTCTGTGCCACTTCCACGTCACACAAGCAGAGCACTGAACCAGTCACCTAAGCCCTTTTTATGGTTTGCATCATGTCAAAGCAAACAAAATGTGATTGAGGAGTAGCAAAAATTTGACCCCATGTCTCTGCTTAGGCAATCTCTATTGCTGCTGCAAATCCAAAATCCAAAACTGTTTTCACAATAGTGACTCAAACCTATCATTCACTTGCCTGTTTAAATATCTCAAAGTTCTGTGGTATTGTAAACTGTAAAATCTTCCCTCTTCCTTCCCCACAAAACCAGACATTATACTGAAGAATTTGCCTTATATTTTTCTCAGCGGGATAGATTTTCTGCTTAGCAGCACAGATTTTACATGAAGTAATTCATGGTTTTCAAAATATTAATTCTAGTGTTACATACGTCCAACACAAAGAAAGATGAATCAGAGATGTTTTTTCCCCTCTATTACTTTCTGTTACTGATTGCTCACACTCTAGAAAGGTATCAATTGGCAATACAGCTGAGGAACCTCCTGGGCTTATGGAGTACCAACGAGCTGGTCACCCCACAGTGCAGTCTCCTCCCACATCCCTCTGCACAGCCATCTACAGTCCCCCTTCTCCCTCCACGCACAGTGCTCGTGGAAACCCAGCAAGTGATTAGCCCCAAAACATCAGCATCCAGCCCCAGAGTGTGGGGGAGTTTAATTGTGCACGTGCTGAGCTCTTGGTTACCTAAAATCAGGTATCTTGTTTAACCTTCCTACACTGAAGCAGCTGCAGCTGCGATACACCCCCATTTTCCAGGCTCTGAAAACCAAACACATGCCAGCTACACTCACACTTTCCTCACTCCAGACATCTGTCCGGCAGGAGCTACCAGCTAAATCTCTTCGTGTTGGCCAGCAAACAGCTGTCATTTGGCAGCAATTTCTGAATGGGATGAATTAGAAATGATGGCCCACAGGCAAAACATACCACCGCAAACACCTTAAACTACCTCATTCTTGCGTTTCTGTTGTTTCAGTTGCAGTACCACTTGATGAAATGAATTTTGAAAAGTCAGGAGCATCAATATGTGAAAGACAAAAGCCAGGAAAAATCCTCCCACATGTCTTGTTATCACACCACTGAGTGCTCGAGCCACTTGGGAAACACTCAGGTGTTGACGTGTGTTCACACTGATCTGCTTGCAGACTATTTTTAATAGGCTTTTGGAGCATAGCTTTGAGGAGTTTTGTTCTTGCATATCTAATAATTTTGCAGCATAAAAGGAATGAAAAGATGTCTGCAAAGAAAGCAAGAATGTCAAAACAGCAACCAATTCACCTGAAAATTAACCTTATGCACTACCCTTTATCTCCAGCTCCCTCCATACACTTCTCTTTCTTCCCCCAAGGGGAAGTGAGAGGATTAAAAGTCTCAAAGGTGAAGGAATTTGAACTTTGATTCATTGCAAGAAAGGCCCAGATTGCTGTAACAAAAAATATGAGACTACCCAGAGATGAAAAGAAAATTCACAACCTATATGAAAATACTGCCATGGGAGAATATCTCAAAAGGAGACTAAGGACTTCAAGTGATGACTTGCTATAAATAGAAGAATTGAGAAAAACTGGCTCTGGGTTGCTGCAGAAGTTGCAGAGCCCAGGAAGAAAAAGCCTGGGCCTAACAAAGGAAGCAGAAGTAAAAAAAGATCTGTCTCTTCAAGCTTTGTTCATTTAACGGTATTTGCAATCTTTAAGGGTTGCATTTTCCACCCTTTCAGCATTTCAGATTTTCTTTTACCTTTGCAGTATTAGCCTTCTACTAATATAGGCATTTTCTTTAGAGAGAATAATATTGAGAGGTCAAAACTGGCAACAGAATTTTCTTATTAAAGCCTGTAGGGCAATGCTAAATCTGCTGCTCTGGACCACAATTCTACAAATTCTTGTAAAAGGTTAGGTATTCATCACAAAAAAAAGCTTTGGGTTTTTACTTAATATTGTTAGAGTAAAATCCATAAAGCACACAGTGGTATATATCAGCTCAGCTGTAATGGAACTCAAATTGTGATTCATGTGTATGGATTGCTTGTCGCATTTGAAATATTAAAGCTCATCTTCTAGTGGTCTTTTGAGGTGACAAAAATACATGATTTATGTTTCTCTCTAGGCTGGTGAAGTAGTTTGTTTTTCTTTTAAAAAGGTATACTTATGGTCTTTAAAATGAAACTTGACACAACATAATTATCACACACATATCAGCAGCTTCCATCTACATAGGCTCCTGCTTTGTAACAACAGAGATGTTTGGGCTCCAGCTTTCAACGAGGACTGCTGTGTGCCAGGCTGGGTTGGCTTGGGAAGTGCCTGGCATCCTGCTGGGTTCAAGTGTCACCTCAGCAGGCAGTGAAACAGGAGCCATTGTCTGTGCAGAGCTCTCTTTACAGCATTCCTCACACGGCCTAGGGCTAATCAGCTATCACCATCGCTCTTTACTGCAATAAATAGTGTTTGTGAAGTCAGAGGCAATAATAAAGGATAATACCTCGTATCAGTCGTGCCAGTGCACTCAGCAATGCTGAGTACACTGGGATAAAACACGAGGAAAGCATCTCAGTGGAGCTTTGCCTCACTGCATCACCTCACACCAACCAACCGACACAAGCAGGGAAGGAAAGACAATACAGATGATGTTCAACCCATGGCCAAGGACAGAGGTTTTCCCATCTGCAAATGTACTTTACAAACTGTCCAAACCACTTTACTCTAGTCATGACTGACTGAGAATCCTATTGCCGAATATCTGTAATGTTTCAAGATGATAACGAGATACCAGATCTCAACTAGAGCATCTCTCTGTTTGCCCTCTCCAAAAAGTCACACCAAACTAAAATAATTTCAGCTGTGAAGAAGGCACAGTTCCTATTAATGGCAATGGCAGTTTTGTCCATTCACCCGAATGTGAAATGGAATTCTTATTTTTTAAACTGTTAGTCCTGTTGTAACCGTGAGGGAACAATCTTGAAACAAACACTCTCTGCCTCTGGAATTGTACACCACTGTTTGCATGCACTGAACAGTAATCCCTTTACATATTAGTAGTGTCCTCACCTGTTGTTTGTGGCTTCATTTTCAGTTTAACTCCTGAGAGACACTAAGATACAAACCAAAGCAAAATGAAACAAACTGTGAAGTGTTTCAGAGCACTAACAGATTACGTATCTGTATCAGAACCACTCTATTTGCAACTATCTCCCAATTACTAACTTTCTGGTTGGGCAGTAAATTCTGCCAAACTAAATTAGGATTTTCAGGAACTCTGTAAGGAAGCAAAGGCAGAAAATCAGAAAGAGAGGGGGGAAAAAAAAAAAAGAGCTTTGCAGAAAGCTCTGATGTCTAATCCATGATTATTAATGGCGGGGAGGATTCTCCTCTCCTCTTTTTATTCAAGCCTGTACTAAGCATTGACTTGAACTGTTCTAGACCCTGGTCTAAATAATCTGGATTTTTTAAAGATGTTGGAATCAACCAGCATTACTATTTAAGTAATATGAAATCTTAAAGTATGTTCACAAGCTGCTGGAATCGTACCAACAGTTTCCAGAACAGCGGAGCAACACAGTGGTGGAGCATGAAACAGGCCCTAAAACTTCAGCCACCCTATGCTTATGCAAAAATGAACACATGCAACTTTCACTCCACTGACTTAGCAGCTCCTTGTTCATTATATTTACTTGCCCTCCAAATTCCCCGATTCCATCCTCTCCTGCTCTTATCTCCTTTCCACTGTCAGACTCACTTGACTTCAGCTCCATTTGCCTTTCTGTTTTTCCTTCTCACCCTCCCCACTGCCTTCTTTGCTCACATGTCTCATGTGTCTAACATACCCCACACCTGGTTTTGACCTCTAGCACTGGCCTGGTTTCTCACACTGTGCCCTAGAACCCTGCGGGGGCCATAAAGCATCAGACACAGCAGTCAGCAGCTCCCCATGAGCTGGCAGCAGCTCAGCATCCCCCAGTTGCCTGAATAAGAAGAGGTTAATTACAGACTGCAAATGTTTAGGCTAGCCTTAAAAGTGTTTACCAACAACTATTTACCAGCCTCCTTGGCAGCAATTCATCTCCTCCAAGGCAGGGCAGCCGTGCAACTCTCTGCCTTGGGGATGGAGCTGCTGCCCATTCAGAGGCAGGGAAAGAGCCCAAAACAAGAGTAGATAAGCCAAAGGATAAAAGGTCCCTTCCAACAAGGCTGAGAAATATCACCCTAATGTCATTAAGTAACTAACTAGTGACAAATGCCTTCATAAATTAGGGCTGGTATAGCATCACCTGGGAATCCACAGGCAATAAAATAACTATCAATATCATAATATCAGGAAGCATTATCACTTTGACTTTTAGAGCATCATTAAAATGGTGCAGCCTCTTCCTCTGGGCACAGTGTAGAAGTGCTTTACATTGATATACCTACTTTATGATCAGGACAAGAGTATCAATATTCCAAATCTGCTTTCTGGCTATTTAACTGCCCCTCTAGGGATGGAAACTGTACAACTATCAGGTTAAACAACTAAACAAATAAATGTTTTAAAGCACACATTCACATGCAAATCACACGTGAACAGTCTTACTTTCCAGAGCACACCAGCCCCAAAAAACAGTAACATTCCTTAGGAGGACAAAAGTAAAAATTTAAGTGGAGGTACCTTCCTGGTCTTTATTTCAATAGTGTTAAGCTTAAATACTTTAACTATTCACACTCAAGGAAACAACTGATTATTCTTGAAAAGAGATCACAACATCTTCCTACCCGTTTCTCAGCTACAGTAGTAAACAATCCATCCAGGAAGGTGGCTGTTTCCTAAAATCCACCCTGGTGGCTCCTTAGGCATTAAAATATTGCCTAAGTACAACACAATCCCCTTCTCCATCCTTGTTATTGCTTACAATAATACACAAGTCATTAGCCTCTTTACTTAAGGTTATGATTTTTTGCTGAAAAAAAATGAAAATTAAAAAAAAATAATTGATTTCCGTAGCCTTAATCTCCAATGATCTGACCAATTCCCCGACTCTTTGGAGTCAGGGAATTTCCACTATATTCATTTTAGGTCATCATTCCTCAAAACAACACAATCCTATCTTGAAAGGCAGCACTCAGCTCTTTAAATCCTGCTGTTCAGACTATCTAGCATCCCTCTCAGCAAGAAGTTTTTCCTTTTATTATGCTACTAAATTCTGCTCCTTGCTAAGGAAAACTGAAAATTTGCAGTTCCACTCTCCTTTGTGCCTTCCATCCTTACACTGGCAAATTATGCTGCATTGGTTTGGAGGGATGGTCCCAAAGAATCTTGAGATCTCTTAGGATAAAAACAATTCATTTAAATTGAAGTTTTCCTAAAAGATCATTTCAATCAGTTCAAAAGTTGCCATTTATGTGTTAACGTTAAAGAAAATATAAATAATGTGGTGTTGTTTTTAACAGAAAGGAGCTGTTTTCTTAACCCTAAGTGCATTCATTTGATAAATACATTAATAGAAAATGTTCACAGACTTATAAATATTACTTCTTTAAAAATGTTTGCAGCTGTAGCTCTTAGGTATGGTTGATAACTTATTCATAAGGTATCTCTGACAGCTGCAAATAAGTTATTTTAAAAAATGTGCAGCCAGAATTCACATATGATAACGCAGCTTAAGAGAACACAGATTAAAAATAATCACAGAAAGCAGAATGAAACATTTGGGGAAACAGGTTTTGGCTAACAGCAGCAGCTCAGTCATTTGCTCAAACATGCCAAAGCAACCAGGAAAAACAAGTCAAAATTCTGCTTGTACTACTGTAGCAGCTGCTATGATGTTCAGAACTATCTGAAGTTTAAAAAGATTGCTTTATCCAGGATTATTCAAGCCTTTTAATTTTTTTCCTTCTATTTATTCTTTGAAACTGTACTGATATTTCTATTTAGAATGCACAGCAGCAGAACAGGCTACTAAGGAGTGTGCCTGAGTGGGTGTAAGGATTTTTCTTTAAAGATGCTGCTGAATTTGCTCTTCCCCTCACTGGCTTATGAGAGACCATCTAACAAGCAAGCCACTTCTCAGTTTGAGAGTCTGCCTGGCCAGCAGGATTCAGGACTTTTACCCAAGTCAGTGCCACCATCCCTGTCCCCCTGGACTCCATCAAGGCAGATCAATGCCTTTGAGGACACTGCTGTAAGGGATTCGTGGATTCTGAGGAGCATTCATTACACCCTCTCATGGACATTATGGCTGAGACCTTCTGTGACACCCCCAGGTATTTTAACATAGTCAGTAAAACCAGCAGCTACTTGAAGTAAGAATTCTGTACCTCACGGAGATTACCTGGTGTCCTTCAGAAAGAAGGAAAAAAAAAAATATGATGATGACTGATGCCTCTTGAACTGTACTAAGTGCTCTGAAAAGAGCAAGATGTAATGACAGGTAGCCTGGGAGAAATACTGTTAGCTTGCTTTTTCATTTAAGTTTTATCTTAAAAACAGCTCAAAAATTGCTGTTCTTTTTCTTATTTTTTTTTTTAGAGATGTTGTGTTCAATATTTCACATTATAAATTCTTTCATCTGTCACCCATACGTTTTCAAAGTTGGGAAATAATCATATTTGTACGTTATCTGTTTCAGAAGAGAAGTTTTCTTAAAGCTTCTCACCAAGTGTTAATTTAGGAATAAATAAACATTTCTACAGATGTGATTAGTAAAATGTTGGTGTACCTAAGGTTCATCGTTGTAGATACAATAAATGCTTGCACGGGTATAGTGATGTACCCAATAAAGAAAATATTGCTTAACTTCACCACAATAATCATGTTTGGCAGTTCAACAGAAATTAAACAGCACAGAAAACATCAGAAGCCATTTGCTTTTCCTGTCCTCCATCAGGTATCCAGTATATTTTCCCAGAAAGCAGGGGATGTTTTGGGAATCTCGTAGCTGTTGAGGAGAAGATAGTGAAAAAAAACGCTTACCACAAGGCAGATGTGGGACAAATTCTTTCCACCAAAGATGGTCTGATAAGCCAAACAGTAAATTGTTAGGTTATCCTGTCACAGTCTGTGAGCACAGCACATCTCCAGGCAACTGCGAGCTTTGAAGTTAGGAATCAGCAGTTTGACACTGCTCTCCATCACTGCCTTGCTAAAACCCAGAGTGCAGTGACAAGGGTCTGATCTGAACATGTTCCTCTGATGAATCCACACAGATCATAAGTGAATATCAAATGTGTAAATACCTGCATTCCCGTATGTAAGTCGTGCTCACCAGTGCAGCACAATTTGCTTCCCTGGGACACAGAGGGACTTAACTGCCTTCCCCTGGCCAGAACCCAGGATGGAAACCTCACCAAATTACCACAGGGAAAGAAATGGGAAGAGTTATATATAATAAATCTAACTGGGCTACTCTCCCTTATCAGTACACTGCCTTAGTACCACTCCTCCACCCATTTTTCTTCTTCAAAGGCTGTTAATGCACAAGAATTCATTCTAAATCTAACTACTTCATGCTTAGCTGTAAGAGTTGCCATTACATAAGTCTACTACAAATAAAAGGTTATGCTGCTACTGCTCACAAATATATTACTGCCCATTAGAAAATGAAGCCAAATAATCACCTCATTCTCATGAAAATAGCTCTGTTCTCTAGAAAGATTGCTCCTACTTTACAACATAAATGTACTCCCAAAGCCAGGCTTGCTTTGGCTTTGATTTCATTTATGAAAGAAACCCCTGGATCTCAGGAAGCACTGATGAAATAAATACTGCTGTCAGAAAAGGAATGCAAGATTTCTGTAACAGATTCACCTCCATATTTATTGTTATATTTTAATCTTTCCAAACATTCTGAGGGATAGCAGTGGATGCTTGTACAGGGGGAGGGTGGAAGGGAAGAGGTGAGGGAAATGCTGGTTTTCTTTAATCTTGCATTCACCTGTATTAGCCAAGAAATACAATACATTGAAATAACTCTATCCATTTTCATTCAGCTAATACCTTACCTTTTCAGTCCCTTCTATCTGATTTTACTAATGGCTGGGGTTGAACAATGGATTACTGTATCAAAATGAGCAATTCTTTCTTCATGCCTTTATACTGAGAGTAATTACATTAAACATCTCGGTCCAATCAGCACATGTCTTATGCCACCATCCACCACTTTTCTTTCACTCTCCTATTTTTTGCCCAATACTCTTACTCAGTCTGCCTCCTTCTATCTACATCCTGCCATATTGACTGGCTTACTCTTTCAAGTCCACACAGATGCTATCTTCACATGATAAATTGCAGAGGGCTGCCCATGTAATTGATCTAGAATCCCTGGGCCCACAGCAACATTTTACTGTGGCATTTTGAAGGATGCTGTACCTCTCTGAAAAATTAAATGCTTATGAAAACTGTATGGGATTTTTTTGGGGTGGTGTCTTTATCATGTCTGAAAAAACCTACATTCGCTGGACAACTACTGGTCTAGTATTTTATAATGACTTTTAGTACATATTGTTACAATAAATGAGACAGATAGTATGTTAGCAGCAAAAACCGTATCAAATTAATACTCCACAATTTCACACTGGAGCAATTTTTTCACTCAAGGACTATTTGTGCAGCACACAGGTAAGAGAACAATATTGACCCATGCTGGCAAACACCAACTGTGCCCTACCTTCTCTATTTATGGCCTTCATTTTCCTAACTATTCTCTTAACATCTTTTCAACAATTCATTATTCAGCTGTTTCCATGACACTTTGTTCCCTTATCCAGCTCTGCTGAAAAATCCATGAGGAAACACTGAAGTGGCAGACTCATCACCATTGCTGAGTTGGCAGCAGTGCCTCTTCATTGCCACATAATTCAAACCAGGTGGTTCCACATGATAGAGGATTTACTGGGTTTATTTTCATGGCTCCAGATTATTCCCTGTTAATCAGGTTCCACAGAGGATCAGAGACAAATATCATATTCAGATAAGAAAATTATGGATTATTGCAAAACAGTTCCTTTCTGAGTATCCCTCAGAGCCATGCTAAATACTTTTCTGTGTTCTACATCCTTGCTGTGCAATCTAGTCTTATTGTTTGTGCCTTTTTAAATTTAATTTCATCTATAATGTAAAAATAAACAATGAAACATCAGCAGAATAAAAACACCTAATTTTAGATATTATATGTATTTTTTCCTATAAACACAATCTTAACTGACATAACTGAAAAGTGCAAGATGCATCTCTCATCCAAGCAAATATCATAATCAGCGTGATTTATAGCACTAGTTCCTAAAAGAGGCATTTTTGGTTTGCAGATTACAACAGTATTGCACTCCTTAGGCATAACCTGAGGTGAGATAAATAAGAGGAACAGTAAGGGGGGGGAGGGGGAATCCAACAGCTGATCATAAAAATATTCTTTACCTGCAACTTTAAGTCCTGCCTCAACACTTAGTGCGAATTTTATTTTAATTGCTTTGCTTTTGGCTATGAAATTGAAGTGGTGATTTAATGCTTTCCCCTTTGATAGCATAGTCACATGTTCAGCTGCAGTTAAAAAAAAAGGAGGAATTGGAACACTCAGGTCCTTAATATTTCATTTCTAGTAACTCCAAATTACTACATCGCCCATCATCATACAGAGTTTTACAATGTATGTTTCACATGCATCTCCTTAATCAGTATCAGCTGCTGAGGAATACATTCACAGAGATTCCCTCAAGTTCCACCAAGGCAAGTGGCCAGAGCACAAAGAAAGGATGGAGCAGGGAGGTGCAGAGCCAGCCCTTCCCAGCCATGGAAGCTAACTGCGAGGGAGTGTGGAGACTGGTTGCTGTTTTAATGGAAGATCTTGAATGGGCACATAAAATGCAGAACTGCACAGCAGGACAGTGGCAAAGGCATACATCAGATTAAAGCAATCCTTGTGAAAGTGAACAGAGAGACACTCCGAGTGTAACGGGCTTTGAACCAGCCTACTGAACCATCTGTGTGTGTGTGTGTGTGTGCATGCACTTATTTGTACACTGCAGAGGGAGGTGAATCCACAAAGATATCACCCTCAATGAAGAGCAAGAAAAGGAGGGTTGAATGAGCATTACTGATTCCAATTGCTGTGTTCTGACTCAAATTTTTAAGCTGGATTAAACTTTATTTAATAGCAAAATAATAACTCTAAGATTGCTGTTGATGAAACCTTCATGTATTGTCTCTGCGGAGAACCATTATGAAAATGATGTGAGCTTCCACTATCAATATAAAGATGGAGACTTCTATAGATATCTAATGCATTTTCACCATCTTGATTAAGAAGCAAATTCTGACCTGATTTCATTGGTCATTGCACAGTAGCTGTAAATAAATGATGAAAAAAATAAAGACAGCAGAACTAGACAAGACGAGGATAGAACGTCAATACCAAAAATCAATGCAAAATACTCCTCATCCCAATGGTTTCCAACACTTTCTCCTCCCTCCACACACATTTCAAGCTACTGTTCACTTTTTATTAACAGCAGTGTCACCTCATCACAGTGTAGCACACAGCACGAGGTCGTCCACAGAGCAGACAGACAGGACACTGTGAAAACACATTTCCACTGCTAGAGACTTCGAAAAACATGAAGTGATAATCGTCAAAGTAAACCTACTCCACACAGAATTCATGAGATTGCATAATAAAGACCCTACTTTGAAGTGTTTCTGCGATTTTTCCTGGACCAAAGCTCTCATTTTTGTAATTTGAAAAGGTTCTGAGAATGCATATTTCTTGTCAATACAAATCAACATGCCTACACCAGCATCAAATAGGAAACATTCATTTCTAGCTGCCAAGTACAGGAGAGGCACTGCTGGGACTTGGGCCCCCAACACACCTGACCGCTGCAGATTACTACACGAAGCTTGAATCCCAGACAAAAATGTGTTAAAAAAAGCAATTCACACTTCTTACTTTAGTAACTTAAGGTACACTGTTCCACTAATCTGTGCTCCCTATCCTGAAATCCTTTGCTTTCCTGCACATCAGCAGCAAAGAATGGCCTCCAGGAAGGCAGCGACCACGAAATCCTCGTCTTTACTCACAAGAGGAATAACAGCACTGCTAGGATTGATATGAACAGAAGTGAAGAGAGAAGCCACTGCCTGCATTTCCTTCCTTATAATGTCTGCCCTTTGATGGGAAGCAGAGGGAGAGCCTCAAAATAGGTTCAGAGTAACGATGTTAACAGAAAAAAGACATTTCCTTAATATTTGGGAAAAGAAGAAACAAAACTGAGCTAAAGAGGGAAGTAAGGGCCTAGATGTTAACATATACATACATAAAAATTTGTTCTTATTTCTTATTACCCTACTCTGATTTGACTGGCAATAAATTAAATTTATTTCCTCAACTAGAGTCTGTTTTGCCTATGATGGTAATTGCTGAGTGATCTTTCCCTGTCCTCATCCTGACCCATGAGCCTTTTATTATATTTTCTCTCCTGTCTTGTTGAGGAAGGGAGTGATAAAGCAGTTTGGCAATCACCTGGCAGGTAGCCAAGGTCAACCCACTTAATTTACTTATTGTACACTAAGAATTTTATTTCCTTTAGCACGCAGAAAAGTAATGTAAGCCATTTTATCACCATGCTTGCTACGTCTTATGTACTAAGGAATGAAGAATACGAGAGCCATTTAGAATAGCAAGGCAAAATCAAGATTTTTCAAGTTTCCACTCAAGTCCTTAAGAATGGGGCTAGTAACTGTCATTTTAACAGCTGAAAGGTGCAATTTTAATTAATTAGGCATTGTTTTTCATTAAGGTGAGTGAGGTACTGAAACCCTATTGAGGCATAAACCCATCATTTAACACAATTGCCAGCCTTTTTAAGTCAATTCACTTGACATTCTATGAAATCAAAGGAAAGGAGTGACTGCTTTATCTAGACTGCATTCCTATTTCTGGGTATAATAAATGTCAAGGAAAAATTAGTAATGCATCATAACAAGACTTGTACACAGAGCACATGCTGCTTTCTCACTAAACACTGATATTCAAGATTTAAAAAGACGTTTTTTAAAAAGTCAGCCACCTTTTTCCAATAAAGAACAGTTTCCCATCCTCCTACAGTGCTCTCACAAACCCAAATAACAAAGAAGTGAAACAAATCTATTGACACAGTAATCAGTCTTACAAAGCTAAAAAAAAAAAATAAAATTCTCTTTAATAATCAGTTTCTATTTATCTTTCAGTTTTTCACAAATCTTTACAACTTTGCTCCTTAGTTCTACCTTATCTTTGCAGCCCTAAAACACCTCTTTTGTCAAGTCCACAACCCTGAATACACAAAAAGCTCCTCTTTGACTGCCCGTGCACAGATTTGAAGACACGTTCAGTCCATGCCTTCAACCAACCTCGACTTATCTAACTTCTGTTCTTGCCTCATAAATCAGTTCCTACAAGCTGTTCATCATTTTTAGAGTGCTTTCTGAATAGCTTTCTATTTATTAATTTTACATTTTCTAACCCAGTGTGTCACATGCTCTGAACTCTGCTTCTGAATCATCACAAAGATTTTGGAAGGGTAAAATCATATGCTGCTTTGACCTTGGAAAAGTATCCCAGAACTGTTAAAACAGTTTCAGAGAAAGCAGGAAGAAACCTACACAGGAATAGTGAAACCATTGTCACTGAGTTATTTTCATGTCTACGTAGGGCCATAAAGATTTCCTAAACAAAAGAAGACAAATATTAATTTCTTACAAAGACAATTACATAGCATAAAATTTGTACTGAGCCTAGGTTATACAAATCTCTTGCTATTTTCCAACAGGTACTAGATTCTTGTATTCTGCTAAATCCCCTGTAAATGTGCTATTACTTAAAACCCAAGGAAGACACATCATCATGGATGATGAGCACAGGATATTTCCCTTGGCTCAAGGACAAGACCCAGCTCATGAGGTGCACTAGAATGTCTGCACACCAAATTTTCAGGTGATAAAAAAACAAATATTTGACATCCATTCTGTTTAAAACCTGGTATTCACACATATATCCATACAGAAAAATTCAAAATAGATTAAAATAATTCCCAGTTCCCCCATGCAGATCCAGGAGGGGCTATGTTCCCTGAGTGTGCTGTGCTCATCTTAAATAAAAGCATCCTTTAACACTTTAAAACCCTGCAGTCTCTATCCGAGCACCCCAAGCACAGGCATGTAATTAAAGGGACATCCCATACTGCAGTTTATTCAGGAATCAGTAACAAAAGACAGGCACTAACACAAGACCGATAAAAATTCAAAAGCATCCAACCCCATTCAGTCACAGGCAGTTCTTAAGACTTGGCTAGTAAATACCAAGAGCATATCCTGGGTATCATTACCCATATGCTAAAATCCATATTTCGTTCTATGGCAGAAAATTAGTGTGTTATGATATCACGTATTAAAACATCTGTTTAACCACACTGTTGATATAATAACAAAATTTTGTAATAATAATTCAACTATCTAGTGACAGAAGAATAGCTTGTTTCTGAGGTGACCAAAGGGCTTACCAAATTTCCGTTAGGTAAAGCCAGCTTATTACTACCTTAAAAAAAATACTTTCTTCCTCTACTCACAGCATCTCTCAATGGCTGCTTTCTGCTGTCTTCTCTGATGGGAAAGCTGCTCACATTTTTGAGCACAAATCTCACCGGTTTATATTTCTGCAGTTGCAATTCATCAGTGTTGCTTTAATCTGCCATTTTATCTGATGCCCATGTAAATAAATACTGATAGTTGATGTCTTACAACCCAACTAAAAGGCCCAGACATCTGGAAAGCATAAAGGCATTGATGGTTTGACAATAGCTATTGATGCACAATATGAAGAAACATCCCTTGTGGTTGGAAAGAACAGTGTCTCTAACTGCTAGATTTCTGAATTAACCATAAACCACAGAAGACACAGAAGTTTCTTAACTCAAAAGCACTTCTGGATAGATATAATTAGTTTCAGCAGAGGCAATTGCAAACAGTTTTGTGTCTGAACGTAAAAAGAAGAGAGCAAAGAAATGAAGCCTGTCATGGCAAGGGGCAGAGATGGCTGCAGACCAAAGCAATGACGTTCTTTGGAAAGAGACAGGTTCTCCAGCATGGCATCTTCCATCCAGCTGGACTGGAACATCCATCCACCTAGAGACCTTAGCCCTGCACTGTGCCTGAACAACTAGCACGTAGTGTATTATACAGAAAAAGGCAAGCCAAGATGTGCACAGGCTGGGGTTTGATATCTTAGTTATACCACTAAATATAAAATCATCTCATTGCGTTGTGAGAGAGAAAAGCTGCACATTTCAAAGGGCATTTGGTTCGCTGCTAGGAGCTTCCTGTTTGCCCCAAACAGCAAAGACACAGCAAAAACCAAAGGAACACAAGACAAAGTGTAGTAACAAACCCACGGGAGTCACCAGCCCAACTCCCACAATAAATAAAGACCTGGCAATTTGATTGCCATTGCAGTAATGTAAATTCACATCAGCAGAGCCCTCTTGGATAGGGATTTAACAGGGGGCCTAGAATGCAACACGTGGTGAATCCAAACTTGGCTGTGGTGTTCTGTCCAGCCTGAAAGGAGAGGAGGAACATGGCCGTATCTGCCCTTTCGCCTTCCTCATCTCATCAGTCACATCCTTATTCTCTCAGCACTGAAAAGCTCAGGAGCCACGACGGCAGGAGGCTGCAGACTATCAGATTCCTTGGAAAACCACCAGGAATAGCCCAATCCAAAGTGGTGTCTCATACCATTGAGGAGAAAATTAACATCTTCTTGAGAGGGAGAAAAGGCAACGCACACATAGAATCAAAGAATCGCTTCAGAAATCAGTCTGAAAGTCTTCCCTGATGTCTGACAAGAGCATAGGCTATCACCATGGACTGTAAAAGCACTTTTGAACATCAGTCAGTCCCTGCCTCTGTGTCTCAACCCTGGAGCTCAGAGATACCCTACCTGCAATCTCTCAGAGGAAGTGACAATTTCTGAAAGCCCATCAACAAACGGTTTTTAAAACACTGTGAAACTATTTCACATGCAATGACCAGTCCTTTGGTAAAGTCCATTTGCCTCAATGTTCAGATGCCATTTTCACCATAAGCCTCTGAAAGAAAAAACTGCTCACTTACAGAAAAAGAGAGAGGTCAAGACTGAAAGATTCAACATTGTGCAGTCCTTCACGCTCACTCGCTGCCATTATTGCTTTTTCTCAGTGGCAAAGACAGATGGGGGAAATTTTACTCTTCACAGCTGGCAAGTTCTCAAATTCTTAAGCTGATGGCCATTTATGTTTAGAATGGATTTTAATCAAGCTGCAATTTTTTCAAGTAAATGCTGCTGTACACATCTGACAGTGGTCAAGTAGCAGCAATATCCTGCTTTATTTCTCCACCTATGTATTTCCATAGCTTTTCTTCAGAGGTTGTAAGGTTCACTGTTGACTGTAGCATGTGGCATTACAGCTGTGGCAAGAAATTATGAAAATATCATTATACTGTACTAACTTCTTCTTACCTGTTATTTATGCCAAAAGCACCCATGAAGAGGAAAAAAAAAGAAAGTAGATAAAATACACTTGTAGAGGCTAAATACAGACACAACGAAGAAGTATTTATTCCCTACCAAGCTGATATCCCCAGTTTGTACTGTTAGGAACAGTGAGATTGTCAGTCATTTTCAGACTCCTAAATATTTTAGAGAGCTTTCCACAGACTATGGATACAACTTGGGAGTTTCTCCCTAAGGAATGAAAGCAGACAAATTTGGTACAAGAAAAGCAGAGATGGGGAATGCGGAACAGGCAGCTTTTCAGGAACAGAGAGTTCACAGAACCTGACTTGCTCACTAGTAAAAAAAAAAAAAAGCAAATACATCCAGTACTAGAAATTATTTTTTGGTCTTTTGGGAGGTATTTAGCAGAGATTGATGACTTGTTTTTATTTTCAGTAAATAGATTGCATGACAAAAATACAGTTTTGACTTACTAGAAAGTATTCATTAATTTAGAACAAATTAAGAAAGCAGAGCCGAGTTAATATGAGCAAAATACTTTCTCTGGAGAGTGTGACATTTCTGAAATAACACCTTTCAGCCTTGCAAGGGGAAGAAGTGCCACACCCTGAAGATGTGCAGAGGTTTGAACATGGGTCTCTCCCTACCAGAGTCTGGAGAAGCATAAATAGAGGCAGTATCAAAAGGTGTTCCTGCATTTACTCTCTTGGGATTTTTCTGTTTGCTTTACAGCACTCTCCAAACATTTATAACTCTTCATCCCACTTCTGTGTACTTCATGAAATCTTAGTACTTGGTAATTACTCTCTAAACAGCTGAAACACTGGCTACTGCTTCTACCGAATTACTTTAAATGTAATAACTTGAGATACATTTTCTATACCTTTTTCAGAGATACTAATTCCTATGCCAAATATGTGGAGGCACAATAGGTTTTATACAAGCAAATAAGCATAATTTAAATTCTAAAAATAAAATTTATAACCACCTCTACTGGAAGTGGGAGGCTGGCCTTCTCATGACACCAAATTACAGCCTTTTAGAAGCACACATTATTCAGGTCACCTTTTAGTTATCATTTCTCTCCGAAATGCAGATTTGTTTTGGAGCCCACAGACTCACCCAACATTCTGGTCTCTCTCATCCCTCCAACCTGCACATGACATTGTTTGCAACATCAGTGGGCTTTTACTAAATTGGACGGTAATTTCTCTTAGAGACAATCTTATATGAATATTGAAACATCCCTTTCTTCCCTTCAACCTGAGCCTGTCTGCACAGGTAATCTTGCCCCTATATTCTTCTCTTTCTAGTCCAATGTATAGATAAGAGTATTGCTTAAAAAAATAAGATATTCTCTAAATATAATGCCTAACATGTGACTGTTTAAATTCCCTTGAGTACATCAAATGTAGGGCACTTGGGCGATTTCTGTGATCAGGTATTTCTCTAGAACTCTTACTTTATTATGTATTTCATTTCAGAATATATTTTAAGATGTAGAGTTGGTCACTAACTCAGTCTTCAAAACACAACTTATGCAGAACAACCATGGCAAACTTAGACAAAAAAACCTTTGTACATATGCTCTACAATCCACAATCTCAGTCAGAAAAATCAGAGTTTATAAGGAAAACTTCAAAAACTATAGGTAGAAGGTACCTGGAATGAAACAGTACATTGGGTCACCAGTGTGAATGCCTGGCCCATGACAAAAAGAGCTGTCCTGGTTCTGGGAGTGCGCTCTCTTAGGTAGGAAATTAATTTAAAATGTTAATTAGAACCAACAGGTTTCTCTTTTTTTTGCCACACTTGTGTGACAGGAATTTACAGCTGATTTTCAAAGTGTGACTTTGGTGGGGTTTGGCATGTTTTACAACAGGAAACGAAAAAAATATGCAGCACAGGCATGGAGTTGTTACACCCTGGTAGCCACGGCCTTCCACAGAAGGGACAGAACAGTAACAAGTCAAATAATTTGATTCAGGATACAATAATGACACAGAAAAACCCCACTGTAATTTTTTTCTTTAGCAGCACGTCAAATAGGTCTGTATATAATTTTTCCTCACTTATGTCATTTTTTATGATGTTTCAGCACTAAAAGCACGCCCACTATACATATAATGTTTCCCTTTAAAAGCACAGGTGGTTCAACCAAAGAGGTTCTTCTGCATGTCCAAAATTTTTAAAATTCGTAAGCTCGTTACTAAAAATTATTTTAAAGTTAATTAAGGTGCAATAAAATTTGATTAACTACAGTTATAAATCTGAAACTAAAATGAAGACAGTTCTAAATCAAATAAAATGCCCTATTAAAAGTTATAGCATCAGACAGTCATCAATCTCCAGAAACAGTGGGAAACAGAAAGCTATATAATGTACATGAAGCCTGAAGTAATCCTGTCATCACATCCTATTGACTGAGAGTAAATCAAAAGACAGGAATAGACTGAAAACCTCATTTTTATTTCATATAGTGATTTTTTTAATGGCAGTTTGCAATTTTTTAACCCATGATGTGAAGTCTTCAGGCTTGTTCTTTACCTCCAATCAGAACTGAGCCTCACTGGGGACAACATCAGGATGAAGAACTTAAGAGCAGCAATGACCATACAGAAAAGCTGGCTAAATTAAAAAAATCAATCAACTGACTGTGACCAACTCATCTTTTGACAAGTTGATATGTAACAAGTTACATAAAAATAAGCCTACAAAGAAGGTCTGGGATTCAACAGAGTAACTGTGAGGGCATAAGAAAGTTAACTCAACTGATAGGTCTACACTGAGCTCAAGAATATAGAGATGTAGCTTTAACAAAAGGTTGAAAGTATTTAGAATTAAATCTAAAAAAAAAAAACCAAAAAAAAACCACCACACCAGCAAGGATAAGAAGTACTTCAAAGAAGGTATCAGGAGTAAGCAAAAAACTTACAAGGATGGAAAAAGAGATACTGATTAACAAGGTAAGCCATGTGTCCTAAATTAGCCACACAGTAGAAACAGTACCTCAGCTCAATCTTTCAAAGGAAAACAGACTGAACAGCAAAAGGCTCATTTCACCTAAGCAGAAGAGAAGGATTAAAATAAAGAGAAGAACTAGTTAAGCACTCTTATTCTCATATTGATTCAATGTTAGAAGTTAACTGTGTACCCCCAAACCTGCACAAATGTTCCATTTTCTCCTAAGAATAATGCCACAAGGACAGGAACATTTACAGAATACTGAAAGAGCTAGAACATAAAAACAGAAATCCACTGGCAAGTTTTTAAATTAAATTTATAAACTAATGGGAACTGAAGTTTTCCCAATACTGCAGTTAGCTCCATAAACCTTTACTCGAAAACTTTTTTCTTTGGGCGTCCCTGATCATGAGTGTTAAAGCAAAAAGAACACTGGGGAATACTAAATATAGGAGCTGCATTCCAAGAAAGGAGAAGTGATAAACACATATTCATGTGATTTTGACACTGACTAGGGCAGACTTTGGAAGAGGCAGTAATCGAGGGCATGGAGGTAGGCTTGAAGGAGCATAAAAAGAAATATATTCTCATTACTAATAGATCACCTGAGGGACATGATGAGTTCCTTAGTAAGACAGATGACCACTCAGACAAGGGCAATACAGTGCAACTAATACATCTATGTTTGAATTGAGCATCTGGCTGTGTTCTCTAAGAAATCTTTATTTAAAAGGCAGACAATGAGGAGCAACATAAGAATACATCATAATATGGATAGAAAACTGTCTGTGGGAGGCACTACAAGAGTCTGTATTGAAAAAGAAAAAAAAACAGTTCTCAAGACGGAAAAATGTTACTTATAGTATTTCTCAGGAACCAGTCTTGGGATGGATCCTGTTTAATACATTATTAGCAACCTTGATCCAAGGACTGGGTTATGAAATGCAAAGATGACACAATTATGGGCACAGAAGAGGACAAGATCATCACACAGAGAGAATGACCTTGTGAGCTAGAAAACTGAATGGGATGAAATTTAAAAGCAAAAAGTACATCATGACAAGAGAAACTAATGACGATTTCTGCTTTAAACTGGAGGTTCATCAGATTTAAGAAATGGAGCAGAAGAAAGCTGGTAGATAGAATGATGAAGAGGTATCGGTTATTTACCAGCTGCAAAAGGGTCTAACGAATTTCCGAGAATATCAGACATTTTCAGTCAACTCAGAGGACTACCTGGATCTCATATGAAATAGTGTGGAGATTCCTGATCACCTGTTTTCAAAGCACAACCTGTAAGTATGCCCAGAAAAGGGTTTCTAAGGGGATTACAAGAATGGGAAAATAACCTTTAGGTCAAGAAGCAAGGAAACCTTGGTCCTTCCAGCCTAGCTAAGCAAAGACTGAGAATATATTTAAGTATATTTGATTACTGTTCTACATAACCTTGCTATGCTTAGCTTCTTCCCATGGCTAGCTCTAAACATGGACAGCGTGCAAAGGAATCCAGAGGCCGTGTGGATGCTGGGTCCAACCCACCAGGGCAGAGAACGCCTTGGGCAGGACCCAGCAGTGCCTGACAACCCCATCACTGCCCAGTCAGAATCCAGCTTTTACTCTTGAGCTCAGGTGTCTGTTGCCAGCTGCTGTGAAAGTATAAAATGCACACCTGCAGACTGCGTGTGAAGATGCCTCCAAGCAGGAGCAAGGGCAGGAGAGAGCACCAGCAGAGCAAACAACAAAACATCCTTCACACACAGAGTAACAATGAGCCTCTCACAGCAGCTGAAGAGTTTCTGAGCACAAAGTGGGAACCCATTCTATGATTACTGGTGATATACATTCCTGCAAGCGACAGCTTGGAATATGTGATGCAACAGAACCCTTTCACACAGAAACACATCCCCTTGGCAGCTGACGGGAGGTTTGTCTCAGTAACCTGCTCAGCCACCAAGTGTCACCTTTTTGGCTAATGGTTTATATCAAAGGAAAGAACACACCTCATAATGTACATAACCAGCTGTGTAATGCTGCTCAGCAGGGAAATATCCCTCCTATAATGCTGCAGTGATTACCTTATGCCTTGAAGCATGAGAGCTGATGATCTTTATCTTACCTTTCATAACTACAAATGCTACTATTGGTCATAAAATTATCCAAGCACTTCAAAAATTCAGCCACAATATTTGATTTGATGACCCTCTGCACTGGGGACTAGCACAACCTCACTAGGTGTTCAATGTCTGGCAAGTCATTTGTTTTAAATTACACCTTTATTTTCATCTTGTGGAACGGGATTAGAATAACCTTCTGAATAAGTTTCACTACAGCCTTCATAAAAAAAAAATTTTGAGTAGCTAAAGCAAACCTTGCCTAAGGGCTTGACTGTGACTTTTCCTTATGTTCTATGTCATAATAAATCCTCTCATGCAATACATGCCAACACCTTCCCACCCAGAGCAGGTGGCCGAGAAATGTGGAGGATGTGCAGAGACAATGGCTTCTCTGGCTTTTCCACAAGAGCCAGCACCACCCTCACAATTTGCGGCAAGTGTGGCACCACAGCCCTGCTGCTTGCAAAACCCTGCAACACAGGAGGAAGGTCTCAGGGGGGGAAGGAGGTCCCTAGGCCACAACAGCTTCTGTGATAATCCTGAGCTGCTCAGTTTAAGCAGCACTTCTCGTTCAGACAAGTGCCAAAAGGTACAGTTTAGCCTTAAGTCCTTTCATTTGTATTCTATTACCTTGGATGCTTAGGTGTGAAGAATACAAATATCCCCGTTGTCAAAAGACATCCTCACATCTTTTCCTTTGCTTATTAGGACACAGCACTACCCAAGACTCTTGTCTGCAGAAAACTCTTTTAGAACAAAACAAAATGACAAATAAAAGCCCTCACAACTCTCTTTGGGCTGCTCAGAAGATATAAAGACAAAAACCTCAACAGAATCAGTTATTAAACAGCAAATTAGCTCACTCATCCTCCTACCCACCCCTCTCTACACACACAAGCACTCAGGCACACAGGCTATTCTTCTGCTTTACATCCCAGAACCTGACAGGGGAAAAAAGAACAGATTCCAAACAGAATTAAAGCAGGTATTCTCAACCAGCAAAGCACATTTTTGAAAATTCATGTCTTAGTAAGATTATGTAAGCAAAGCCAGCTAGGCTCAATCACACTTGCATACCAGTTACCAAAACAGCTTCTAAAAGGAGGGTAAAGAAGATAGGAGATTTATTTTTTTATATCTTTTATTTTTAAAAAAGTAACACCAGCTCAAAAATTTATTTATCCAAAAGTAATGACATTTCAGGAGACAGAAAAGGACATTTTATCCCAAAAATCAAACCATTTTGTGCAGAGTATTCTACAAAATGAGCATCTGGCAAAGAGATCAAAAAGACCCCATTTCTTTGCCAGTAGTAACATATTTAAGAGGTTGCTTGCTAGCAAACTGCCATGGCAACCACAGAAGCACCTGGGGTACAGTGCTCTCCTGAGAAACACAGCACGCCTTCCCTTGAGAAACAAAATAATTTTGCAAAGGTGCAACAGAAGAGTAGTTTTTAAACCTGATAAGCAGCTCCAGTGACTGTAGAGACATGGAACTCCAGAATCACGCATCCATTAACTCTATTTCTTTACTCAAAAATATCTATATTAAACCCAGTTCTAAATATAACACAGCAAAATGCATGCTTTAAACTTACACCAGTCACTCTCCACTTCTGTATCTAACTTCATTTAGAATGGCACAACTGAGGGACAACCCAATGTTTTTTGGAAAGAAGTCAGTAATATTGAATGTCATTTCGATGTCAAAAGCAGAGAAACAGTGGGCCACAAGGAAACGGTCAAACCCCTCTTCCAGGCAAGACACTGAGCCTTGCACTTCCAAAAAAATAGCCAGGAGTGGGCATGTGCCTCCCTTCCTAGGTGCAAATGTAGCTTAAATTGAAAAATATAAGCTAGACTACTTTCTGCAATTTAGAAATTTTATCCCCAGAAATAGCCTAATCCAATCTGATTATCAAGGGACAGAGGAAAGAAAAGAAAAAGGAAAATATCAGCTATAGATCTCTCTGCGTGTAAGAACATTTTTACACTATGAAAATAATAAAAACACTGGAATGAGAGTTTGTGATGTCAAATTGACCAATAGTGCATTTGGCCTAGCTCAGCTGTTTTCTACAGAAGACTGCACATAGTGATTAAGTCAACTTTTGAGAAAGAAGCAATTCTAAACTCATGTTATTCTGAAAAATAATTTTACCTAATGTATTATTTTTGAGTGCACCCTATCTCAACTATCATTTTTAGAAGACTTACATTATTGTGTTGTTATATACCACCAGTGGCAGGGGAGGAGGGGAGAGGGTTGAAACACATCACTCTAAGAAAGCTTCCCTTCCCTTGCTTTTCTGGCTTTCCTTCTGTTCTCCATTCTCAAGGCTATGGGAGAAAAAAATTACACAGATCATCTCCACCAACAAAAGGGAAAATAGTGAAGATAAGTAATACTGCTTACAATGGCAGACACCAATTACCTTTTCTGATATCAAAAAAGCTTCCAGTGCTTTTAACTTGCAATTTATGAATGTCACCGACTGACATTCAGCTTCTGTGTTTCCAGCAGGCTCACTTATTGTCATGCTAACACTTTATTAAGTTCATTTTCTTTCCCGTCTCTTTCACCTAAACTTTAAAACCTTGCCTGGAATCACTGTGCAGACTTATGCCCTTGGTAACAAAGAGAAACTGGGACCCAAGAGATTAAACATTACTAGCAATCCCCACCCTCCACTCCATTTTAGATGAAGTTATTGCTGGTTTGTTTTGAAAAGGTAAAACAATAATTTGCCTACCATGCATTCAGGAATAGCTTTCACTTATAATGGTTAAAATATTTCTTAGCCTTTTTTTCTTCCCTTGGTCTTCAACTTCATTTAAAACCACAATTTTACATTCTATTAGACACTTGCTATTACAGGTACCACAGATGAAAGAAGATTAACATGTTCAACTAATGTGTTGACTGATTCTCTTACTAGCGTCAAAAACCTGCAATTAAATATTTTCCTTCAACCATATTACAGTATGCAATTCTTGAATCAAGCAGTCATCATTTAATTTATAAATGGAAAAAGCTTAAGCCACACAAGATGGTGAACACTGAAAAAACATTTATATGAACTGCTTTTTATGTAGTCAGAACAAACATTTTTTCTCTAACATACAGTCCAACTTCTGTTTAACTTGCCAGTGTACTATCTGTCTCACACATTATTAAATGTGTCTGGCATCTACAAAAAAAGCACTTGCTTGCATAGAAGATGTGAAAGTTTTTTATTGTCATTATTTTAACAATGTAGTGATGAGAAGCTCCAAATGCAAACCAACTGCCATAAGGGTTTTGTCTAAGATTGACAGCCATGACCAAACAGCCCAGATCAGTCAGGCTTCAATGGGCAGAAGGATCTTCAATCATCTTCACCAATACCTGCAACCAATTTGCTTTACTTCCTTTTAGACACAATACTTGACATTCCAAACTGCTCACAGGTGTGAACTAGTTTAATCTAAAATGTAAAAATGCTGGTGACAGATACAACGTCGTTCAACAATGACTGAAAGAGAACAAGGGTAGGAAATTAGGCTTCTTCATAGAATGAAAATGGCCCCAGTTTTCCCTGCACCACTGTTAAAAGGGGGTTTTATAGTAAGAACTACAGCAGCTAGTACGAGTTGCAAGCTATTTAGAGTTTCATGTACAAAGGAGCTTTCTAATGCCAGAAGCTCAGAAAGTCGTGATCCCACAAAGCTCAAAATTTTGATGATAATATCTTCATTCAATCGAAATAGCTTCAAAGTGTTTAACTGTCACAAAGTGCAAAGGTACAGACTGGCAAAGCACTTCTTGTTTTCAACTTGAAGCACTCAGGACTTCCAGCTAACTCCATGGGACTGCTCACAAGAGTAAAAGCTGAACTGGGGCTGCTTCTCTGGCTAAACTGGGACGCTGAGTCAGGCGTTGAAGCAATGGTTTGCTCACATCTGCAGAGAATCCTCCTTTATAACACCCAAAGGATGCAGTGATCAGCAGGAGCATTGACACAGCTGTGGACACAGTCAGTACAAAATACATTTTGGGCTGAGAATGAGCGGTATTGGGCAGCCCTAGTGCAGTAGTTATTTTATTCACTGTGGGATGAGGGAGCTTTTAGCCCTTTTCCTCTTTCAGTTGTCAATGAAGACCACAGAAATATTTCAAGACACTAACAGGTCAGCTAAGAATCTAAGGATAATTTGTGAAATAAATTGTGTTCTAGACAAATTTCTGGGCTGAGTGTGAAGCATGTATTTGTTTTACTAATCAAATTTAAGCACCATCCACAGGATTTGTCCTGACTCTGATGTTAATTCAGGGTTTCTACCTGGATGATGAAAGAAAGCGTATACAGACAAAATTTGCTAACAATGCTAAACTGGCACGAACTACAAAAACATTGGTGGACATAAGAATTTGAACGTGTCTTAACAAACTGGAGACACAATTCTTTAAAAAAGAATGCAATCTGAAAAGAGCACAGTTATACAGCTTTACAGAAATAATAAACTACACTGATACTGGGTGGGAGCAACAAATGAAATTGATAAATCAGTTGCTTTTCCAGAAAACAGCTAACAAAACAAAACCAAAAAACCAACACATCAAACACAAGGGTTAAAAAGCACTATTTCATGCTGCTTTGCAGCAGCCTTTCACGCATTTGAAGTTCATTATAGTGTGTCCTCCTCCTCAATAGCCTAACACCACCAGCTCTGTGAATGAAGATTATGTTAGCTCAACATCTGCTTATTCCTTGGACTTTTTCCAACAAATCCAAATCTGTCCAGATCTGGAAGAAATGCCTTAAGGGACGCATTGCAGTGCAGAGAGGAGCAAAAAATTTATGATGTTTTGTACTTCTTTCACAATGAAGCTTGCCTAATTTTGTGACAACAGGATAGTGACTCATCATTGAACAGTGACTCTCTAGAACCCATTTTTTTTCTTTTTTCAACTATCCTATTAAATTAGGATTGAGACTGCAGCATAGATTAGGTATTAAAAAGGTCTTCTCCTGGTAAAAGCATCAAAGCATGGGAATAGCTTTCCATGTGGAAGCTGTAGAGTTTCCATCTCTAGGGGGTTTTTAAGACAATGTTAGGCAAATATCTGTCAGGAATCATTTTGTTAAGATAATCCATTGCTGAGCAAGCAAAACGCACTGTACTGATCTCTCAGATCAGTTTTCTACCTTTCAGCACTGGCTTTTCTCATAAAAGCATTTTTTAGAGATACAAAAATGCAGGAAGGAAATGACAAGTGAAACAGGTTAATACCATTTCTCATCTGTCACAGCTACATGGCTGTGCCAGTGCATCTGAGCATTCTAACCCTAAACAGGGAAAAATCATACTCACAACCAGCTCTTGAAATCTTGTACATCTCATGAAAATTTAACCTGAACATACTAAAGGAAAAGTAAATGGGGAAGTAGCAGCACTGACCTGAAAAAACAGTGCTTTTATATAACATTACATACTCACAAATAGTCCTTTATACCCTTTCACACAAAATTCTCTCTTTAAATTCTCCTTGAAGAAGATCCACAAAAGGTCTTTTGAGGTAACAATTGCAAAAGATCACGGGGAACTGTATTCAGTTCCTCAGAACCTGACTTCAGTGTCTCAGGACCTGACTACAACACCAAGAGATTTTTGATGTGTGGGTGGAACATCCACTGGCATTTCCACAAAGCTCAGATCTCATTATGGAGGTGAGGCCACACAAGAAGTGGAGTGGTTGCTAATTTGGGAGAACAGGCACAAATTCTTAGGTACTGGTGATGGTTCTGCCTAGACACTGCTGTAATGGGTAAAACATGGAACAGAGAAGAACTCCAGGCTGCAAAATTGTCCCCAATACTCTCTTTCACATGATCCACAAAAAAACTGGAAGGACTTCTAAAAGACCTTAGATCTCTGTAGGCAGTAACAAACAGCACTTATAAATCCAGCTCTTGAAACTTGCCAATAAGAAAAGAGCACCGTGTTCTCAAAGGGAATAAAAGAATTCAGAGAACCAAGCTTATAAACTCTCTGAGCCAAACAATTTTCACTTTTACTTTTGGATTCTTTTTCAGGTTAAGAAATCAAGTCAGTAAATGAAGCATGAGCCATAAACCAGCCGAATATTATAGGTGCCTGACGAAATAGAATTTTTTTCTTTCTAACATAACACCACGTTCCAGTGTGTTCTATTTCAACACGATGTCTCTACTTTCTGTTGTTTGCTGGTTCTGGTATCACCAACCAGAGTACTCGTTTACCCACCATCATACTGTCAACGCAGGTACTTAAAACATTGCCTTTTCAGACGAGAAATTCCAGGGCACCCATTGATACAAATTTCTAGGGCTTTGTTTTAACGCTTTTTTTTTTTTCCACTGGGACTTTTTATGACCTGTATATCCAAAGACTGAGGACAATAGTCAAATATAGCACAGGATATTTCTTTAACTTTCACACTAAGAAAGCACCTGCACTTTGTACTTATTTCCTAGTACCATCTTCTTTCACTAATATCAGAGAAGATGACAAGTTACAAGGATTTCAAGGATGTTACTACGGGCCTCAGAAGTTAAACTAGCAAACACATGAACAGCTTTTCACTTGGTCACCACTCATTTATCCAAGTCTTTCATCACTCAAATATAAATTGGAGGTCTCCCGCCTGTCTTTAAAATGGATCCAAATGTTACATAAAATTCTACAAGAAATTATGCTGTTATTCTGAGAATATCAGGATCTTACATCGTGCACCTAATTTAAGGTGTTAAACTAGGACTAATCTCAAGATGCATTCATCTCTAGCATAGAGAAAATTGTGTATCAGCTCATAATATGAACACAAATACAAATCACTTATATTTAATTTATTGATATTTACATTTATGAAATCTTATTGCTGGGCTGAGTAACCTGTTCAGCAGACAATATACCTCAGCAAAGGCTTGGCTTGCTTGATCTTGGTTCCCCCACCTTTAAGGATATAGACACTTACTCACTTTCCTAAGCTAGTACCCACATTTTGTTCTTTCCACTGAGCTGGGCTAAGGGTGACACACTGTGCTATCTTTACATAATTATTTAAAGTTTCTACCTCGGGGTATTAAGGACAACTCATCTCATATCCACACAGCTTTTCCAAATATTAAAATTTAGTCAACTAACATAGCGGCAGACATAAAAGTTTGGGTCCACACAGCTCTTTCAGAGGGGACAACTTTCATAGAACTGTCACTTGCTCCCTAAAATGTACAGTGTCCAGTTACTCGACCAAAATCTCTAATCCTGAGGTAGATGCTAAGGGTCCATGTTTAAGATCAGGGCATCCACAGCATGGGGTTCACATCAGTGAGCCTGCTGAGCAGAAACCTGCTCATGTTAGCTGACAAAAAAAATGCAGTAGCAAGAATTTGGCTCAAATCCCAGCTCTCCTCCAGGCTTAGAAGTCTCACTCCATTTGACAGGGAGACACCTCCACCTCGTATTTCCCTGAGAACACAGGCACAAAGGGCCAAAGCATGTAGGCTCCTAATTCCTGCTTAAGCCCTTAAAACACCCACTAAAGTCATGAGAATCTAAGGATTTAAATTGGAGATTAACAGCTGAAGCATCTTTAGGGATTGATCCTCTCTCTCAAAAGGCAACAACCTTCTATCTCTCTTTTTTTTNTTTCCCCCCTTTTTTCTTTTTTTTTTTTTTTTTTTTTTTTTTTTGCTGGTTCCACTAGACAGCAGAGAAAGAAACAGCTTCTTCCCTTTGTGCAACAGCCCAACCATTAAATGTGTTCTGACACACTGAGCACCCAGATCACTCCTCCACTTTAGAGGATTCACACTGCCATTTCCCTGGCCACCATCCCAAGCATCAGAGCAAACTCATCTTCAGGTGCAGTATGAAGCACCTTAAGTCTGCTCACAAAAAAGGATTCATCAGGAGACAGTGAGATTTCCCTTGCAAGGCCAATGGTCAAGGCACCTGCCAAGGCAAACAAAGAATAGCTGACAGCTGGTCTCTGGCAAGAGAACTGTGTATTTTCTTTACACTGTGCTCGCTTTCTTACCTTGCTGAAACTGGTGCACTGTAACCATTTTCTCCTTTTCATAAAGTGTATTCTTACTCAACTACACTGCAACTTTCACAGGATACAAAAAGTTTGGTCCTAAGGGGGCTGTGAGTTCCTTCGTCCCCTTGAGAAACAAAACCAGAGACTCTTAGCTGAGGATTCTAAAAACACTTCTGAAGAATTTCTTAAAAAAAAAAAATCCAGACCTGCATGTTTCAAAACATTGGAATAACACACTGATGATGAGGGAAAGGAACATAAAACATAACTGAGAATTATTTAATTCAAACTGCCCCATCAGGAAACTGTCATTAGAGATATCCTGTTATGACTTTAATAGTAGTTTCTTCTTATATAATGCATTCCAACTAAAAAAAAATTTGCTGACCTTAAAAGCAGTCTGTCATGAGTTGCAAGTTCAAACCAACATCCAATGAGCCAGGCTGTCACCTGAGATGTAAAGATTACTGTCATTTGAAGTGCCATAATAAATCTCAGGTAACTTGATTCCAGTTTGCCTAGCTGACTTCTAAGAGTCATGCTCATGGAGTGTTTGCTTAATTTTCTTGTCACTGCTTAATGTATGCAGTGGCCCATTATACCCTTAAGTACAGTTTTCTTTTGTGAAAACATATAATCTATTTCATCTGCTTTGCAAACAGCAGAGATGGGATTTTTAGCTGTTGGCTGTTAGCACTGCTCATGTCCCCGTGGCAATGGACAAGTCTCTGGATCATTACTGCTGCGTGAAGTTGTCTCCTGGTACCCTGGGAGACGCATTCTTGGGATCCAGCACGCAGGGAACTGCGGCAACCCAACAATGCTGAACCCTGGCCATCAGCTGATGCTTCTGTGGGCCCACACTGAGCTCTGCTTCCACTCAAAGTGGAATTTATGGAGCCCATGGGGAGACCAGGAAGCCTTTTCAGTAACTTTGAAAAATAAGACGATGGAAAAATAAAGTCATTGCATAGATAATGGGAAAAAATTATGACAGGCTTGGGAAAGTATCCATATTCTGTTTAAACCCCTTATAAGTAGCTCATCATCTCTCACACCACACCCACCTAGAGTCAGCAGGGCAAGCACAGTTGAAATCTGAACATTTAACTATTCACTTCTAGTTCTAGTGCCAGTAACTAAAACTGCTGATCACAGGATGCGGCAAAGTGCTCAAAAATGTCAGTGAAAATCAAGAAGCCTATTGAAAATGTGGAAAGTGATGGAGAGTCTACACAGCTAACCTCTCCAAACAAGCAACAAAACCACAGCGAGAGCCTGGAGTTTGCATCAAATTTGATGAGACGTAGAAAAAAAGCAGGACTGGCACCTTTTGAAAGGAAAGATCCTGTGTGCAGTAAATGAGAATTTAGTAAGCAACGCATGAGTAACCAGCCTTTGCTCAATTAATGCAGCCTCTTAGTACAACAAAACACTGGAAAGGAACAAACAAAAAGAATCCATGTCCTGTATCAGTACCTTCCATGCAGTTCAAGTGCACTTATTGCCTCCTCAATGCACAGTTTGGCTAGTGCAGTTTTGATAGCATTCCTATTGTATGCTTTTCTTGCAAAAAATTAATTACTTCTATTTGTCAGGCATCATAAGCCCCATTGCACTAAAATGAGGTTTTGTTTGTTTGCTCCTCTGATGTTTTAATTATTGCAACATGATTACAACAGACTAAACAACAGCCTAAAGGTACAGATGTAGCTAACATCTAAAATACACTTGTGTATAAATATGTATGAGCACACACACAGCTATGGACGATGCTTCTTTCCATAAACAAGCAACTCACATAATCAAAGCTTAGGACTCTTTTCTGGTACCTTCACATTATTAACATCCTCCAAAATTGCTCCTAATCACAACAAAGTGGCTTCCAGGTAATGAATAAACATCACTCATTCTTTTATGGGGTAAAAAGGTGATGAGGGAAACACAGGAAACTTGATGAGAGATACTTGTAGTCATTAAATGGAAATGCACAACACAAACTGTGAAGAATAATGACTGATCATACTCTAACATCCATCCTCATCCTCACATCTCACTATTCACATGTCATTCAAGCCAACCTCGATGGTTAAATATTAATCATATAAACATTTAAGCAGGAAAAGACCTTTAAGATCATCAAGTCCAACTGCTGTCTTAGACAACCAACAAACAGTGAAATATTCACCTTCAGGTCACAAGTTCTTGCCTTCTGTCTATTCATATGTGGATTTAGAAAGTTTGATTTAAAAAAAAAAAAAGATAAATCAACTGTTTAAAGTACTCTAAAACCCCCATCTTCTCCACTTCAGAAAGAATCTTGGTACCCAAATATGAATAGACCTATTATCAACAATGGGTAAGATTATAAAGTTGCAATTTAAAGATGAAGAGTGTCAAAAACAAGCAATGCCTCATCTTATTCTGTAAGGAATAGGTTTGATTTCCAAGAATTATGACCATTGAAAAATCCTGTCCAAAAATGTAATACAGTAATGAAGAGATCCACCTATTGCAGTAGAGTCAGACTGGATCCAAAGTTATTTTACTACTTCCATTATTATCGTTACTAATTTTGGGCTTTCATGTGGTATTGCACAAGACTGTCAAGCCATAGGAACAAGCTCTTTGGGAAAAGACCAGGAGGAATCACTGTCTGCATAAGAGGGTGCTGAGAATACCTGGAGTTTTGCCTAGGATGAGCCAACCCCCATTTACAGGTTAGGATTAGTGAAAATAGAATATTTAGGCTGAAAGGGACATAATTTCAAACAAAATTCCTCTCCACCATTC
Source organism: Dasyornis broadbenti (assembly GCA_013397935.1). Taxonomy (NCBI): domain Eukaryota; kingdom Metazoa; phylum Chordata; class Aves; order Passeriformes; family Dasyornithidae; genus Dasyornis; species Dasyornis broadbenti. Next base: position 1,043,895 of record VZRN01005892.1, on the reverse strand, counting down.
ACCGAGAATATCAAAGAACAGTGTTTGATGCTGCTCAACTTGTGACATTCCTAACTCAGTTTATCCCCTGTAGCTCCAAACAGTTTTCCTGATGATACAGTCTCAATCTACAGGACAAAACCCCTCCTACTGCTATATATGCATTTTTCAAGAACTAACAGCACCAGCTTTTATGTGAGTTGTAGGATACTTAGGTCACAATGAAGTAATTCCAGTATCATCTCTTCAATTTAAGTAACATTCTTTTCCAAGACTGAATCCAAGAAAATGTACTGATCAACCAAATTTTTTTACCATTTTTTTTTTCCAACTAGCTTATTTTAAAAAGGGATAGACAGCTCACATTCCCTGTATCCTTAAACCAGAATGAGAGAATAAAGCCCCTGTCCCAACTCTCCAGTCTCAGAAGAACCATTTCAGTCTCCTCTTTCTTTTGAAGGATAGGGTGTTATCAACTGTAGCAGGAACTCACACAAATTAAAATTTAAAAAATAATTTCCTAAAAAATCAGTTGGTTTTCCCTCAAGATTTCTGGGGGGGTTTTTTGTTTGTTTGTTTGTTTTTTTTAGTTTTTTTAAATTTGGCACTTTTTGGCTGTCTCAGGTCTTCTCAGCTTCACCAGTTCTCGAGAATTCTATATGCCTACAGACTTCACCGGGGTCAGAGTAGGGCTGTGAAGAAAACAAGGGAGAATTTACCTGGTTCAGTAATAATATTGAAGGAAGAATTCTCAAGCCAGTCAGCTCAGAATTAATTAAAATCCAGGAGAAACTACCGGGAAATGATTTATATTCAAAGGGGATTATGGCTAACACTAAAATGTTTACAAAATCAATGGGAACCTAGCACAAAACAGATATAGCTCAGGGGAATACACATTGATTAGATTCTCATGTCCAAGATGCAGTCCTCTTTTCCATGTTCCTCATTAATTCAGTTCAAGATTTATGTGAATTGCAAAATAGATGTAACCAAGCTCCACTTATTTATATTGTGTTAAATAAGGGGGAAAAAGGGATTCTATTCACCGGAAGCTAAAATTCATTTGTTTCCAAATATTTAATAAGGGAGGATGGTTCAGCTCACCTCCAAATTCATCATGTGCTGCACGTTATTGAATATCCAGTAATGCCAATACTAGCGAAGAAACAACTGGCACAATCTGTTTGCTCTCAGAGCCAGCTGACAATTTCCTGGTGTACCCAAAAGACAAACCCGGGTACCCCTGACAACGGAAACAGCACATGGTGAAAGCTCTCCATCTTCATAATATTCAATGTTTTGTAGCTTTTATATAAAATTATCAAGGTTCTAATTACCAAAAGGGATGTTGGTGCACTGCAGCTCCAGTGCGGTCAAGCATCAGCCTTCCCTACCAGCCACAAAGGCAGGTCGTGTTTCAGCCAAATCTGATATTCTTGTTTGTACAGCAAAATCATCAGGTGAAAACCACACACAGTGACAGTGTCAGGCTCTGAATTGAGTCTCACAGAAAAGGACTGGAAATTGTGCCCTGCATTCTTCCACAAACGGCATGCGCTTCAGATTGCCGCTGACCTTTTCACAATAGCACTGATTGAGCTAACTAGACTGAAAGTTGAAAAGCAAATAAAGTCACCAAAGGGGTAATGGGTTAAAAAAACCTCCAGAACAGAGCAGAAGGCCTGACCTTCAAAGGTTAATGTCACTTGTGCCCAAGTAAATGGAGGAAATGTTTCATGACCAAAACAGTGGTTCTTAAACAGACACTACATAATTCCAGTGAAACCAAGTGCCTGACTGAAAAACAACTCTCATGCACAAACCTGGCACCTCCACAACTGCTGTCTCACCCAGCCTAATTGCTGGTTACACAGATTCCAGTATCTAACAATGATTTTACCTTCCCACAGGCTTGCCCAATTTTCAGTTTGTCATTAAAGTGACAATGCACGTCCATGTAGGTACTGCAAAATTCCCCTTGCCTAAGAAACTCACAGTGGAAAACAATTCCCATATTCTAGCGGTAAGGAAGAGCTTTGTGGAGAAAAACTAATCAGCACCGTTCCTGCTACTGGAGGTGGGAATGCATCAGCAACGATGTACAGACACATCCTCTGGTGAAAGCTTGAAGGGAAAATGTGAGTCATAAGAATTAGGCAAACAAAATAACAAAATGAAAATGAGAAGTAAACAATCCTAAGGAAATGAGAGACAAAAAGGAGTTTGCATTTTTGCATCGCCACGTTTATCCTAATTGTTTTCAAGCACTTTGCTGGTGGAGAGAAAATAATTTTCTAGTATTAAACACAGTGATCCCTACAGGGACATGTTGTATGCCTCATGTATATGAGGCAGCTTCAGCAAGTGAGTTCAGGACAAGATATAAACACAACACGAGATATAAACACAGCAAACATCTTCAAAAGATGCAATAAAAAAAATTAGGTTAATATAACACAATTAATCAGAAAATACTCATAGCAGGAAGGATAACTGAGATGTATAATTTAGAAATGAAAATTAAGAATGAAAAGAAAGTGATAAGGACAGACAGTGAAAAATTTTCTAGTGAACAGCCAAAGGGTATTTTGAAATCTACCCTGTAGACATGAAGAGCAGATACACTAACTGGAAAAATGGGAAGGTATTTTCCATGGAAAAAAAATTGAGTACTAAAACTATTGTAAGAGTCAGCAAATCAACAGGAAACTAACATCAATATAAGAATTATCTTTTTAGATGCTGTACATACTTTTGTACTAATTTCAATTACTTAAATCAAAGTCTTACTCTAACCTTCTTTCTATAACTCTTCTCACCAGCCTCCAAAAACACTTGGGTAAAAAGAAGTAGAGCATTAAATAGAGGTAGATGTATTAGAAAAATCCTTTTTTTTTTAGAGATTTTTTTAGAGGCAGCTACCTACCTAAATGAAATTGATTTGTCTGTCAAAAATCTTTCAGACTAAGAGGAATTCTCCTTCTAAAAATTAAATATCTACATGAATATTTTATAGAATGTCTGCCCTCAGCTGTCAATAACATTTAGTAAATAAAATTGGGAAAAAAACCAACAACTTATTTCTTGCTATGTAAGCAGTTTGATTACTTTTCTACACTTACTTCAGCTGATTCTGTGGTATTATTGTGCTGTTCCTTATGAAGTACCTGCATCCAGCAAACCTCACAATGTCCTGGCAATCCAACAAAGGATGCTGCTGGCACAATTATCCCAGATTCCAGGCAGTAAATCAAACCAGACAAACCTGCCCAGATACACCCAGTAAACAGACAGATCTTACAGACACGAAGGCTCAGCTTCCTCTTCTTACTAGAATGATGCAACTGGGAAAAACAGTCTTATTTTTAGGGTCAGTTCAAACACAGCTCCTTATGCAACACAAGAAATAATATGTTGTTGTTTGGCTTAAATGAATCTATAAATGTGTTTCCATAAATGAATTGCATTGGGAAAAAAAACAAGTAACTGAATTTTTATTTGAAAATAAAACTTGATACAAATATATAAAAGAAATATGTCTATATATATTAAATTTGTTGTCTAAAATTGTCTGAATATATTAAAATTGTTATATGCCAGTGTAACCCTGCTACATCTGGATAATGTCAAAAGCTCAATGCCTTTTAATAAATTCAGAACAGATTGCACTTAATACAGACATAGCCTGTACCACCAGTGTACAACTCAATTCCAAATTATCTGAGCAGAAGCCGTAAGGAGAAATGCTGGTCAAGGATGAAAAATATGCACGCTGAAATTGTAAAAAGAGAGTAGAGAGCAAACCACATAGCAAAGCCTGAGGTTAGCAATAATGTCTTTTCCAATAATTTCTTAACTACTATGCTTTGTCTTTCACATGCACTTTTATTTTGGATACCCAGAGCCAAATCACTAAGTCCCTTACTAAATCTTCCAGGGAAAAATGTGCCAGTACTGGCATTTGTCATGGATTTAGAGACCTTTGTACTTTTAGAACTAATTTTGTTTATCTTCTACCGGAAAAAAAAATATATTCACATAAGGCAAAAGACAATACATAATATTTGCTGGAGCAGCCTCCAGCTATGCTATTACCACAGGCAAAACATATTTGCTATTAAAAACAATTTTTTTAAATATTCTTATAATAAGCCAAATTATATTTTCCATTTGGTTTTGGCATTTCGTTTGTTGGGGTTTTTTTGTACTGAAGGATAAAATCTTAACTTCCTTCAGCAGTTTAAAAAGAAAAAATTAACACCTGTGGGGAGAAAGGAGTGGTTGTTTGGTTTGTTGCCCTATTGTTCGTTTTCTTTTGCAACTAACTTTAGATAGAGCAAATCCTTGGAGATTAATCACACAACTGGTCAGCACAGAATACCTGCCAGATGTCCTTTTCTGGATGCAGCAAAGCTGCTGCATTTGTCACTTATTTTACAGACCCTGGGCACTCTAAGTTTCCTGGCTCCCAAAAGCCCTCACCTTTCATTGTCACCTCCTCTTCTCGCCTGTTCCCTTCTCCCAAGACAGGGCGCTGTGGCTCTGCCGCCAGGCAAAGTGCCACTGTGTCCCCAGGGTCACTGCCCACTTCTGGCTCAGTAAAGCACCACAGCCTCACACACACTTGTACCCAAGCAGCTGAAACTGCTTAAAAGCATTTAAAAAAAAAAAAAAAATTTCTTTGAGCCACCATGGCAATGAGAACAGCTCCCGAAGAGTTTAATGCTATTTTTTCCCAAGATCCCTAACATCTATATACAAACCTGAACAAAGTGATTTTCTACACTCCCTTCACTGCATCTGTTACCTCAGGTCTCTACATTCTCTAGGCTTAGATCACTCCTCCACACCCTTCTCCAGCAAATCAGTTTTTTTTTCTTATGTTCTCAAAACCAAAGGGGGTGGAAGGGGCTCCTTTCAGTCTGTAACAGAGCCTGCTGTAGGACAAGGGCATTTGTTTCCCTCTCTGACCCACCCAAGCCAACATTTAGGCAGCCTCAAAACTGGATCTGCTGCTCTACCACTGCCAGCACAGACTTTGAAGCAAGCAGATGACATCATTTACAACATGCAATTTTACACAGTCAGAGTCAAGCCCGATCCAACACCTTATCTGTAAACTGGCTGTGAGAGCTTCCATTTGGAAAAGGGAATCCGTGCCCCCAAATCGTTCTTTAAGAGTAACAGAGAGACAGATTGAGCAGCAAAACCTCCCATCAAGACTCTTCCAAGAGCTGAAAAAAAATGTTTTTAAGTGCCAGCACTTAAAATACATTCTTTTTCTCATTTCAAGACTTTCAGTGATGCAAAATCATTGCACTCTCTGCATACCCAAGCACTGCAGAAGGTAACCATAGAGACTCGACAGCATCTAAAATGACCCTCCAGTGCTTTCGACACAGGTCAAGATGACAGAACCACAGGAAAATCTTAGGTTGGAAGTTAACTGGAGGTTTTCTATGCCAACTCCCTTTTGAACTTCACAGGCCCTGGAGAAAGATGCAACTCTGCCAGATCCTGGGTAACTAAAGGCTGTTGTGCTGGAATGGGAAAGCTCCATTTTGCATATATGCATAAACACACACACATACATGCACACATGTCAATTTTTTTTTAACTATTTCAGTTATAGCCCAGATTTTTTAAAAGGCGGAACTTCATCACCTCAACTTCTATGTTTTAAGAGCCAAGCCCACAATTTTTAGCAATCTGTATAATAGTACTTGTAAGTGGCTTCCATCCAAGTCCAAGCAAAAGTCCATATAAATTCTCATTATATACAAACATTTCTCAGTAATTTTCACTCCAGCTCAAACACAAGCAAACTTCTAATCATCACTAGAAGAACAATGCTGATTTTTTTTCTTTCCTTTGCTGCCAAATATTTGATGCAAGCACTTACCTGGTTTAAACTGCCAGAGTTCCACCAAAAACTCTTTCAAATGTTTCCCTTTTTCACTGATGCCAGCAGGAATGTGACATGAGCTATACTGTATCATAATTTGAAAAAAATAATTTTGGAAATACCAGGATCAACACAAGGGCTTAATGAGTAAAGACCAGCAAAAGCTCCTTCTGCTGACAGAGTGGAGGACACACACATCCCCATTGATTCCATGGATTTCTCCCTCTTTCACTGCTGGAACACGCAATGGGGACAATTTGCTGTAGGGCTGTAGCAGGATGCTCCACCTGGAGGGAGGATAAAACAACTGGAACAGCATCCTATTTACAGAGCTGTCTGTGGTGAAAGCAGAAGGCGTCTCACATTGCTTTTGGTGTTGAATAATCTGAAACCAGCCTGACTCATCAATCCCAAAGTTCAACCTCCAGACAGGGAGGTGAAGATGTGGCAGACCTGGTAAAGCACCTGACGAAGGAACCAGCAATGATACCACTGATAACTAAAGCTGCTGAGCTGGCACAGCTGGCCAGGAGACACAGCACTGACAGCCAATCCCTTCATGCCACAAAAGCCCAATCCCACTGAATGATGGCAGCTTCTTCTAACACGTCCGTCCTTGGAGTGTGAGCAGAGATTCCTCCCTTGAGTGGGGGCATCCTGGAGGGTGAGCAAAAGAGATTTGCCCACAGTCATTGGTATGGGTGAGTAACATCAATCTCTTAATACTTACTTTTGCTAACTTTAATATAATGCCTTCCATGTTGTCTCAAAAATAGTGCATTATACTATAGCAGTAGTTACAGCTACCTTTACTGTAAACAACTCTGATTAACATCTTTTAGTCTAAACATTATCATGCTATATCATTTATTTTCAGATAAATCTATCTAGTTTGCCATCCTTAACCCTGTGGAGCGAAGTTATATGAAGTCCAATTACACCTACACAATCCTTTAGACACAAACCTCTGACCTAGTCTGGATGCAGCTGCACTGAGAACTCCGCTCTGAGGAGTTTAGAAAGGAAGGGGGTTCTTTCTGCTCCTCCTGACTCAACAGGAGGCATTCTCTAATAAACTCCGTCTGAAGCTCCCAGTCTGCACATGACAAAGGCTCATTATAGTGAAAAAGATAATTGCACTGACTCAGAAGGAACATGCAGTAGCCTTTTTTCTCCTAGTGATCACCTTTTAAGTCAGATTCTACTACAACTGATAGCCAACAATGTGGCACTGGGTTTTCATTAACCCATCTATCAAATTATACCCTGTACAATTCAAAAGAATGCAAACCTAACCTGTAATAACATTTATTGATTTGGGGACACAAGATCCTCAATCTCTCCATGTGAACAAAAATCTCAACAGCTTCAGAACAGGATTTTCATTGCCATCCTGAAGGGGTGAAGATGGTTTTTTGCCTTTAACAGCAATGATTGTAATTTGTTCAAATGCAAGTTACACAAGAACTGACAGTTGCAAGCCTGAATTCCTTGGGAGCCATAATTATTTATGACACTTTATTACAACAACACCAAAACATATGGTTACCTTATTAGAAATTAGAATTTATTTTCATATAAATCTCAGCATGACATTACACCAAAAGAACTAAAGTTACTCCAGGGGATGGCAAATAATTCCACTTTCCAGGCTTCTGTAGTTGGAATATGAATTTAAACTAATTAGCTTTTAAATATAAAAGCAGATTTGATAACAGAAATAATCTATCTAGAGCCATATGAGGCACAAACATCACCTTCCAACAGCCCTTGAATCTTCTTAGGATACAAATTTTAATATTTTCCTTGAAATCTTTCCGTCCACTGCCAAGAATATAATCTCTGCCTTCAATTTACCACCATGCTATGAATTTGAGAGGGAAAAGGGTCTATTTTGGTTTTAATTCAGTCTCCTCCACTAGCAGCTCATAGCACAAGGAACTTGCAGTCTCATTTATTAAAGTCCATATACCCACAAAGGAAGGACACTGATTGACAAAAGCCTACCTTTTGCTCATGTTATAAAAGATGAATTTGAGTTCATGTGATGGTTAAGGATATAATTTTAAATAAAAAGTCTCTCTCTATGAAAACAGTAGGCAGAACAAATGTATTCTTTGTGTAATATCACTACGAGAAGCCACTTTCACCGATAAAGAGAATTACATACATAGCAGAAGTTTAAATTTAACACTGTCAGGTAACAGAAGTCTTAAACAGTAGATTAACAAGTGCCTTTCAAAGAAAAGGTGAACTTTTAAAAAGGCAACCTGGCATCAAGTCATGTGTTTATCAAAGGCAGGGGCAGTAGGGTTGTTTGGCGGTTTTGGCATACGGGGGTGGTTTTGGGTTTTTTTAAATATCCCTGAGGACTTTGTTCCAACTGAAACACTGCCATTAATGTTGTCTTTGAGACAGAGATGATCATTTCACTGTAACTTTTCAGATTCTTCTCCTGGCATAGAGAAAAAAAAAAAAATCAGTGCATTTACCATCAATTTTTGTCCCAATTCCTTAACCCCCTGAAATTACCTGAAGTCTGCACATTTCTGCATATGTGCACACCTATGCAGCACAGAATGTCGGTTTATTGAAGCACACTGAGTAACACCTGCAGGAAATGACACCTTGGGATGCAGGTTTTCTGAGAGTACAGCAAGCAGAAGGATTATCATTAAAAGCTAACCCAGAAGTCAAGTCAGTGGACACCACCCAAAACCACAGCTGTACATCAGTGCCACACAGAAGGTTTATACGGTACCACATAATGTTAATGTCACCTCCCCAGCCACAGCGCAGTGAAATTGGAACAGCTGCAGTGAAATCACCACAGAGGAAGAGGGGAAAACTCAACAAAATTCACCTTATTTTATAGAGCAAGAGAAACAGCCGCTGTGAAAACTCAGCGGATTGCCAGCAGGCTTCTGCTCTGAGGGCCATATGCAGAACTAGGTTTATTCTTGTTCAGTTCAAACAGCTTGTGAAAAGTTCTGCACACTGAACAGTTATTTATGCACAGGATGTGATGAGTCAAAGGATTAAATATTAGAGATAAGCTTTATGAAGCTCTCTCATCTTCAGAACCATAACAGAAGCCACACTGTATGATGAAAGATTTTTTTGTGCCACTGTGTTTTGCAACAGAAGTAAACTTTTTTTTTCTTCATTAGAGCATGCTGATAGTGATGTCTTTGCATTTGGAACTAAATCATCAGTCTAAAAAGGTTAATTTTTCCTGGTTTCTGCAACAATGGGAAAAAAACCCTCTTCCTTACCTGTTGTAATTAATTACCTGTTGCAATTTTTTTTTTTCTAAGTGGCATTCAGAAAACAGATTCTGACCAAACCTACATAATCTGTTCTGAAAATATAATCATTTTCAATATATTTATGTAGCTATCTTTCTGTAAAGAATTTCCTCACTACATCTGACATCAAGTTCAAAGGAAAAGAAACTGAAAGCGATAAAGACCACTGTATGTGTCTGGAACATACTTGCAAATTGCAAGGAAAATGAGCACCCAGTTTTCTCCCAAAGCTTTCATTCGTCTTTATTTCATCTTCCCAAAATCTGCCGAGCCCAGTAAAATTATCATAACTCTTCCTCAGAGCACGAAGTAGGCAGATTTTCTGAATTTGGCTAGCATTTCATAGCTTATGTGACATTTTTTTGAAATGAGCAATAATTTGTTAACAACAGATTAAATAACATGTTTGGAGCACAGAAGGGAACGAGTGACTGAGTCATGTTCCTTCTGAAAGTCACAAGTGCTTCTAGAGCATTCTATCAAGTTCAAAAACTGAATGAATTTTCACACGTATTAAGCTATTTCATTCATTACTCTTGAAGCTGAGTTAGCAGCACTGACGTGAGGGTCAGGTCATGTAAGAGTCATCCTAGAGAGCATCCTCAGGTATACAGGGAAAGAATACTCTACAATACAGTCATAAAACGAGAATATCCATCTTGTAGGTCTACTTCAGTCAATGGATGCTTTCTTATGCGACACCTGTTATCACGCCCATTCTCTAAGCACGTGCTGTGTAAAATGACAAGACAGCTCGTGGTATGGCACTGCACCACTTTCACGAGGTGCTTCTTGGGGGCATAAATAAGTGTGCAGAAAGGATGGCTATGGTTAGTACTAACTTCCTCGTTCCATGCACTCTTGTCAGTGAGAAGCACGCATTTGTCCTGTGGTTTCTATCCCACTGCAGATTTTAGCACTTATCACAATGGATCAGAGCTCAACAGCACCGAGATGAAAATCACTTCTGTACCAATGTGATTTTGGAGGTAGAAAGGGGACTGTTAATGTTTCAATCTAAGAGAGTAATAAAGAATGAGGAGCTGAAACGTGGCAGAGAAATATTTTTCTTTTCCCTGTGAAATATACAGCAGAAAATCACCGAATTCTTTTCAGAAGAGATGGCCCTTTGCCTGTTAGCATCTAAAAAGCAAGGAACAGCATGCTAGCTAGCAACAAGCCTGGCTTTCAGCTGATTAGGTTTGATTTTCCTTTCTTTATCATCTCTGAGCTTCAGACTCCATTTGCTGACACTCTCCTGTCTCTTAGTTCGCAATAATGCAGACTGTGTCCTATTATTTGCAAAAGCAGTCACAGACTGCAGAGATTTTCAGCTTTGAAGAAGAACTTAAGTACGTAAGTATTTGCAGGTCTGCTGCACACATCACACAGCACATCTGGAAGAATCAGCATAAGACAGACTCGGCTGAATTCCCCATTTTGGCCCTGGTTTCGCCACGAGCTGCTGCTGCACGTGTCACTAACACTCACGTGTGCACCTTCCAGGGCTCAGTATGTCATCTCCTGAGAGGCCAGAGCTGCAAGTGTGCACACACTGCTGCAACTGGAATGTTTGAATCCTGCAGGCCTTGCTCCTGGCTGGCTTACTTCCATGGATTTCCCAGGATTTATCCATGCATATGTGACAGAGACACAGGGACGCTGCTTCAACACTTCTGCTTAAGGATCCACAGCTGCAGGTAAACCTCCTATGACATGATTAATAAAAATGTTTCTGTACATCTCTTTTCAAAAGATGAATGCTGTAATTATGTCTCACATATGCAAGACAAGTAGGTAAATGTGAAAAAAAAAACCCACCTTTTCTGTTTTTAAGTAAAATACTTGCTTTTATAGAACACAGAGAATCTCCACTTATCTCCTTCATTCATTACAAGTTTCATTTCCTTCTTTGCTTTTCTTCCCTGAATACATCTCTGTTATTTCAAAAATTGAATGCATATAGTGAGTGGTTATCTTATATGTACATCTTGACATAAGAAGCTTCTAAGCACTTGAAAATTCCTTAGAATGAATAGTAAATGTCCCTCAGGTTTTTATTATTTATTTCACAGATTTGTTAGCGCCAGTTCTCTGATAAAACTTTGGATCTTTTTAATTCTTTTTTTTCCACTGTACTGCTAATGTGAATATGCAAAGTTAAAAAAAAAAAAAGAGAAAAGTACTTATCAAAAAGCAGAGCAGACTCAAACACAATGAAAATGATGCCAAACTCCAGCAGGATAAAAGTGTGTGAGTAAGAGCAAGCAGAAATAACAGTAAAATCACTGGTAAGGTAAAATAATACCATACATCACAATTCAGACGCGCAACTACTTCAGGCACACTAGAAGAAATGAGAAATCTGAAAAGCTCAGAGTTAATGATCTGGAGCACTCTAAACTAAGGTGCCACTTACCAGCACATATGATAAGTTTGAAATAATCTAACCTTGCCTTCTCAAAGGAAACAGTAATCTTACATGTCTTAAGTTTAATGGCTTAACAAGGACAAATTCAGAACTAGAGCTGAGCATGAGATATTCGTTGCTTCCACAGGTGTTTTGTTTGTTTAGTACTTGTTCAGGTGTTTTGAGTATTTCATTCTTACACACAGAAATCTGAAACAGTAAAATAAAAAATCCACCACATACTATATCAACTTCCTGTCAAACTGTACCTTCAGATACACGCTTTTGTCTTCATTTATTTAAATCACAGCTTCACCATGCATTTGAGACTATTGTACAGCCAACTATGAAATGATTCTATTTAGCAGATTAAACACGTAGATGAGACGAATGAGGTTAGAGAGGCATAAAAAGAAATTTTGCAGAAAGCTGTTCTGAGGAGTGGGAAGAAGCTCTTCACAGGGCTGAAAGGAGTCACCTCTTGGCTAATCCATTTGTCAGTCTGTAGCTCCCCTTGCTCAAGGGCCTCTCCTCTTGTGTTACCTCCTAACAACTCCACTCCATCGACCAAATTTATAATTTCATAAAATGCAGAAAGCAACACTCTCATCTATCCCATGGTCTCAGGCAGCAAAAGCAGCTGTTTGTTCTGTTGCCTCATGTTTCACCCACACGTGCAGAAATCAGGGATTTAATTTGATCTTCCAAAAATTTATGCAACATAGACCCAGGTAAGCTGCAATTCCTGCTAATTTCTTTTCAAAAGTTCTATTTTTTCAGCATCACTACCACTAATGTACTTCCAATACCTCCAAAATCGCTTGGGTCAAGGTGTTTAAATGCCTTCCACAGAAGGAAAAATGGACAGTCTGAGACTAGGTAAACAAAAATTCTAAACACTGTCATTACTTAAAATAGGAAAAAAAAAAAACCAAACCAAATACTGGATTTTGTATCACAGCTAGTAAACAGCCTGTCATCAGAAGTCCGAGAAGTCCTTGCAGTACATATAAAGCAGTTGTGCTCACAGTTTTTTGTATAAAAAAGTTTCTCTCTATACACAGTATGTCTGCTGCCTGCCTTTAGGAACATATGTGGGAACTGTTTTCCCAGGCACTGAATATAAAGGACCATTCAAATTTTTGTTCGTAGCGAAATGACTGAAGAACACAAGATTTATAGCTGCACTTTACCGAACACATTTATAAACTCTTATTTCAAGCCATCCTGTTCACTTGTATACACTTCTTATGAATGCAGGATCATTTAAGCACAGTCCACGCATGTCTTTTTTTATTCTTGCATCCTTGGTCCTCAGCATTTCAATTCTTATCCTATATTTTAACAGCTTGTCAAAAATGCCATCCCCTTCCATCACCAGTACTATTGGAAAAACAATCTAGGGAAATATTTTTTACAGAGTAGTTCAAAAACTTCCTATGATGGTCAAAAGATTAAATATTGCAGCCTGACATACAAGGGTATTAAAGAAAAACCAACTCACAGTGCAAAGGCAGGAAGGAATGTGGTATATATTGAATCATCAATTTATTTTTTAAGAAGTACATCACAGCTATGAATATCCAGCTCTAGAAAACACTGAGAAACAAAAAGGAGAATAATACCGCACTGCATTCATTCCTTTGATGGAATAACACATGAACAGAACTACCTCAGCTACAATCTTCTCAGGAATAGGTCTCTTATGGATCATAGGAAAACCATTTCAGTAAAGTACCTGTCCCACAGAAGTACTTCAGGAAGGACTGCAGGTTATCATTTTTATATCCGAGCCTCAGTGCTCCTTCACGCTTACCGTTCTCACAAATACCTGCGGAATTCCCACTTCCTAAATGAATGTATCTTATAAAGATGCTGTTCTCTAAAAAACATTTTAGAAGGTAGGTGCTACTCTCTGAAAAACAGTGTTTTAAAAATTGTCATGCCAGCATGACCATGGTGTGCAAAGACACAACTGCAACAATGAAATATGCCCATAGGATGGTCCAGCACCACGTGTATTCTTAAATCCCTGCTTATGAACACAAAAAGGGTCCTTGTGATACTCACCATCATGAAACTGAACTTTGCAATGAAATTCACTCACCTACCATTTACTTCATACTATGTTTTTGAAGAAGTTGTTCAGGGAATGGGTCTTTGAATATTTTGTTTACCTTCACAATATGCAGAGTCCCCTTGGACAGAGAGATAACCATTCTTGCATTCACAAGTAGCTTTTGTGTTCCAGTTTTTGCACTCTGAATTTTCACCACACCTGTGTCCCTCTGCACAGAAGTTATGGCCTGAAATGCAAGGAACATGCAACCGGGTTTCAAAACATGTTTCGTTCAGATATGCAGATATTTGCATTGACTGTATCACTCAAAAACTTTGGTATTTTACATTCCAAATACTCTCTATAAACTTCGTCGGTGCACACAGGCTTTTTGGATTTTTCCATCAATTTGTTCTCAGAAAAATCATTTTCTTCAGAAAGATGCTTGTATATCTAGTTTTATTCAGGAGAAAACTCCAAGGCAGGAAGCAACAACAATTCCTTAGCTCTATTGAACCCATGTAGCATTAAGTCTCTGACTGTCAGCAAGTGCAATGCTAACTTACATCAAAAGGACAAAAAAGTGTAATATATACAAAATTTTTTTTAAATCCCTCAGAATTCTCTTATTATGCATAACCATGTGTGCTTTAAGTAGACCAAAATGAGACATGGCACAAAACTGTACCAGTAGGCAAAGCAACCTCATACACTGCCTTGTAATTCTGTCATCAAATCTAGCTCAATTGTTTCTATAGTTTATAATTATTCCATGCATCATGTTTTATAGAAGAGCATTTTTATTAATCTCTGCTTTTTCCTTCACACAAATTCTCAGTGGTTTCTTTGTGAACAGTTTCTTTTATTCCATTCAAAGTCATTTCTAAAAATAGGATGAACTTTCCCGCCTCCTTCTGTAAAGGTACAAGTGGCTGAAGTTCTTTCTTTTTGATTTTCAGGATTTCTCAAAGACATGTCAACATCTTTCTCTGCTGAAGTCTAAATTGAAAGTAATTGTAACTTCATCTCTAAAGGCACTCCACTGCAAGTTAAGAAATAACTTACAGAATTTGACAATAGAATTTTTTTCCTCCCTCCATGGGTGTATGTTTTATGGATTTTCTCTATTACTACCCAAGAGTCAATTTCTATTTGCCTGAGATATATAAGCAGTCATTTCAGTAATTCCTATTTTGTCTCTATTTTCTGTCCTGGAAGGTGGAAAGGCAGAAACCCAGCCATACCACCATCTATTGGTATTCCAACTTGGGCGTCTATGAATACAAGAACAGTTTCTGCCAGTTCTGCCTGGTCATAAAGGAGCAAACTAAAAGTTCTAGTTCACTGATCTTAAGCTTTGCTAACATCCCCTACAGACAGGTAAGAAAAACGACCTGGACTTGTAACATCTAAATGCCAGATCTGAGTCTTTGTTCACATCCCTTGCTTTGATATCCTATTTTTATTTGTTTTTAAATATGTTCTTTAGCTGTCTACTAATTTAACACGCGGGTAGCATCAGTTTAGCGCGCTCCAACTTTATGAGTCTGATCATCTAATGTTAGGTTTTGAGGTATTTTTTTTTAAATGTTAATGCTTGTTAGCAAGAAGGATTTAGTGCCAACATCCAATTCTACACTTAAAACTTCAAATTAATTTTATTAACAGCCAAGGTATCTTCCTTGTGCTCAGTTGGCTCATTCCTTCATTGTAATCCAGCTTGCGAAGAAGAACCAATTCCCTTAATGAAAACTTCAGTTATCCCTTCCAGTCTTTACTCATTTCACAGTCTGGTAAAAACAACTCAAGTATTCCAGAGACAGCCTCGTCAAGCCCAGGTACATTTTAGACTGGTAAAATAGGGTGCCAATACACTGCCTTCAGCCATTTATGCAATCACAGTATTTGATTTCCCATTTTTGCCTTTATAACCATAATTGAAACTGAACACTGGAACCCATCTCCTCAAACTTATCCATTCAGCATCTAATTTATGCTCCCCACGCAGGATTACTATTCTACTGGCATGCCAGATAACATCCAAGAGACAACAAGTTCTAACATTTTCTTTGTCACTGTTTCCCCTAAGACTATGACATTCTAGTCTGTTTCCTGCTTCTTTGGAATAATAATTCTCCTCTGAGCTCATACACAGTATGGGCTTGATTTGATTTGATTATTATTGGTCAGAAACTCTGTAACGTATCAGTGTATTAAGCCTGGCAATAAAAAAATATCACATTTTAATGCAGTGTGGATTGTTACTCTGTCTCAGGGTATTTTGTTTATATTTATTTCTATTTCCCGCTCACCCAAACTTGTAAAAAATATTTCATCTTTCTCAACATGTTTTAGCTATGAGAGTGCTAAAGAGTGATACAAGTTTCTGCACCAAAATTCTATGTTTCTTTTTACCCCAGTGAGTCAACATTTTACCTTATAACCAGCTCATGGCAAATTTAAGACTTACAATTAGCCAAATCGATGGCTTCTCAGGGTTAACTCTCACCAAAAGTCCCAGATCAACCACTCTTCTCTGACAGCCCTTTCTCCCAAGCACAAGCCAGTGATTAATTTTCAATATAACATCACAGCCCTGTGAATCTTTCATTGTTTATTTGCCACCTCTGAAATTTATCAGCAGATATGATGGCTACCCTAGTTATCCATTTTTTGCCAATAGAGCTGTCACCTGTTTTTCAAAAATTTTCTGGAAAAACCTGCATTGCTTTTGTTCTCTATCAACTCAAATATGAACTGTGTCCATCCAGAATCAGCTTTTCAAGCTTGAAGGATATTAAAAGAGCATTAAATTAAACTTTTAAAATAATTATTTTAATCTATTTTATATTTGAATAATAATTTTAATATTTTAATAATTAATTTTAATATTTAAATTTTTGAATTAAATTTGAAAAGTAACACTCCAGTTCTGTAACCTGAGAAAATAAAGGCTCTAAAGGGCATTTCATTTTGCTCCTGTCATTAGGAATACACAATCACAGACCATCTACTACATTTCCAGATTGCCTTGGCATTTATTATTATAAAAGACCTGTGAAACACTGCGTCCTATCTTCTAAAATTGCTGTCTAGAAGTGACTGTCCACTTCACTTTGCCATTGCATTTCAGCAAACTTGTTCAATCCCTCTGTAAGTGGAGAGCGGAAGGCACTCCTGCTAAGAGCACACACGGTGCTCCAACATTGTACATTACCAAGCTTTTACAAAACAACTGTAATTTAATGTTAACCAGCAGGAAAAAAACGCACATGACAGAACAGAAGAGCAAGGGTTCACTGTGCTTCTGTCAGAAGAAGCACACCATTGCTTGGATCTGAGG
The DNA here is from genome assembly GCA_013397935.1 of Dasyornis broadbenti. Classification (NCBI taxonomy): domain Eukaryota; kingdom Metazoa; phylum Chordata; class Aves; order Passeriformes; family Dasyornithidae; genus Dasyornis; species Dasyornis broadbenti. Next base: position 1,026,888 of record VZRN01005892.1, on the reverse strand, counting down.
CTTTTCCAACTACTTTTTTTTTTTCCCCAGCAAAAATGCAAAATTAGCACTTCAAAAGAGCCAAATGATGCATATCAAGGAAGTGTGGTTCTCGGATTTCCTAAAACTTGGTCTCCATTCTCCCCAGCTGGAGTTTTGGAGGCAAATATCTGATTTTTATTAATTCTTTGGCGTGAAATGGATCATAAGATTCCTTAAAGACACCTACAGAGATGGCAAAACCACAGAGATACTGCAGCGGGATCTCTAAATTTCAGATGGGTGGGAGACAGCAGAGGGCATGCATCCCCATTGCCCAGCCAAAACAACAATTCATTCAGAAAATTCAGCAAAGTCTTATTTAAGAGAGTCAGCTCCTCTCTAAATATAAGAAATGGCTTAAAATGGAATCATCACATCTCAGCAAGCAGGCAATTGGAGAGGATTTGACAAAACCACAGAAACCCTTGAATGGTTCTGATAATCTTAACTCATTTCAGGCCAGCACAGATGACAAGCCAAGTATGAATTAAAATTACAGATGAAAGCATTCCAAACAGATGCCAGAAGCCATTTTCCCTGCACATACACAATCATAAATGTGCACAACAGCCCTTCAAAGTCATTCAAAACACAATTAGATACTACCAGGGGAATTAAATATTGAAGAGTGTGTTTAGATTTTTGATGGGCCCGATGACCTCTGTTTGTTCCCCAAACACTTCTGATAACATTACTCTCTTCCTTTATCAAGGCTGCTGAAATGTTTGCTCCATCTTTTTCTTAAGAAATCCAGGTTTCTTTCTACTCCTTCATTCCGACTATAGAATGACCATTAATAAATGTACTAAGACAATTAGGAAAAGAACCAGACACATGCTAGCAGACAAAACTATCACTTCTGCAGCATCAAGGACTGTACAACCGGCCAGTCCTTAGTGGCCCCAAGTCAGACATCTCAAAAATTTATTCCATTTTGGGACACCTGAACGTTGCTCTTATTTTTCCACGCAACATCTCCAAGTTGTGGTTCCCAGAACCTGCTTTTGCAGAGCAGCACGCTAAGCTGTTTTGTGCTTCACCCAGTTTTTTACATACCTAATATATTTGGTAATTTGGCTTCGTTATTGCTTGTAAAATGCAAGAACTCATTCAAGACTACAGCTGGAATCAATACATCTTAGGTCCATACCTCTTCCTACTTTTTTACAGCCAACACTTACGTGCCTCTCCTTGTTTCTGAGGGTTTCCTTACAACATCTGTACTGTTTTCTATACCTCTTACAATACCCTTAGCTGCTCACATCAAAACCTGGAAAACCCCTGTTCTCTTGCTGTTCAAGAAGTCATCCTTCATATTTCACTGTTTCATATTTAGAGGTTTCTTAAAAAAAAAACCAACCAAAATAAACCGTCATAATGTTTCTGTTTAAAAGCACTACCAATGTTCAAAAGTTCAAGGCAGTTTCAACCTGAAAGTCTTTTCTACTGTCATGATTTAACCCCACAGTTACAATCTAAACATGGAAGGTAAATCTGGGGGAGAAGTCATAGGAAGAGTCTTAAAATTTGCAGTAGCAGTTATGCCTTTCCATGATCTGCATCAGTTTTTAATGAGTCATGAGCAAAGCAGCACTTTGAACAGCAGCTTTTCCACCTTCAGAGGCTGTGGTCCCAAAACTCAGCGGTCTGACATGAAACAGCAACTTCACAGATTCTTTCAAGCTGCTCTCTGAATGCAGAGCTTATTACACAGTGCTTATCTGTGTGCAGTAAAATAACGGGAACTACACAGACTAACAAGCTTATAAAGATTTCCCCTTTTTTTCCAGACAGAAAGCTCTTCTAAATCCTAAGTAATGCTACAACTATGTTTAGAAATAAACTAATTCATATTTATCAACTGCCATTAAATCTTAATAAATCTGAAACCTTGAAATAACTCCTAGCTCACAGCAATAAATGGGAAAAATTCAATTTCTGACGAGTAAAATCTCAGTTTCACAGCCAGGTGGGAAGAGATGAGAAGCATGCAAAACTGAAGAGGCTTCTCACCCTCTAACCGAAAGAATAAAAACCTCCCCAAAACAAAACAAAGCAGCACTAAGAAGGGTGGCAAAAGCCCCATTTTTAAATTTAAATGCTGCTCCCTGCTATAAAATGTACACTTCATCTCATCAGTAAGATTCTCCCTTTCCTGCTAATGAGTGTCAGCAGTCAATCTAAATCCACCAGTCCCACCACACTGCAGGACAGCAAATAAAAACTATTTTCTCTAGAAATAAAATTGCTATTCACTACTTCATCACACTTTTTTTTTTAGAGCACATCCAAAGTTGCTAAGGCTGTTAAGGCTATTTTTACGTATTTAAAATTGTGAGCATAACAACATAAAAATTCTCTCATGAAATCTTATTTGAATCACTCATGCAAAAGAAAAAAAAAAGCCACTCTTTCAAAATTACACACGGTCTTTGGCAAGGAGAAAAACAGCTAAAGGGAACAATAAAACACTTTTATGACACTATTTTTTGTATTAGATTTGTCCCTGGGCTATAAAAAATGTAGCAAGCATGCTGTAAGAAAAATGAGTGATTCTCAAAAAAGTAGTAAAAAATATATTTTGTGAGACAATGATTTTTGTGAAGCTTGAAAATTAACTAAATTTTCTGTAAGCCTAAAAGACAGTTTAATAACACCACATTGTCCTGCTGAAAAGTATAAAGTGGCCACATAGTTTAAGCAGACACTTATATCAAAGCACACAGATGAAGGGAAAAACTGGGTATACTCTACATAACACTCAAAGATAGATCCCATAGACAGATCTGGCCCATTTATGCATTCAGGTACATCAAAACACAAAAATAAACTGTCATTTTAAAGCAGAGCTCTTCCCTACTACTCTCACCTTGCTGTACACCTGACACATTCATTTTTCTGAAATCCAGAAATTGCCTCTTAGCAATACACTATTACCTTTTGCTGTACTGTAAACTCATGTAGCAAACCTGAAGAAGAGCAGGCATTATTTGATGTGTTTACTTTTCCTACCATTTACAAACAATAATGACTGCCTAGGAAGCCCACCAGCTCTGTACATCCCAGTATTCAACTCTGTTCCTTGCTGACTTGCAATTTCCAGCTCCATAAACACCACAGATTTATGTTTTACCCTGCATACCCTATGGCACTTATCTATTATTGTGGTAAATACTACCAAGATCACTGAGGAGGGTACAGTCTCATACCACAGCATCATAAAGATTTTGTATTTCTCTGTGGGTTTTTTCCTTCTGTTGATCCCTTCGTATTTATCCTTTCATTAAAAGGAAATTCCTTTGCTGCAGCTAGAAAAGCACAAGCTGCAAACCTGTCACCCTTGCCCAATTCAGCAAATATATTCTATAACTCTACAGAACACGAAATTCAGTAGAAGTCTTCTGTTTCCACAACAGTGGGAAGTAGGTATACCAAAGACAACATAAACTGATACAAAGCCCAGAACCTACCAGTCACTAACATGCACTGATAAACTTCACACAGAAATGATGTTCTCATTTAACATTGCAAGTAAATGCTTGCTAAATATTCTGCTGACTAACTTAAGGCTTAGCTAAGGGCTAACGCAACAAATTATCGGCATCATTATACATACAGTGTGAGATTTGCATATGATGTGCAAATGATCCATGTAGCCTTCCAACAAACATTCTGATTATTCAGGAAAACAATTATTACAATACTTCTTCCTTACTACTTTGGCTTGGACAAAAAAAGCTGAATATAGTCTCTGAAAGAAGTCATTTTTGCAAACAAGAGAAGCACTCTATCCTTTCCCAGTACAAGATATGTTGGCACAGGACAGGATTAGAAACTATGGCCTGCTTGCCATAACAGAGAGCACCTGTTTGCTTGACACAACCCATACCAAATATGGAATTCTTAATAAATACCCATTTTTAACAACAGTACATGTGATAAGATTATATATTACCAGTTCGGGTTGCATGCAACTGAAGCAAAACTGTCAAGCAGCACATATTCTACTTCAAGATATAAAAAGCAACTTAGGAGTGCTAAATTCAATTTATGCCTTTGTAAAGTTGACAAAATTAATCATATCTTTAGGCATCATTTTCAAAAGAATTTTAAACAGCAATGATGAAATACAAAAGGAGGTGGTACTGTTTTAGCAGTCAGCTAAATCAGAACTGAAGTGGAAGTTTAATGTATCAATTGAAAGCATGGTATACCAGAATTCCTAAGAAGGGAAAATACAGTTCCTTGCTTTCCTTCTAGAGACCATCACATAAATATACACATTCATCCTATATTATAAATAATGAAGCCAGTTTGGGGATGAATATCTAAAAAGAGTACCTATCACTAACAATAACATGCAAGTGAATAATTACAGAACTTATCTTTCATCAACTTTGAAGCTTTCATATTTCTAATCCTTTTAAGTAATGAATATATTTTTTCCCAGCACTGCACTACATCAAACTGGGCCATCTGTTAAGAAGTATCATTAAGACATCAAGCCCTCTGAGGGACAGAGAAGCAACATTTACTGCTTGCTTAAACAGTTGCAGATGTTTCTAGAAATTACTGAAAAAAAAATAATGTGGATATTCTTAGACCATGACCCAGCAGGCAGTCTCAAACCTCCTGGTTTCTACAACCACATGCATGTGTTTTTAAGTTCAAGGCCTAAGTAAATATTTAACCATGCATGTTTACTAATTAATATTTACTGGCAGAGGGAGAGATTCAGAGCCCCTTCATCGCCATCTGCAATGGCAGGGGAGGAATTTATATGCAGGCAAGACAAATATTTCAGCAGCCCTCAAAAAGCACCTAAGCCTGCAAATGTCTAATGCTCCTTTGGCTCCCCTCCTGCTTGAAATTCCTGAGGTGCATCACTAAAGCTGACCTGTGAGCCCTGAGAGAGCAGGCTCCCCTTGAGCTCAGCTGAGGCTCAGCACCAAGGAACAGAGGTGCAATACAGACACACACAGGGAATGATTCTTCACCCAGCAATTCACTGATTAGAACACGTTTTAAGAAGAAAGCTTGCTCAGGTTTCTTAACCTTGGGATACCTGCACGTTCCTCATTTTAGGGGATTTCCTCAACTAAAATTTTAGTTATGTCTTGTTTGGTCTGGTCCAGCCTACAGCCAGGACTCACAGGGCTGAAGGGGAACAAGCAAGAAGAAGCTGCATCTCAACACCCCATTGGAAGGAGGAAAAATGGGATGCTGGGCTCTAGGGTTTATATTTTAATTTTTGTTTTGCATTTGTATTATTCTATTGTCCAGCTTAATTCATAAATTAGTCCTGAGAGTGCTCAGATCTAAATCAACCTCCTAATATCCATTATACTAGAATCTTAACATTATTTTTGGGATATTAAAATAGAGACCTTAAAAATACATTTTCAAAACCCTGTAGTTGTAAGTTTAAGCAACAAAATACATTTCTTTTTCAAATATATTCCTTTTCTCCCTCCTCCTCTCTAATTCAGAGCAATTACAGCTTTTTATCTGGTAAATCTTCTAACCAAAGAAGTATCACAGACTGGTTTTAGACTCAGGTTTATAAAGGTACTTAATATCTCATTAAAAAGGAGTTGTATCTTCCAATGTATCCCTCTTTTGACCCAACAACTTACATTCCTTCCAAGCATGCACAGACTCTGGCTTACCTCTACAAACACTGCAACACTGATTCTCTGGAAGAACATGATCTTTTTCTGAGCAGTTCAAGGGTGGACAAGTCTCTGTTACTTTTACTAGAACTCCATTCTGAAAATAAAGAACATTTTTTAAAAATTACATTGGTGAAAACACATGCAGTGGCAAGGATCACATCATTTTCCACCTACAGCACTAGTAACCTCCAGTAAAAACACTGGTAAACTAGTAAGAAGCAAGTTAAATTAATTTGTTCCACCATAACATCCAATCTAAAGTCACCTACTGTGCATTTCTCTGCCCAGCATCAAAATAAAATGAATAAAAAACAAGGCACTTCAGCTCAAAATTCTATTTTAGTTTCACCAAACATGTAGTCTCCAAGCATAATTGTCTTTTTCCGAGTATTTGAAGGAATTAAAGAATTTCATCCTAGGTTTCTGCTAAAGACAGTCTTCTTGCTTTCTGCAAGTCTGAGCTTTATTCCTCTTATTTGCCAGTCTACATACTTCACAGATAAGTTATTCAGCTCCAATATACACAGCAAGGACAGTATTTTCAGATGTGTTGTTCTGTCATGTCCAATTACAAGGGTCTGTTCTTTAGAGTTACCGATTACCTGATTTCCAAAAGCAGGTCCTTCAGAGAAGAAAGCTCATCTGGAGATATCCCTATAGAAACTGCTGTATAAAAATCAAGCTAAAGATGTTTCTGTGATTTTGATTTCTAAATTGAGAGTGAGACTGTGATAGGAGGTCTAGATACTGGTAGAAATTTTCTATATTCATAGACATAGGGCCTTCATGGGGAGATTTTTACACCAAATTTTACTCCATCTTCTTCCCATCCAGCAGATCAGCTTCACTGTATCTCCAGATCAAACAGCTCTCCAGATCTTTAGTTTGTTGTTTCTTAAAATCTTATCCCAAAACAGCCTCCTCTCTACCTTATCCCCTCCTCCAGCCTTTTTCATACCATAATTTACTTCTTCAGAACCCCTTCTGCAGCTGTGCCACCACGGAAAACCGGCAAGTGGAGCAGAGATTAACAACTAGGATTTTTGCTCAGTAGGAACTACAGTAACTACCCCACAGGACTGTCCACACCTGAGTAATCTCGTTTTCCAATTTGTGAAACTCCACTAAGAAAGCAGACAGCCTGCTATGTTGCCAATACACCATTTTAACACTAATCTAGTTCCACTCCTCCCAAAATATCTTTCATGACGTCTCAGATGGTGGAACGAAAAGGTGGAAAAAGAATTTCTGCTTTCCTCAAACAAAGAAATTTCATTTTCTAGCTCTCATGACTGCGGAGGAAAGTTTAGAAATATGACCCAAACACATCTAGGGCTAGGAAAGCAGAGGAAAACCAATTCCAAAAAAAGGACAAAATTTTATTAAAAGCCACCGTTCTCATAGTCTGAGGGACCAGATACATGACTTGAAACAGAGGATATTGGAAATACCTGAGAGTCCCCCTGTATGAAGAAACATCCGAGTGCAGAAGCTTGCTTTCCTACCTACAGGACCCTGTGCCACACCATGCCACACAAAGCACTGGCTCAGCTGCCAAAACCAGCACAGGTAAACCTTTCGCTGGTAGTCAGCCTTGCCACTTCACCTCACCACACCAATTCAGCTGCGTCCCTCCAGGCTCCACAAGGAGCTCTCACAGCATCAAGCTCCCCTAGAGAGTCAGGAAATGCCTGCTGAGTCTAAAAGACACAAATGATGCGCCCAAGGTGCCCAGAAGCTTGAAGGATTTACAGCTGAGGAGTACAGCCGACCTAGGGAATGCAAATTTGACCATTCTGCAATCACTGCCTGTCACTGCCCCTGACATTACAATCTTAAGGCTAAGCAGGGCCAATTGCCTTCACTGGCAAGTTGCATCAGTTGCTGTCATGAAAAATAATGTTCAAAAACCCCACAGGCATCAGGGGTTGTTATTTTTCGCAAGAAGAAGCAGCTCCCTACAGCACCACAGGCAGCACGCATCATCGGAGCAAGTGCCCACAAGAGCAGGGAAGTTACTGGAGGCGCTGGGTCTCCTCCTGACCTCACTTCCACAGGGGAAAGGGAGGAATCCCCCACGGCTGCCAGGGCAATTGCAGGAGCAGAGGTGATAAAAGAACCTGATACTCTGAGCCATCATTTACTATCAGGTTATCAAACAACCAGCTAGAGAAGCTCTGACTGTAACTCACTGCCTATTTAAGCTCAGACAGGACAATTACAGAGGGAAGAGTACAGTATGTCAGCACATGGACAAAAAGTGTTGAGTGACAATAAATCTGGCCAAAAAATATGGCAAGAAACGGTAGGAAAGCCAAATGAGTGTCAGGATGAGTCAAAAAAGCTGAAGACAAATTTAATCCAAGCTCACGGCTTCTTTAGTGACTAACAAGGAGATAAAAGAACACGAATTGAGAATTCCATTAATTTAACAACAGTAAGATTTCATTTCCTTAAGTTTCCTATTTTCTGCAGAATTTGCATCTTGGGAAAACAAATTAAACTTATTTGTAATTAAGTTTTAAAACAATTAAAACATTTCCATGTTGAGTGTTCTTTGTGTTAAAATCAATTTGTTATAAGCTAGTACAGATCCAATTATAAGAATTATCATCATTAGATTTCAGATTTTATCCACTGAGATAAGTAAGAAGAGTTCACACTTCAGAATTATTGCTTCAGGCAGCCTTAGAAAAATTACTCCTTTTTATATTCAATTCACATATGTAGCAGTCATAGAATATGAACAGAAATAGATGTCAAAAAGACATTTTTTTCTGGAATAAATATATCAAGCTTCAATTGTGACATACAATCCACAAAGAATGAGATCTGGAGTCAAAATTTACAACAAGATAATTAAATTTCTTGTAATTACACAGGTAAGTACATAAAAAAATGATTGGATGTAAGCCTAATCAGTGACATGCAGTGAAAATCTGAACAACAAACAGCTCATCTCCCATGATCGGCTTTGAAAGTTAATAGCAAGATTTCAGATAAGGCTTTTTTGGTGGGGTTTTATTCCCTGCCTGGATTTAGCTGTGCCCTGGTTCCAGCCAGGACAGGGTTTGCAGTAGCCAGGAGGGGCACGGCCAGGACTCCTCACTCTGAGGTGGGCTGGCGGGGTAGGAGAGGGAGCAGCCGGGTATTGTTGTTCCCTGCGGATCAATCACCTCTTCCTTGTACCCTTTGTCATTAGCGTTGTTGCTGTTACTGTTTATTTCCTTATCTGCTTGCTGATTCCAGTAAATTGTTCTTATCTCAACCTGAGATCTTTACCTTTTATGCCTCCAATTCTCCTCTCCATCCCACCCATGGGAAGTGAGAGAGACGTGCCTTGAGCGAGAGCACCACATCTGGGAATACCATCCCTAAGCCACAACAGGCTGTTACTGATCAGTGTCTCAGGACAAAGTTTCAAATAGCAGCCTTAGTTGTCACTCTAAGAACTACATCGTTCCTTATCTTTACAAAAAACGTTTTAGTCAAGTTTCCTGAAAGCGGTGGGCCCTGTCCATCTTTCTAGCACTTGTATGGCACACTGTGACTGCCTGCTCCCAGCATTAATGAAGAGGAAATTATTTTTGTACCCTTTGCTGTCAAGCATGTCGTCTGTTTATGAACGGGCATCATGTCATTCACAGGCAGCTGATCAACTGTAAATTCCCACTCCAACAAAAGTTAGAAAAATCTTTCCATTGACTTTCAATGGCCCACATCACCATACTGGTGGAAAGCCAGAAAAAAAAAAAAACCTAAACCAACAAACAAAAAACTAAACACTTATTGAATGCAGAATGGTGCAGTTCAATCAAAAGCTCATACACACTTGCATTTTCTGGCCTTCCCAGCACAAGAAAGAGATGGAACAGCTGGAGAGAGACCAGCCATGGCCCATGACGAATAACAGACCGGAGCATCCCTCACAGGGGGAAAGGCTGAGAGGGCTGGGACTTTAGCCTGCAGGGGAGAAGGCTCAGAGGGGATCCTATAGATGCACATAAACACCCAAAGGGAAGGTGTGAAGAGGATGGAGCCAGGCTCTTCTCAGCAGTGCCCAGTGATGGGACCAGAGCCCATGGACACAAACTGAAACACAGGAGGGTCCATCTGAACATCAAGAAACACTTTTTCAGTGTGAGGCTGGCCAAGCAGCAGCACAGGCTGCCCAGGGAACCTGGGGAGTCTTTATCCTTGGAGATACTCAACAGCCAGCTGGACGTGCTCCTGGGCAACCAGCTCCAGACAATCCTGCTCAAGCAGCGGAGTTGGACAAGATGACCTCCCGAGGTCCCTTCCAATCCGAACTATTCTGTGATTCTTAGAAATACCTGTGCACTCATTTTGCCATTGTATATACATCTAGAGAGTGTTCGCGGGCAGGATTCCAGCTGGGAATGGCTGTTCATGAATAACATCTGTGCTTATGGTTAAGAGGATGTGCATCATAAATATTTTTAGTCTGGATTAGTCTCCAAAAATTAAAAAAAGGTCTCTCAGCCTGACACAGAAAATCTTTGATCTAGCTGGATCCATCAGCAGTAGTATTATTTTTGTTAGATGGGAAAAACATAGAAATTAAAAGCCTCTTAAGCTTGGATCAGCACCTATGCAAAGAATAAAGAATCTATCTCCAAATAAAAATTGAAATGTGAAATTTCAACTTAATCTTTTTGACATTACCCCACCTACAAATACATCCTCCTCTACAGACACAAAGATTTTTAAGTCATCTTTATCAACGCTATTACCTTGACAGTTGATGTGTACCCTCCACTGTGTTCCTTCATGGATCAGCGGCTTTTGAAACTTGATGTCTGTTTTTCAAGTCCAGAAAATTAAACCATATTAAATTTTGTATGGTCCTCCCCTGTGACAAAGCCCTTCCTTTATTCATACAACACCTTGTCCGCACAGGACAGAAAACAATGACACAGCCTAGGTTTGACTCCTCACCATCCATCCTTCATTTAGGGAGCATTCCCAATTGAGGCAGTAGGTGCTCTGCTTACAGATGGAGGAGGTCATGCTAAAGGCACATGGAATGAACTTCCTGCACGGAGACACACCACCCCACAGAAACAGATGCAAGCACCCTCTTAAAAACTCTCCCCAGGCCACTGAGGTTTAATATCTTCTTGAAGCACAGTTGCAGAAAATCCTTCCATTTGTTGGGGTTTTTTTGAAGGCATGGATCAAACATTTTTTTATGGCATCACATTCACATATGCCATTTTGAATATTTATCAATACTGTTTAGTAAGATGCAAATACCAACTGCAATCTTGCTGTAATTAACATTGATGTAAGATTTTCTTTTAACAATAAGCAAAATACAAAAGCTGTTTTCATTATTTCACTCATTCCTAATGACAGATATTTGATTGTTGGTATCTCCTTTTAATCTTCATGAATGTATTATCATACTCCTAATGATTAATATAACACTCTTGTTTATAGCACAGAGAAGTTCCACAGACATAATTCAGATCACTCTCTCTGGCTTCGCTTTAAGGTGAAAATCCTCCTGTTCTCATTTTATACAGGTACTTCCCCTCTCCAATAAACATTCTATGCCATATTATAAATAACAGGCATCTCAGTCTGCCTTCCAAGGCAACGACCTTGCCCACGTATTTGTATACGCAGTGCTGAGCACCCCGTACAGCTCAACAGTAACAACAGCAAAGTAATTCTGCATAACAAGCTGTTTTCACAACATCTGCAACCAGTTATTGTCCATTTCCATTAGTGAACACGAAATTGCTACTCTGAACACTCCACTGCAAGCACAACAATAACCAGATCGCCGCAATCTTTTCCAACGCGCGCATTCACCAACGCTCCCGGAATGGATCTAACACAGCCTCCCCTCACCTACGTTCTTAAATACTGACTGTCATAGTCCAAATGTTATGAATTTGCCAAGAAAGACCTCAGTCCAGTCCAATACTAAGTAATTTACCTCAATTATTAGAAGAGCTATATGTAGTTTAAATAATACTAGGGGAAATACAGAGTAACTCAAACAATGTAACAAGAAGGGTGCTTCAAATTCTAGCAATTTGGCTGAAATAAGTGATTTGCTCAGGATGCTGTTATTTTTTTCCTAAGGCTCATGAAAGCAGAGATAAGAGAAAACATCCTTCTAAATCATTTTGCCTGTATTTTTCTTATCCTGCAAGGGTCATACTCCTGCCTTGTTTTCGTATTTGTGGCTTTCACTGACTTCAAGGTCACCTTTTCAAGACAACAGATGTCACATTTGCATGAAGGAAGCCTAAAGAAATGCACTAACTTTTCACTGTCACTTCTGAACACCACAGATACATTTAAAATCAGGAAAAGTTTATACAACTGAAACTTACTCGACATTCCCTGCAGCTCTTGGTTAATACTCGCTGACCTTCTGCTAGCACTTTGCCTCCATAGATACACTTTGCTGTAATCCAAGAGAAGGAGGGAGATTAAAAATGAATTAAATAACATTATTTAAGTAGTAAATAAATGCAAGGTATAACGCAAAAGTAAAACCAGTATTCCCATACACTGAAAAAAATATGAACACATTAGAAATATGATGCATTTTGCTTTCATCAGAAGTCAGTATCACATTTAATTACAAACAAAGTAACAAATACATTCATTTTAAGACAAAATAGCATCTTTACCCAAACTAAAGAGAGCGAATAGGAGCATAAACATGTCCCGGACTAAACTCCATGTCATTCAATACAGAATATTTTCACTACTGACACTGTGTAGAGCAGCTACAGTATTTGTGTTACCAGAGGTCCTCATGACTCACTTCAAGACCTGGAGACATTTATTAGCGTACAGTTCATCACGAGAATAATATAAGCACAGATTTCAATTAAGCCTTCACATTTTTTGTGGGCAGAAAGGTGAACTCTTCAGCTTGCTGGAGGACTGCAAAAACAGTTTAGATGCAGCCAATGACTGTACTGAATCAACAAATTGCAAAAATCTACTCCAGAAAAATATTCTTCAAGACCACACAAAATACGTAGATTTCCCAGGAAACTGAGAGCTCCTACTACAAAATTCTTGTCTGAAGTTTTGACTCTTCTGCCCAAGGTAAGTGGCCCCACAAATGAACCAACAGACAGGTTGGTGCTTACTCCTCGTTCACTTCAAGGCAAACTCAACTGGCTTAGCACAGGACTACTGCCACACGAAGAAAGCAGCCTCCAGGAGGGCCACATCTGCAGACAGCTTGGTCATTGACTGTCATTCTCTGGAATCGGACTTTAATTTCAATTAAATTAATTGAATTAATTAATTATGACCACAATTATCACAGTCCCCATGCAACCACATGTCTAAATTCCAATTCCAGAGAAGGACAGTAAATCCATCAATTAAAGAGAACATCTGGGTTGTTATGATCTCTCACAAATTAAGTATCCACTACAAAAGCACCCTACATTACTAATAAGTTCAGTGCTAAACACTGATAAAATAACTTTTGCTGAGTCACTCCAGCTCTTGCTGTACTTGGCCGGTAACAGTCTGACCCGTGGCCCTGAAAGGGAAGTTAAAAGGTGTGAATCCTACGTTGCAATTGAACAGAGCTTTAAAAGTTTGCAGAGTCAAGCCACACGCACAGTGCAAGTGCTCAGAGCAGTCTGTTCTCAAAAGACACACACTCTCTAGGACTGTTTCACCTCAATTTCCCTCCTCAGCGCCCAGCTAAGGGAAGCACTCACAGGTGCAAGTGTGTTCCCCTTACAGGTGGTACTTGTAGTTCCACGGCAGCAACTGTCATAGCCAGATTGATTCCCAAATTTTAAGCAGAAGAGAATGCTAGATCAATCTTCATAACCCTGCAGACATAAATTTGCTTCTAATGACTTTTTGTGAAAACGCTCATTTCTTTACCCAAAAAAAAAAAAAAATAAAAAGAATGATTTGTGGTTTTCAGGGTAACGCAGTTTTCTTCCTCACCAAAGCATTTAAAAACAGGCTTCTTCCTTTTGGTATTCTCGTTTTCTTTGTTTTGCAAAAGCTGCCCTAGTTTTTATGCCTGCCTTGTTGTGATCTCACTTCTGAGGAAAACTTCAGATCAGGAAGCTTCATTTAAATTAGGAAACCCAGTAACTGTTTTTAGGAGAATATGAACTCGAGAAATTTCCTCTTTCTTTTTGTCTCTTTTCCTGACGTGATTGCTTTTAACAAAAGAATGGACACACCAGAAAGCAAGTTAATATACAACTCAGAAAAATTGTATTTAAAACAAAATTATAGTCTTTTGTCAAATATTATTTGAAAGGCTAAGACAAGATGGCAGGGATCAAAACTGAATTGCCTAAACCCCTTAACATATCAGACATTAGAGCTACTTTGTTCATTAACCCTTAGCTAAGATGGGAAAGTGTTCAATAACCCAGCCATTCAATAATCCCTAGAGACAGCAAATTACAACTGATGATTCTATCAGAGCTAAATAGAAAAAAGCACAGAGAAAATAGCACCTGCAGTGCAGCTCTTTGGAAAACCTCTGCAATTACTACTCTCTACCTAGAGGTGACTAACTGTGGTCCTAGCACATCATTTTGTCAAGAAGCTGGCACTTACAATCAATTTCAATCAACTTCCATACGTCTCTTCCCATTGACTGACATGCTGAACTCTTGTCAGAATAACGAGTCAAGTTTGTGCCAGTCACTGACAAAAGGCAAGTTTGATTGTTCCTCTTCCCATTACAAATAACAGGAACAGTTCACTCACGAGGGTATACATTGAATCTGTGATTTTATGCCTTACAATTTCTTTGTGTCAGGTTTTGACTCTTGTGCATACATGCAGTTTCATGGAAGAACTTCCAAGACTTTTAGTGTTACAAATAAAAATATTTTGACTAAAATATATAGGCCAGCACGGCCACTTTCCCACCCAAGTACTCTGTTCATGAACATCTTTTAGTATGCAGAATATTCATGCTGACATACAGCCTAGAGAAATGAGATTACATAAGAAACACGAGCAAGTGCAAGATCACAGCTAAAGAATATTTGTGCACAGAACTAATGAATTCAATGACTGAAGAAGGGTGACAGAATGCTAAAAAAGTGTTATTATGCTCCTAATAAGTCCTAAAATAATTCAACATCCCTGTCTTAGTAAATTATTGAAAAGCTCATGCATGAAGTTTATCCATCTTCCAGAACAGATCAGGCGAAAGAGAATTTGTGCTTCTTGAGGTACGACTGGCATTAGTATACAGCTATAATTTTCATACATAAATTGGCTTTGTTCCTTGTACCACTATTAAAGTAACAAATATTGAATATTCCTTCCATGAACGTTACTTAGCAGCTTTCATTTCCAGAAGAAGGAACTGAAAGCAGACAGTAATACCGATGACAAAATTTACTTAGCTTTTCTCTCTTCTCATTAATTTATTTTGAAATTAATTACAGAAAACCATGGCTCCACACAGTGATACTAAGACAGGGTCTGATACACTGTCACGTTTATTTTAAAGAACAGCCTTTTAACTTGAAATAAAAGATAGACAAAAAGATAACAGCTTGTTTAGTTACTCATCACAAAAGAAAGTTCAGACCATAGACTTGATGCTTCTCAATATCAACAGGAGATACAAACTGGCGCCAAGTCAGTCTTCCCAGTCCCCAACAGGATGAATAATTTTACACTAAAAATAGGTAAAAATAGTACCTCCGAAATTTGCAATGCTTGCTCATTTCTCAGCAATTATTTCTTTTCTTCTCAAATCATGCTTGCCACTACAACTCGTGTTACCTGAATTACCAGGACCTCTGAAAATCATTACAAAATGTCCTGCTGCCAGCACAAGTTTAACTCTGCTGAAACAGAAGGCAAAATGAAGAGGTCTGTCTGTGTGGCTGTACTCACCCTTGCACACTTTGCAGCACTGACTCTCCACGTGCACTGGGAGAGCATCAGGAGGACACTCAAGAGGGGGACAGGACATCCTTCGGCATTCCACGACTCCACTCTAAGCAAAGGGTTTCAAGACAAAATTCAACCCCTGCTGCTGCAATTAGTGGGTATTTTATACAAAACACTAAAAACTATTTAAGTGAATGAAAGTAGCACTCTGGATTACAAACCCGTCCTTCAGTAACAAATTTAATCCCACCCAACTACAAAATGAATCAAAGAGTAGCTGGAGGTGAACTGCCCCATTTTGATACAGATTACTGGTTTCACCCCCCCCATTCCCTGAGAAAAATGCATTAAGTGGAAAACATAAGTCAAGAACATAAGCCCTACTTTCTGTAGGCTGTTCCAATCATCTCTGATATTTTTAACAATCAGGCTTCTATTTTCCTGAGCAAACAAAGGCTCTCTTCAGATATTTATCAAATAATTTCAAAAGATACAAGCTTTACATACTAATTCTCTTTCTGTTCCTTGTATTTTTTCAGTCTGATATATGCTGAAAACAGAATCTCCAAGTTGTTACCATGCAAGATGCAACTAAGCATCTATGAATACTATTAAGATAATGCTTCCTTTTGAAAAAGCTACTGCAGTGAAAACAATTCCAAACCAAACACAGACAATGCCACCCGTTCACCCCAAAATCACAAACTCCTCACAGCTATAATTAGAACAAATAAGAAAGTATTGTCAAGAGAAAGCAGATTTTGTGTATGAAGCCTACAATAAGCAATGTCAAAATTTTATTTATTTTTCCATTTCCCTCTCTATTGTCCATGCTACCACTAAATGCATACTAAAAGCATCATAATTCTCAGAGTGAACATTATGTATTCAAAGGCCATTTTCACATTTTCATTAGATCCTATCCTTGAAACTCTTCAGAAATTCTTACTTTGCATGTGCAATTCCTGCAGTGATCATCTTCAACCCATGAGTCTTTGTCTCTGTAGATCAATCCATTTACTTGACAAGTCTTCTCACAATGACAGTCTTCCAATTGACTCAGTCTTGTTTCTGCATAATTTAACTATAAATGAAAGTAACTTGATGAGATTTCTGCAATTCAAACACATGATTTAAAAAAGCAAAAGCCAGTACACTTATTTTTAGCCAAACCAACTTTAACTACAACCTTTGAAACACTGAACCAAGACATCAGCAGGTACAAATGAAAGCTTTTCCTCAGATTTTGATGGAATTAGTACATGGTCATCCCACGCTACGATCAGTGGTGAAGCCACGCTTCTGGAGTAAACCTTGGACTGGTGGCTAGCTCTGAACAATCCTTGCTTTTAGAATAGAAATACAGGCTTAACATTTGGAAGAAAATATGTGCATTCTTTCCCTGCCCATACAAATAACTGAAAGATGACAGGCTTCTGTTTAAAAAAGTACTTTTTCTGGCAAAATGAGTAACAAAAAATATAGTTAAAAAAAAAACTGTCAAACTTTTAATGGAAAATTTTGGGATTCATGAAAGCATTCCTGGCTGTATAAGCCCATGATGTAAATAAACGAGATTGCCTAGACCATGAATGAACTCAAGTGCTTGATTTTTCATGATTTTAATCAAAGTCAAGCTTCAACCTTTCTAACCTCAACCAAGGAAAGACTCAGTAGAAATTTTTGTGCTGGAAGGCCTCATGTAACAAACACATCTGAATACAAAGCACACCCTAGTGGAGGCTTACAATTCACCAAAAGAAATTATATTCCACTCAGAGAAGTGCAGGAGATGCCCAGACTGATTTCAGTAGATTGTTAAAGTCGCACGAATTACTTTAGCCATGATATTTAAAGAGGAACTAACACTACTCTAGGACAGCAGTGGGGAATGCTCCAACATAATACAATTCTTTTCTCCTGCAGCAAATTAACATTTTAGCCAGATTCTAATACCCTGATATACAGACTGTCCCTATTTAAGGACACAAGATTAAATCAATTGAACATACATACTGCAAAGATTCAGAATTAATTCAAAGTATGACCAAAAAAAATAGGTTTTAAAAGCTAGTATTTATTAGTCTTTAAAAGCTATGTCTTCACAAAACACAGTTAGGAAGAGGACATAAGGGTGGTCAGCTTGCTCCAAGCCATGATCAGATGCTCCTGTTCATAGCACTCTGTGATGATCTGCCATAGACAATGCTCTGCTGGGCCCCGTGTCCCATCCTGAGCCCACCACACACAGGAGACCCCGAGGTACAGCCCAAGCAGGAGAGCACTCCCCTTTCCTGCCTTCATTCTGCATAACTTGCACAGCTCCTAAAATTATCAGAGCCTAAAACCAGTAGCTGGATGTTTTCTTCCTAGGCAAGCCCAGCTCTGAGTCTCCATAATTTTCATTTCTATAAACTGTACATACACATTCCTTGCAAACAACATTTGCTGGTCCATTCAATGCTGTGATACAGCCATAACCAAACACAGACTGAGGGAGAAGCTGAAATCCTGGGTATAGTGGAGCCTGAAAGCAACAATGAGACATCAAACCACTTTTTCAAAACATCTCATTCATGCCCTGCATCTCTTGGTGTGGGATCAGGAGCTATGGATCCTTGCTCCTGTACATTAGCAGGCCGTTCCCTGACCACCTGCCCTGCCAGACAGGATCCCTGCAGGCAGCTGCACAGCACTTCAGAGCCTTGCCATGCATCATCCCCACACAACGTACTTTTATCTCCATTAGTACCACTTGTGGCTATTGTGGCAATGACTTAAAAGGCAGACACAAACCTTAATGCTTCCCTCCAGACCCTCCATTTTTAACCTGCATTTGTCTACCAAGTTAATTTCCTTTCCTGCTGCATGCATTTTTCCTGGACAACAGGAAACAACTGCAACAAAACAGTCAGTGGACCGCTATAACAGAGAAGGAATTTGCAATGAAGGATTATGCCAGCACCACTTTATGAAAGCACAGAGTCTTTGCAGTACAAATACTGTGTTATTTGCTTCCCCTCATAAAGTACTAGCAAGCAAAAATATAATTAACATCAGAGAAAGCAAGTTACTCAGTACACTGCATAATTGGAACTTGCTCATACCACCAGCAGAGCTCAAAATAATTGCCTCTCTTTCACAGTACAAGCAGAAAACTGAACTAAAAGCTTCCCATTTTGCATTCGGATCCAGCCTGTCCAAAGCATGTCAGCCAAGTAAGAGGATTGCCAGGATAAAGCACGCACTCTCCAAAAAACCAGTTTCCCCTTTCCTGTTGGGAAAGGAAAGAGCATTTGAAGGCAGTGCAGTAAAAAGTATAATTTTTTTTTTTTACACAAAGAGCAGTGCTATGCAAATCCTACTTCGGAAATTCCTGTTCAGTAACTACACTGAGAAGGGCAGCTACAGGTTGGTTGAATTTGGACTTAAAACAAAGTAATTAACATGTAAGTGCCGTTTCAAAAGAGACAATTAACTGCCCTCTACCACTAAACAGATGGTTCACCAACATTAACCTTAAAAAGTGTTCAGCTTATCCTTTAACACAGATCAAGGGTTCAGTCACCTCTAGAAACACTTTTCTGTCCCAAAACTTCACCACAACCTTGCTGAAGGGCCTTGGCTGACACTGAGGTTGCCTGTGTTATTACAGGAGCAGAGCCTAAAGAAAAATCTCAAAAATCCCAAACAAACAAAAAAAACCCCAACACTACAAATTCCCATTTATCCTATTCCTGATCCAAAGCAGGGGAAAAAAAGAAGAAAGAAAACAAAACCAAACCCAAGCACGCACCGCATCACCTGATGCTGAATTAACTTTTACACTGATAAAAACCATTGATCAAAGGTGATATCATGATCAGCACAGTTAGCAAGTGCACAGGCATTTCCATTTTGGGGCCTCATTGCAGTTCCCAGAAGGAGACGACACCCCTCCTGAAGACTTCATAGGACCTCCCATCAGGAAATATCCCCCCTCTGACAGCATCATATGGTGAGGAAATTCTTGAAGGATTTCACTCTTTTGTTTCTGCGTTTATCCCTCGGCATGAAAAGGGAAATCAAGCCAAGGCTTCTTACAAAAAATCAGACTCTGGGTATTTTGTCACTACCTTGCAAATAATAAAGCAGACAACAGAAACATTATTAAGCTTAAGGAACAACCATGGAGCTTTATCCACAAGACTACTGCAGAAAGGGAAAAAACAAATAGCTCTCCTATGAAAATACAGAATCATTTTCATGGTATGAGGAATGGCATATGGAATAAATACTTTCATCTTTGTCTCAGCACAGAAGGAAATGGACAACTAACAAAAAAGCTTAGGTACCTACTTTTGCAGTCATTTTTGCCAGGAGTTCTTGCAAATCCATGATTCCTTGCACCAGACTTAAGAAATCACTGCAGGTTGGGCATGCTCAATGGAGGAAGATTAAAAAGAAACAGAAAAGAAGAGAAGACACAATAACCCATAAATAACCAACAATCTATCATACTAGATTTATCTGAACATAAAATGCAACCTGTTTATATGGAATGTTTGCCTTCTGGAAGTCAGCACATGCAAAAATAACAAGCTTGAAAGTATTACTTTTAAAGCAAAGAAACAATCTGTATGAAAAATCTAAAATAGAGAGAATAAAGAGATTGCTACTTACTGCGATTCAGATTAGGACACTGTGTTATATAGCCATTAGGTATAAAGATGACTTTCACATCTTGAATAACACCCTTTGTAAAAGAAGAGAAAACTGGTAATACAGATTACAAACAATCACTTAAATCTGTGCAAGCTGTTTCAGAAGTCATTTCTTCAGTGGATACAAAAAAAGTTACCAGCTCATTCTCCTTGTGAGGGAAAAAACTGAAGATGAACAAAATACAACAACTCCTCTTATCTTTCTGTGTGTTTGGATATTACAGCGATAATGCTGCTTTGTCTTTAGTAATCACCCAATATAAGCTGCTTAAACGTCTTTAAATTGGGTTAGACTGGTGAAAAAAACAGGGAAATAACATCCCTTGCTCAAGCCGATGACACACTTTTCCAAAAGATAAAAAGAAAAAAACAGTAAAACTCTTTAATTTTTTAGCCAAATAAGAGTGTGAAATCAAAGACTGAAAAGACAAGTACATAGTGCCAGATGTAAGTAAGAGCTTTAATAATGTCATGGCCACTAAGAGAGAGGAGCAAGGGAAATCAAGGAACCTCCAGTAGTGATATTTGCACTTCCCCTGATTGTTAATCAGATGTTGTGACACAGCTCTATCTCCTCACAGACACAGAAAAAAAATTATTTAATCTGAAAAGAAACTTATCATGGCAGCAGTTATTATCTAATTAAATTACTGATTTACCAGACTGTGCTTTAATTTTCAGTTAAATTGCAACAGAGTGAATTTTGCAGACCAAGGACATCCTCACTTGCTCATAGGCACCTACACTGCACCCATAAATAATGGCCTCAGATAGTCCTTAAAGCCTGGCAAGGCAAGTAACATTTAACATTTACATGTTGAAAGAACAGAATGTCATCAGCAAGCACTGTTTCCTGCTTACTGCCTCATGATCAAATATTAACTGAAAATATTAATAGAGATAATCAGATTACCCTGTCTTTCTTGCAGAAGTATATACATTTATTAACCTTTTCATCTATGAGAATAATGAAACCAGAAGTAATTAGAAGTAATACTGTCACTGGAAATGGAACATCCTGAAAGCCATTTTACATACTTTCTGTCAGCAGTCATCAGTGAGAAATTAGAACTTGAGGCATAAAAATATATTTCAACACTTAAGCCTCTGCAGTGAAAAGCTCAAGCTCAACCAAGAGTAAATGAGATTACAAAGTTCCACCAGACCATATCGCCCAGCTAACGAGACACCATCCAGAGAGAAGTGATTTTTTCTGTAGCTTTTTTTTAGGTGCATCTTCAAATGTGTTTGTTGCATCACAGTCACACCACTCAATTGTCTTTTGGACAGATTTTCATTTAGACACAGCCTGACAGGAAACACAACTATTTTATGTGTCTTAATTTCTGGCTACATGAAAGGTGATTACCATGGAAAAACATATGAATATGAACTTCAGATCACTAACATAGTGAACCATCTGAAACAGAATTATTATGATCAAATATAGAAGTAAACTTTCCAAGGGCAGAAATTTTGCTGATGTATTTTTTTAATAGAAAAACTTCATTATAGGCAAACACTTATTACAGCCATAATTATTGTAACGAATATGAACAAACTCAGATTATTCCTGCTTCAGCATTAAGTCTAGGCTGCCAAGAGCTTGGATTTGGCCTTAACAGTGAGATGTCACTGGTCAAAATCTTTCCAGTTTTTCCCTTTCCAAGCAGACATCACCTTTATGTTATTAATACAAACATTTGGCTAGTGACAATCAAAGCCTCAGCTCAGCACCAGGACTTGCTAGCTTGAAGAGCCTTCATCTGGCGCAGGCAGATTACCAGCTACAGGACAAAATTCAGGTCTGCAGCACTAAAATATCAAGCCTATCCAATGAGAACACAACACAAAAAGCCCAGTTTATTGCAATTCTCAGATATCTACTAAATAGAACAGTCCTCCCACATTCTGTGAAAAGGCTCATCTATTCCATGAGCTCTCCACTTCTGCATTTTCATTTCCTCCATTGCCTTTCATCCTCTTTAAAACCTACTTCCCCCACAGAGATAATGTGAGCACACAGCTGTGCACGCTGCACTGGCCAGGGCTGGGAAAGGCTCTGCATGGTGGCACCAGCAGAGATCCATGAACTTCCTGTGCCTTGGCGAAGCCATGCCAACACCACTGGAGTTCCACTGTGCTGCTCCACACAGGACAGGCATGCCAGGCACCTGCACAGCTGCCCTCAACACTGGGTTTAGTTTCACCTTAGTCCATACAAATCCAAGTCCAACATTACTACAGAGTCATATGACTATATATATATATGATATACATATGACAGTGTGCAATAAAAATACCAATATGCTTCTCAAGCACCTAATATATAATCCCCAGACACAAGCAGGATCAATAGAGCCTGCTCCAGCAGTTATGAAAACTACTGTCTTTCAAAATAAATCACCTGGTCACCAATGCATTAATAAGCTCATTTCTGTGGTAGCTCTTTGGAGGGACCCTTAGGGCAGAGCGCTCTCCTCAGCAATAAAACAAATTGTGCAGATAATTCTGATCCTGACAGCAATCAGATCCATCCTAGACAGAGTTCCATGGATGTCTGGCATTACTCTTTTTCTCCTTTCAGTTGCATTTGCTTAAGCTACCTAACCCAATGATAATGGTATTCCCTAGCTCTGAAACAAACCCTGAGTTTGTGTGGCTCTGTCCAGCACAGGGTTAATTTTTGCAGTAGCCAGGAGGGAACATGGCTAGGCCATGATTATTTTACACCACCTCACACCATTGCAGGAGGCAGGGGGAAGGGACTCTTCCATGGAGGAAGAGTTCCTTATGGTCAAGAAAATGTGGAGGAGGGAGCCATCTGGTATCGTCCAATATCAGGAATGTTTGTCCGTGTGAATAATTTCTTTTCCTATACCTTTTGTTAATAATATTGTTGCTGTTACTGTTCATTTTCTTATCTGATCGCTCTTTCCACTAAATTGTTCTTATCTAAATCTGTGATCTTTACCTTCTGTACCTCTAATTCTGAACTCCATCCCACTGTAGCAGGAAGGGGAGGGAAAGGGGAAGTGAGAGAAAGCGATGTGTGATTTGGGAGAGTCTCAGTGGGGGATACTGAACTGGGGAGTACCATTCCTAAACCACGACAGCCTTAATTTATCCACCCCTTATTCTATACCATCTATGTCACGCCCAGATGCTACACCTTCCAACTAGACAGATAAAAATATACACAATCACAAGTATCATTTCCATACTCAGAGGCCGTCCCTCCAAGACGGCTATGGAGTTCATTTAGCCCATGACTCTGGTTCTGTCAATCCTAGATGTCTTCCAGGGCAGGAGGGCTGCTGTGCTATTGGCTGGTTGCTGCATCAGGAGGTCACAACTGGTGTATCTGGGGGCAGTCCATACTCACTGTCCATGGCAGTTACAATATATAGAGGCAGTGTCATTCAGCAACCAATATTATACACACAATTCAACATTTCAGACTGTCTCATCAGAAAGTCAAATCTCCTGAGGTGCACATCGTGTCTGCCCCTCCCTCTGCATTACATACCAAGTGCACCGAGGTCCTTGAGGAAAGACAATCCCATGGATGCATTTCCCCTTGCTTGAGTTGCACCTCTCTGGAGTTGCCACAGCATTCTCCTAAAAAATATTCTGTCACTGTATCACAGTCCTGTAGTCGTTCAGGAGTGAACTCCCAAACCAGGGGAGCGAAGAATTTCTCTAAATACCGGCCCATTTTCTCCCACACTCCATGATACTCATGACTGTTCTTCCTCAGGGCAGATCTCTTAATGGCCTTCCTATAAATCTCTGTCCTGACTCTAAAAATGGTACTGCAGACCGTACCGAGGAGACATAGCAGACACGGCAACAAGAACATGCTTTCCTTAACATCCAAAGGGAATTCAAAATTCTCTAAAGCTGTTGTAATAGGCCTGAAGGAAGAAAAGGGGGTGAAAGGCTGTGGAAAATCATTCTCCTCTAGTCTCCCCACAGACTGGTTATGATTATTAATGGACTAACAAAGGTAGTGCCCGAGGTAAGGGCAGGAGAGCAGCACTGAATGAACATCCCACATGATCCTCCTTGCCCTTGATGTTAGCAAGTCATGAGCAGATATCACACAGCACAGCAACAAAACAATGCCGATCCTTCTCCCTGCACTGAAAAATACCATCACGAGGAGGACATGCAGGGGATCCATCCAGGGTTAGGTACTACATCCCCATGAACAGACCAAGCAACATCACCAGTGCTCCATACCTAATACAACAGGTGCTTAGACCAAATTTGTTTCCAACCCCCTCTGGGCAGATTTGTTGTTATTTCCACCCTTCATGCCAAACACTGGGCACCAATTACGGCTGTTGTGGTTTATGAATGGTACTCCCCAGTTTAGTATCCCCTCTGAGACTCTCCCAAAGCCCAGGCTTCTCTGTCTCTATCCCCCTTCCCACTGCAGTGGAATGGAGTTGAGGGAGTTAAAATAAGGAAATTTAGGAATGGCAAAGACAATACTCAGAACAGTATCCAGTGCTTTTCCTTACACATATTTTCATGGCTCCAACACACATATGCTAATTCTTTTTTAATGATCTTATTTCCCTGCAGATCTCTGTTTACATTAACAAAAATATATCTATTTTTTTATCTGTTAAAACAGTGAAACAAATTGCTCGGAAAAAGAAAGGGAGATCCTGCTGAGCGTATAAATACACGGAAAGAGATGTGTACTCTTTACAAACTGGCAAAATCCCAAGTTTTTGCAATGAGTAATGTAAAAAAAGTAAGACTTCTGAAACTCTCAAGCAGGATGAAAAAAAAACCACAACCAATTATATTTCTGCCCTGAAGAAAGTTAGTAAAATATTCAAGCATGCATAAAGCAAAGTAAGGCACTTGTCGGCTTTCATTATGATCAATAAAAATTGTCAGTTCATTAGCATATCATTAGCTACCCTGCTGTTTCCAAAGTGTTAACACGTAGAAATATTAATTTACAAACATATAATATCCCAGAGTTCTGAGGCTCTGACTGCCTGCATAAAATAAGAATTTAAGACGCGGGGACTCCAATATAACTCCTTCCTTTTCCTATGTAGCTATAAACATATGTTTACCATCTGTGGAATAGTGGGAAGCAGCTGAGGTAAAAAACCAACAGCTGTAGAATAAAATAATACTATCAATTTCACTTCCCACTGACAGCTCAGCTGCTGGAGGATGAAATGCACTCTAGGTTCAGAGCAACTCTCAGACTATCATTTAAGTTAAAAGTTGGCTTTTACCTCTGTTTCACAATTAAAATTGTTAGTTACTAATCTGAAGTAAGTTTAGCACAAAATAATTGTCCTAGCTTGTTGAAATCTGGGGACTTTGAGGAGATGTCCTCAGAAACGAGGAAACTTGTAAAATTGTCCTAGGAACTGACAGCTTGACAGGGAAAGCGAGTGGGTGGTAAATCACCTTGGCAACAAATCCATGCCCAGACTGAGGATAGGCAGATTGGCCTATTGCAGCACTACAGGCTCCCTTCACAGATAGACACTTGTACTGGGGCTTGTTATCCAAAACTGGAATAAATACCAGAAACTTTTACCTTGTAAACAAGCTGTTTACAAACTGTCTGCAGTTCCTACCAAATTTCATACTTTCATGAGTGTAAGACAACTAATTGGAAGTATCTTGTTGACTATTTATTACTTTCCTTCTTCATGTGCCATTTCATATCTGCTTACCTTAAAGAAACCATGTTTCCTGTTTCTCTGTCCAAGCCATAAATTGCTTTCAGGTGTCAAATTCGTTTCTGGGGGATCAATGACACGTTCGTAAATCCTGCAGAAGGAATACATTGCCATTACTTGAATTTTCTTTTTCCCTTGAGAACTTCCTTGTCAAAATCAGGTAACAATAAAAGATGGAAAATAGAACCAAAAATAAAAAGAAAAAACCAAATTTCATTAAACACAGTATTTATCACCGCTTGTGGTGAAGAAAGTATGTTACAATTTTAACATAAAAAAAATGATATACACGCCTGCTATCTAACAGTGATATCAAGTAATATGAGGTTCATAAGCAGCCTTTATATACTGCATAAACTTGCAAAACTGCAGCAATCCACATACAAAATTTCGAAATTAACTCATGAAATATTGCTGTAATGCAGAACTTTTAAATGGATGAAGTATTTGGAGTTCTAAAAAGGTTTTGCTTGGGCTTTTGCTTGTTTATTTTTAGAAAAGATGTAATGAAGTTTCCGTAACAACTTTTCCAGGAACACAGACCGCTACAATGGTATCATCATTTCAGAACATGAAAAATTCAAAGCCAGAGTTACTGACCCTGGATTCTCCTACTGCCATGTCACATCAGAGGGAGCCATGAGCTTACTGCTTCATAACAAAAACAGCATGCTTAATACAAGGATTATGGAGGAAACGATGAAATCTTTTTCCACTACTGTCCAGTTCACAGGGAGTGTGTATTGCTGTGTAATCACACCAGTGTGACAGCCTAGAGAGAAGACTGAGCCAGCCAAGATGCTTAGCTAAAAAAGGTGAAACCATCTGTGGTCAAATTAATTTTCTTCTTTCTTTAAAGCCATGACTTTAAAACAAACATGAAAAACAAGCACTGAAGAAAAACAGAAGTTACTCAACCCAACTTATCACAGTCATCTTCCCAATTATGCTCCAGGTGTTTCTAGCACAAGCTCACTAAGCGTCATCAGTGATTTTTCACGTCATAAGCTGCCACAGGTGTTGGGTCTGTACTGCAAGGGTTTGGTAGCAGGGAACTACAAGGGAAGTTTCTGTGGGAAGCTGCTGGAAACATCCCCCCATGTCCAGCAGATCCAGGGCCAGCCAGCTCCAGGATGGACCCAGTGCTGGCCAAGGCTGAGTCCATCACTGATGGTAGCAGCACCTCTGGAATAACAGATCTGAGAAGGTGGAAGAGTTACTGGGCAATAGCAATTCCATCTAGAGAGAGGAGTGAGAACATGCGAGAGAAACAGCTCTGCAGATACTCAGGACAGTGCAGAAGGAGGGGGAGAAGATGCTCCAGGCACAGGAGCACAGATTCCATGGGGAGGCAATTGTCCCCCTGCAGGTCCATTCCCCATCCCCCTGTGCCATCAGTGGGGAGGAGGTAGAGAAACATCAGGAGTGAAGATAAGCACAGGAAGAAGAGAGGGGTGATGTTGTAGAGCAGAAAAGCCTTGCAAAGTGAGGGCCTTGTTGCCTTTGTAAAATCCTTTTGCACTTCTGCTACTTCGGCTGACCAGAGAGCATTCTGGGAATGACTCAGCTAAACTAGAGGTGGAAAATAAAGTTACACAACTGGAAAACAATTGTTAGAACCAGTAAGTGCTCACACCGTGGGGCTGGTGGTTGGCTACGGCTGAAACATGTTCCTATCGTGGTTTATGGTGGTTGGTTAAACACATTTGTTGTGCCTCACAAGTATGTAAACTCGTAACAAAGTAACAGTTTAAGAACCCTGGATTTCACAATAAAAGGTGTTAGCTTATCAGCATCTTGTGGAGTCCATGCCGTTAACCAGCACAGGGTGAATGGAGGGTGTTTGGTTTTACTTCCCATTACCCTCCTCTGATTTAATTGGCAACAAATTAAACTAATTTTCCCAAGTCAAGTCTGATTTGCCCATGACTGTAACTGGAGAGTGATTTCCTCCTGCCCTTATCTCGATCCCCAAGCCTTTCATTATATTTTTCTCTCCCTTGTCCAGTTGAGGAAGGGAGTGACACAGCAGCTTTGATGAGCACCTGGTGTCCAGCCAGGGTCAAACCCACCATACCAGATTATTGGAAAATTCATATACTTGAAGAGGCCTAGAATAACATCCCAGTAATAAAGAACTTCTAGAAAGATCTATAAAGTCATGTCAAAGTACAAAGAGTCATATATTCTACCCACTTCTGCTTATTAAAAAAAAATGGAGTAAACCATTTGTCAAGATGAAATGGAAGCATTACAAAAAACTAAAGTTTTTTTTTTACGGAAACAACAAGAAAAATCTCAAACCTAAGAACAGAACAGTTGTATGAAAATTACAGCTTAAGAATATGAGAACAGGAGTCAGAAGACTTCTAATATTCATAATTTCATTGCTAAAGTTTATTATAATTATCATCAGCCCTAACTCATCACATTTCATAAGCATGATACATTCAAAGCTCTAGGAAATTTCTCTCTCTACTACTTAATTAGGTCTATCTATAAAATTACCATGCTGAGCTGTTTTACCTGTTCAAATAGCAAAACAAGATGATATTCTTTTAAACCCGGTTTTGAGAACTACAGGAATTTTGCATGCACCATCTCTATCAATATTTTAAAGTGTAAGTAGAGGACTTCTGTCACACCTCATGCAAAATTGAACTACGCAAAAGCAAAACTGCTGCAAAATACTGAACGAGGAACGAAGAGTTGACATGGTCCTTGAGCACGAGCTCCTTCAGAGAATGTGCACTGAATTGCTCTATCATATTAGGAATTTATCTTTGTATATATAGCACCGCTTTCTTCGTGATTTCGGTTAATAATGTCCACATTGGAAAATTTCTCACCTCCTGAAAAGAGTAGTCGATATTCAATACAGAACTCCATCTCTGCTAATAGATAAAATCCCAGTCCTGACCGGGTTCAACAACACAACTTATTGAAGAATATTTGATTTTTATTAACCTGGCCTAGTTAAAGTTGATAAAGAAACTCTACAATATCTATCTGCAATTGCATATCAAAAAAAATCAAAACCTGACATTGTTATATGACAGTTCAACAATAGCAAGTTAGGAAGACAAATCACAGACAGGCTAAGGTGGCTTATCCTGTCTTTTCTGATGATTTAATACTCCTTCAACCTATGTGGAAAGGGCTGTAGTGACATTCTTTCCAGAGTCTCTTCAGACAGTGCCATCCTTCAGACACAAAAGCTCAAGATTCCCCATATTCCTCTACTGTTCTACTCTAATTCACATTACATTCCTGAAGTAGGTATTTACCTTAAATTAAGAGGTTAATTCAAGTTAGTTTGTGCCTTATTCCACATATGTCTATGAGGCTGGTTTGTTTTCTTCTCCTTAGATCTGCTCATGGAGTAACATGCTGAGGATTCAAGAGAGGGCATGAGATGTAGATCAGTCCTTGATTCTCTTCTTATGTCAAAAGATGTTTTGGTTGACACCATCTGATTTGCAAACGATGTGAATTTACTTTATTATTGTAGACTGTTAAACATCAGCAAAAAGAAAGCCCTGGCAAGTATACACAAAACTTACTGCTACTCCTGGAAGCCCCTCTATAATCTTGGGAAATCAAAAGGTCAAAAAGCAGAGCAGTTAAAAGAAAATAAAAAAAAACCAAAACCAAAAAACCCCAACAAACAAAACAAACAAAAATACCCCCCATGTTAAGCTTCCACATCCCTCACTTTCCCTTGCTTGACTTTCCGGGCTGAGGTGTGTCACCTTCTATGGCTTTATACCCGTGTGACCAATACTCTGTATTTGGCATATGAATAGCTAAATTATACACTTCAGCTTAGGAAGTGCTGGTCTAGAGCTCCTTGGAGACCAGTTTCCAACGCATCTGGCTTTGATACCAACAGAGAGAAATGCACAATACACTTCACAAGAAAAGGAATGCTCAGAAAGAGGACTCAGGGGAGCTGTGGTCACTAAAACTGCTGCAGACTGAACAGCCCCTCCAACATGAGGAGACCCAGGTCTCCAGGTTAATGGAAGCTCTGCTACATACTTCAGGCTTTCAGATTTATGATAGCTGCATTCACTTTCCAGGAGAAAGCTTGATTTTCCCCTACTTTATGCCAACATATTTCAAAGAAGTTAAACCATAAAACCGGGGTAATAGAACAATGAACCAATTCTACTGTCTTGAAATGTTCATGCTCAGAATATGTTCACTAACCACTGATCCATTTAGCAAAACATTGTAAGAAATACACTTGTTAAACAAAAAATACCCACTATATTCTTGTGTTTCGTAACTGCATCTCTACCCTATCTGCATGCTTTGACTTATTAAGTATTCTTGTGCAATCATCAGAAACACCTCTCTCAAGGACGCAATTCAAACAGGCGTCTCTGTCATAATGAACACAATATGCAGAAAATAGAAAAGCCATAAAATAATCAGTGGATTCCCGAAAGGAGGCATATCTAAAATATTTGCATCCTAATGCACACACACTTCTTGCTCTGCACAGAGGAAGAACTTCTCTAGAAATCAAGTTCTGTTGGACAAGGAGACAGTTCCCTTCCACATACTCAATATAAACTATTTTTAGCATCTTTATAATGTGTAAATAAACAATGGTATAATGGTATATATCTAATATATAATGGTAAAAAAGGGCAATACCATCATTGTACACAGGTGCAGACTGAAACAAAGACAGACTGAACAACCAAAATCACAAAGATGGGGAGTCTTTGCCCAAGGTCTAAGCTTTTAGACTGGGCATGACTGAAGCTTAACTGCCTCATATACTGGGTCACACTTCCTCTGGAAAATATGTGACATGGAATTGTCTCCTGCAACAAAGATGGTTTCTTCCACACAGCTTTTGTAAGCTAAAGTTGACACTTGAAGAGTATTTCCATTTTCGTGGAGATGCCGCTCTACTTCATACATGTACTATTTGCCATGCCAGAAGCATTTTCGAAATTGCTGAAATATTTAGCAGGACATGAAAATAAACTTTATGTCTGCTCACATCAGGATACATCAGCCAACAGGGACTGATCAGGAGGTGCCACTGCCTAAAATTCTGAACCATAAAACAGACTGCAACTCAACAGTCACTACAAAGCAGCACACCAAATCACAACATTTCCAAATTCTCCCATGTCTAAAATACGGGTAGGTTACTAAAATAGGAACCTGCCTTTTTCAAATTTGCAGGCTGGATATGAAGACCCTGAGATTAGGGCATGGTGCTAAATAACACCAATGTTGAGGTTTGATCCCCTCATGGGCCATTCACTTAAGAGCTGGACTCAGTGGTCCTTGTGGGTCCCTTCCAACTCAGAATATTCTGTGAAATCTGTGACCACACACAGCCCTGAACTGCATTAATCAGTCTTGAAACAGAGATTTAGACTGTGAGGGTATAAAAGCCCAGGGGTTCCTTTGTTTGGGGTCCCTCCTCAGAGGGAAGCTCTCAATTTCCACGTAGAGAGAACAGGTGTTTAATACATCACACCCAATTTGAAATGTCTCCAAAGTTTATACCTACAGTGAAGTTAGTTCTCTAGACTCACGTATCTAATGAAGAGACAGAAGTGTTTCTAGGGTGTGATTCATCTTACAGTAAATGAATCACTCTCTGAAGGCCCCTTCGACAGCTGCACAGGAGCCCCTTCCTCACATCAGGGTGAATCATCTAAACAGATTTTTGCAATTCAAAGCCTGATGCTCAAAAATCACACTCTCTTGCAACCATTCATTACCCTGTATACATCCATCTGGATCTTCAGATCCTTTAAATATCCTGAAGGGTACAGAAAGGTTCTGTTCACGGCAGTCTTTGAAACAGCACTCTCAACTTCTGTAAAGTAAGTCAGAGGAGAGAATGAACTTCCCCTTGTTTTGCATCAGTCTTTCTCCTAATCTAATTTGCAGAGGTGTTGACCACCTCTGACCCTTGCTATCGTCTCCAGCCGAGCCTGCAAAAACACAGCCCACTTCTGAAATAGCAAGTGAGGCCTCCTAACACAGCCCACTGTAGAAAAATAACCAGCTGCATCAAAAAGTTTGTCCCACATGTTCTCTGAACCCACCTGCATAGAGAAACTGATTGACTGTATCAGTTCCTGGCTTTAAAATACAATATTGGCATTTGTCTTTATTCTTCCAAAGAGATTAAGAATTGATTTTTAAAACAAATATCAGGATATCTTTACATGTTTCTCTTTCAACCCATTTTCTATTTGTTTCCCAATGAAAATGTGTCAATACCAATGCGATTGGATTTTCTTGATAGTGTTTACAGATACGATGCATTATTTGATATGCATTCAGTTCTGGAGTAACTTTAACTGAATTATTCATTCAGTTCCCAGTGTTTCATTTCAGAAAAATAAACTTCCTGAGGGAAATTTTGATCTTTTGTTGCTATCTCCTCTGCCATAGTACAGGAGTTCACAATCACTTAACAGAGGAAAGCAATTTAGATTAAAATCTTGGGGTATGAGGGAAGCCTTTTCTTATTAAATTTTGAATATACAATAGTAACGGCCAACTGTTTAATCAAGTTATTGTTCAGCTTTGTCAGAAAAATAAACAGGTGTCCAATAATAGCATATGTTTGGTAAAAGACTCAAGAGTGCATGCTCAGTTTTACGTTCTCTTCAAGCTCCGTCACCCAAATGATTTTATTGATTTTCCTGTACAGTCACGGAGATAAAGTAAATGTACTCTATTTTTCACTTTCATTATTCCAAATAAAAATCTAAATTTAAAAATAAAAATTCATCTAGATAAAATTCTATTTTAAAAAAATCTCTTTTTTTTCATTCAAGAAAACTTCAAAGTAACCTTAACAAACAGGAGGAAACTACACAAATGCGAGGGAAGACAGCTAGAAGAGCACATTTCACTGCCAGGTTTGGGGGTTTATTATCCACACATAAACTGAATATAGGGAAATCCACAGAGATACTATCCGCCTGTGTGGTGCTTTCATTACAAAACACATTATGCTTCGCAGTTTTCTACAAACTTATCCATGAATTTTACCAGCATTTCTTAAGCACTAAACTAGACCAAATCATTATTATTGATTCAGAGTCGAGGACTGGACCCACTGTATGACACCGCGGTGGCCCCATGAAGGGCAGAAATGCATCTGTCTGAGAGCTGCCTGTAGGGCAACTTCCATCTGGAGAACCTGAGCTAGATTCCAACACCTTTACAAACAAGGTCAATATTATGAACTTGACTTGCAAATGACAAGACAGATACAAATGGTTCCTGACAACAACAGTTTGAAGAGTGTCTAAGCCCTAAGAGCCTGCCTACAAGGCTCCAGTGTTTACCCATCTTCATATAACAAAAACACCACTTCTGAAAGTGCAAAAAACCCAGAAAATAGGTTGAGTTAGACTCTAAGCAGAAACAGGAATTTGGCTATTTGCTTAGGATTGTCAAGAGATGTAGAGGAAAAAAAAAATACGCCAAACTATGAGGTAAACTGTGTCTTACATGTGATGGATCCAGAGCAGGGCTTTTAGTGTCAAGACAGCTGGTTTAATACCCAAATGGTTATCACATTTCTGTTCCTTTTGGCTAGGACAGAGTCCATTTCCTTCAGAGCAGCTGGTATGGTGCCCTGTGCTGGATTTGTGACCAAGGCAGTGTGGATACCACAGCCATGTTTTAGCTGATGTCCAGCAGAGCTTGCACAGTGCCAGGGCCTTTTCCGCTCCTCACACGGCCCCACCAGCAAGGGGCTGGGACACACAAGGACCTGGGAGGGGACACAGCCAGGACAGCAGAGCCCAGCTGACCCAAGGAATATCCCATGCCAGACCACATCACACTGAGCAACACGGGCTCAGGGAAAGGAGAAAGAGGATAGGGATGTTTGGAGTTACAGCATTTGTCTTCCCAAGTAACCATGACATGAAGACAAAGCCCTGCTTTTTCCAGGAAAACAGCTAAACATCTGCCAGCTGATGGGAGATGAGAATTAATTCTTTATTTTGCTTTGCTTTACCTGTTAAACTGTCTTTATTTCAACATACTTTTATCCCCCCTGCACTTTCATCCTTCCAACTCTCTTCCCCATCCCACTGCAGAGGCAGCAGCTGTGTGGTGCTCAGCTGCCTAACAGCAACCACACAGCAGCCTTTCTCTTTCAGGTAAATTTGAGCTCAGCAGCATGTGGCTCCTGGCCCTGGCACTGCCCGTAAAACTTGGACATAATCTACAGGCAGCAGCAGCACAAGAGCAATGTACTTGTCACAGGTTTTGGTAAAGATGATAACATCTGCCATATTCAGCAGAACTTAAGGTGGTGTCTAGGTCGAAAGAATTCTTCCTCTGAAGTGCTGAGGTGAATGTCATCTACATATACAGACTTTTCTTACAAAAATCCATGTGCACGACTCCTGTGGATTAATGTGAATTCAGGTCTTTAAACATCTCTATGCAGAGCTGAGAGCTACACAGATCAAATGCCACTTTTTAAACAAATATCTGACTCTCCAAAGGTATTTTAGCATCTCTTTGTCACTTGTGAGCAACTATCACTGTGTGGCTACCAGAGCATAAAACACATAGCAGTAGGGTTTTTATGATGCACACAAGTATCCACTACAGTCAAAGAGACAAATACACTTATAAATGAGGACAACACTAAAACTCACAGGGTCACTAAAAGACACCCTTTCACCTCAGCAAGCTTTGAAGCTCAGGTTCTAAACCAGAACACTGACTAAAGCAAACCACTAACAAGAAAGCTAAAAGCACAGCACACTCATTTGTTACCATACCAAATATCATACCAAATGCCCTTCTCAGATGAACCAAATGTTCAGAGTACATCCCAGATGCAAAATATCATCAAACCAAGTCTGAGTAATTAAAAGCAGATTCTAGAAATAAGAGGAAGAAATTAATTCAATGGGTTCTTTCAAGATATAAAAAGAAGAAAAGCTCCTCTCCCACGAATTAAACAAGAAACCCTTAGAGCAAGATACATCTGAGATAAAAAAACTGTATTAGAATATCTACGAAAAAAGTAGTAACCAGTTAAGCCTATCTTACATCAAAAAGCAAAAGAGTAAGAATGGGCATCAAAATAAGGGCACAAAGAAGCTCTGTAACTAAGATCTTGCAGCAAAATTAACCCCAAAATAAAATTCTACCAGAACAAAGGGGTGAAACCATGATTAAGTGGCTTATGCTATCTCCATTTCGTCATGAAAAAAAAACAAAAAAAAAAAAATCTAAGATTGCTTTTGGGGTTTGTCACAAGGCATTTATTGAGTGAGAACTGGCAGTGCTGAAACTTTGCTTCTATTCCATCTGCCCGCCACATAAAGGGATGTGCTGAACCCTGGTCCAAGACCTGCAGCACATGGATCTTCACTCTGGCAGTTACAGCAGAACCTGAGGCATGATAAGCTTTTACAGCTTCAGAACAGCCCCTCTTCACAAAATACATGCAGCCTTTGTCTTTCCTTTTGTTTTTCCTTTGTCTCATGCTCCTCTCAACTCCAAAGTTGATTTATCTAGTACAATAAGACAGGTGCAATTGTGAGAAGAACTAGGCTTTTGATTTCAACTCTTTCTGCACTGCTACAAAAGATAAATTTAAAAATGAAGTCAGCCACAAGAAATCTTTCGACTAAACAGCTTCTTCCCCCTTCCAAAACACATCTGCTGAGAAGTTAATTGCTTTACAGGGTATCTTGTCACAGGATCATCTCATCAAGGGGTTCATGTCATCACTAAATGATTTGTATATAATCATTAAATAACCTCATCCATATTCCAGAGCCAATTTCCTGCAGTGACTGAAGGCGACTGCAGGCTGAGGATCGCAAGCTTTGCCTTTGCTGGTGCCAGGGCCCTGCCCTTGGTGGTGTCTCAGGACTGTGCAAAGGCACTGGGCTCTCCCGGAGTTGCCACTCCTCCCCATTAGCCACTGGCTCTGTAACACTAATTCCATGGCCTCATTCCATGTTCCTCAGTCCTTCCTGCAGGTTCGTTGGATAACCCACATCTCCCTTTTCCCACGGTGTTTGCCAACTGCCCGGTTTAGTCTTGGTTGTTTGAAAGATAACATCGACACTCTCTCCACAATGACTAATTGGCCATGACTGGGGAGGTGTATGGAACATACAGCAAACACAGAACAAGCCACTGTACCGGTTCTAAAATTAAATTTAGACGGCAACTGCCAGTGGACAGGCAGAAAAGCACTCTGCAGGGACAGCACATTTCTCACAACATCTGACACACTGGGGAGGTGAAAGCATGGTTCTGCTGAAGTCAAGGAGAGTTCTCACTGCAGACTGCACTGGGCTGTCCCCCAGGGACACTGCAAGGCACATCTTTCAGACAAGTTTAAGGTAAGCAGCTGGAGTGACACAGAAAAATTGAGCTTGGGCTGAGAAAGCTCTAGTTGCCTTAGTTGGCACAGTGATAGTTATTAGTTATTTGCTTTCATTATTGATGTGCTGAAGAGAGTGCCACTAAAACTGCAGCCCAGTTAAGTAATGCAGCTTCCCCCGATTCCTTCAGTTACTACCTGGTCTCAGATATAAGAACAAGTTATAGGACTCTGAGAACATCACATGCCTCCAGTTCCTCACACCCAAGGAACAAACATGACTGGATCCTGCACCACTTAAGAGTGCTGTCAGTCTTCTCTGTCACTAAGTCATGAAATAACGAGAACTGTCAGGTTTTGGGGTATTCAGAAATGCAGTCAAGCAGACCTCCCTGCAGTCAACTTGAGGATTTTGTAAAGATTAGATTCCTAATACCCTAATTCTGGGTAATTGCTCTAAATTGCCAAAGAAAGACACCTCAAGTATTAAACCACTTCATAAAACTCTGGGCTGGTTTCACAGATCTCAACAGTCTCAGCCCAGTTTGCTCAATCGCCTTCTCCTGGCCCCACCACACTCAGGAGGTTTCAGATTTTGTGGAAAAGCTCTGTACTATTTATTACATGGAGACTCAGATCTCAAGTCTGCTGTTGAATAGTTCAGAGGGGTTCTCACCTGCTCTTTGGCAAAGGTCCAATGTTTTTGCAAAAGTATTTAACTAGAATTATGCTATCACTTTTTCAATTCAGCTCCAGTATTATCCTATGTGACCTGTAGTTCTAAACTCCAGAGTTTAGCTAACCACTTCAAATGGAAGAGTTCATTTATTTCTTAGATCTAAGTTAATCTGCCTGGCTGGAGCAAGATAATTGTTTTTAAAATCCGAAAAGAAAAAGCTTAAAACATCTGCTTTATCTGGTTGATTCTTAAATTATTATGACCACCTCTCTGTCCATATGACCCCCACATCAACAAATAAAAAGAAAATAGAGCCAAGTAACAGATTTTTCCTGAAAAAAATTCATAGAAAAAAATCCAGATATATTTCAAACCATGCAAGCTAAATTTTCAGAGACTACTCTTGTAACTAACTCTTGTAACACCAATTTAAGAGTTTATTGCTTTTTACATTAAAAAATGCCTACATGTATATCGAACCAATGTACAAATATTTGAGAATTTGATAATACACTGGGTCACACACTTTGGGAAATTACTAAATCACGTGAGGCTTGCCAGTCTTGACTAAAGATCATTCCGTCTACCATCATCCATCCTCTCTGTCTCTGACACACCCAGAGCATAAAAATACAAGGAATGCAAGATGCCAGTGGTAAAGCATAACACAATATTCCTTCTCTGTTGGAGTCATCAACCTGTCTACCAACATTCACCAGAAGGCACCACAACTCCCCAGTTCTGACTTGGGCAGTGGGGAAGGAAGACAAAAGCAGGTACCTGTGCAAGTGATTGCTGCCTTCTAGGGGTGGTCAAAGGGTCTAAGGCAGGCAGGCACAGATATGGATTGTTACGGTTTTTTTCTATAGCATTTTTTCAGCACTTTGATAAATACTCATGCCTTCTCTCAGTTCTCTCAGTGCAGCATACAAAAGAGTTCAACTGATTTTTTTCAGATTAAAAAAATAGATTTTCATTGTAATTGGGAACTGGATTAAAATATATTATTCAGTCTTCAGTCACACCCATACTACCATTCTGCTGATGCATTAGCCATTCAACGAAAAGCCCCGGCTATTTAAAAGCTTCTTTAAAAAGCAAATGATGCTGAATGTATCCTCAACGTTTCCTTGCAGTTAACTGCAATAACTGTAATGATAGAGACTGATGGCAGCTGATGTGGTGTGCCAGCTGGAGATCTCTCTTATGCTAAAATGTTTACAGCCTTTCTGCCAAACAGGGAAAACTGGTAGGTGAAAATTAACTTCCAGCCCACAATACCACAGATCTGAAGCTTGGTGCACCCATAATGCACAATTACACCACTCTACCCAAGAAACCAATCCTCTGACAGCTTCTGCTACGTCTTGGAGAGCAGAGAAGCAATCTGGGTCACAAACTCATATTCAAATAGCAAGAGTAAATTACCTAGCTGCATAGCATTGCCACCACGCCATTTTCCCTCTCAAGAGAAAGTGTTTTGCAGTAACTAAAGCAGCAAATCCCTCTTTTAAATACATCCCTTAACCTTCTTAAAATTTATTACACTTTAATTAAAGTCATAGAACTTTGTTTAGATCAGTTGAAAACTTCAGGTTGGCAGCCAGAATATCTTATTTATAAGAACTCAGAGGTCTTGGATTCCCATATTTGGAGGGTGTTACTTTAATTTATTTATTTTTCCAATTAAAAAGTTCTCACTGCTCATGCATTTTTTATTCCCTAATGCGCTGTTCTAACATAAAAGAAGCAGACAACATGTTTTTTCAGTTGGAGACTACATCTAAGCCTGCTCCAGTTTTATAATCTATTCTCTTATGCTCTTACCAACCCCCTCCATCAAACAGCTACGAGTATCCATCAAAACCACAGGCTGTATTCATAGTAAAAGGCACTCCAGCACAGATTTTCACTGGAAGAACATTAATTTTTTCATCAAAGCACCTTCCTCCCTTCTGTGCCCACAGACAGAGTTCAAGTAAAGGAATATGAATACTGTCTGAATAGGTGAGTACCTTTGTAGCAATATGGTTGATGATAAATAAAACAATAAAAAAAAAATGAAGCACCTTTCAGGCTTACCTCCCCAGATTAATCAGATACACTTGAAAAAAACTTGGAATTTCTATATTGCAAATAAATTGTCAATAAATATATTTTGATTCAGTGCCACTTCCTAAATTGTAGGCTCCATGCTATTCCCTCACTCTTCTCAACACCATTAAATGCAATATATTTCTGTGTTGTTACTGTCATAGGGGACAAGCATCCCAGTGGACAGGCAGGTACCATGGGAAACAATACAGACTCTACAGCTGAAACTAATTCCCAGAGAAGACAAAAATCAGATTGTGCAGGATTTACAGCTGCTTGGGGTTGCAAATCTCCTGACAGAGCAGGTATGAGCAGAGGCCCAATATGGGAAGATCCCTGGCAGAGTTTATTTGGTACATAGGTTTATATACATTTATATTTATGTATATATCTATTAGTACCATGGGTTATTTAAGGACAATGACACAGTTGCTTTAGCTGAATCTAAACACTCATCAGAAAATCCCTGACAAGCCCTTTTTGACTAGAGCAGGGGGACACAGATCCTACCAAGAGCAGGAAAGTTAATTTCCATGTTACTTTGAGCATAGGTTTTACTTGTGCATCAGTAGTACATTTAAAATTAATGCAGTCTTTTCATTTTTCTAAGCTTTCAGAACCTTACTGGAATGTTAAAAGCATGTTAGCAGGTGCCCCCATGGCTTCTTATGTCAATTTTCTGAGATACATTCCTGGCTAAAGGTTACTGTCTAGGCCCAGCACAAAAGCTCTTCAAGTCAAAGAGGACAGTCCAGTAACACTTAACAGGTTTTCAGTCTGGACTTTAAGGTATCTTTCTTCTCTCCCATGAAGATGGGCTGAGAAATTTGGGGCTGTTCAGCCTTGAGAAGGCTCCGGGGTGACTTTCTAGCACCTTCCAGTACCTAAAGGGGCCACAAGAGAGCTGGGGAGGGACTTTGGACACGGAAATGAAGCAATAGGACAAGGAATAATGGTTTCAAATCAAAGTGGGGTGGGTTTAGGTTAGGTATTAGGAACAAATTCTTCCCTGTGAGGGAGGTGAGGCACTGGCACAGGTTGCCCAGAGAAGTTGTGGCTGCCCCATCCCTGGAAGTGTTCAAGGCCAGGTTGGATGAGGCTTGAACAACATGGGAAGTGCTCCTGTCCATGGCAGGAGATTGGAATGAGATAATCTTTAAAGTCCCTTCCAAACCAAACCATTCTACGACTCCTGAGTCAGCAGCTCCAAGCTCTAACACCGAACTCAGCTCCAATTCCCACTCCTTGTTCTTGAAAGAGCACTAAGAGGAGCAAGTAAGATGCAGCAGGAGCTGATTTCAAAAGGACATGTACTTGGGCAAATAAACCTCTTTTGACACAGATGCTTCCGCCACCATATGACATTTCATGAGAACAGAGGCAATTGCACTGTTTTAAAGGTGGTGCTTTAAAGCACCACAGGTTGTTGCTGGTTCTCAAGTACTTTCCCCTAGCCTATCCAGGTCTGAAAAACAAAGTTGACTTTGAATTGAATCCAAAAGATAATCAAGTACAAATGTCAAAGCAATTTTACAAATCAGAGTAATGTGGACGACAGAGCTGGGAAGAAGTCGATTTGACTACATGTTTACAAATTAAAAGCTTCATCTCCAATGCTTTTAGATCAACCACAGTTTTTGGAGGCCAGAGACTGGCTTTGGGTATCAGAGTGCAAATCCTGTAGCAAAACTAGGTTGTGACTGGGTATTTTTCCCAATGCAAACATTTTCGATGCACTCTCAGGTACAGATTAACTTTAATAACACTGCACTCACAAATCGCTCACTCACAATAGCCTTCCAAAAACATAACACATTACCAGAGCCCTAGACAAAAGGAATAAAGCATTTATGCAAATTCAGGCATATCTGTAAGGAAGCAATGTTGCAAACCCCTGAAAGAAATACAGCAGACGTTCAAGGGATTAGTTTTGGCAGTCAACTGTCCTTTTGTTTTGTTGGCAAAAAGTAAACAAAAAGTAACCAAAATGCAGAGAATTTCTTTCACTAGATAGGTACACAGGAAGCTAAATTCTTTTTCTGATGACACCAGACCTCTGCAGGAGGTGGGACAGCTGAATATACTGACTGCACTCGTATCCTGTTTCCTTTTGTCCATTCAAGTCTGCAGAAGCATCACTGCTCATTGGGCATCCTGAACTCTGCCAAGAGCCAGACACCACAGCAGCCTAAAATGGTGACATTTATGGGTAAATCCACAGCTCTTCACGTTGGACTCTGTTCACACTTTCAGCTGCAGCTTCCCTAACACTAACATGAAGAAGGCTTAGGGTTTTCAGCAGTGCTTAAAGTATCCCTCATTGACTGGCTCCTCATTTTCACAGGTTCAACATTTATTGCATCGCCGTAAGAAAGTTCCACAATGAACAAGACGCTGACTCCGTTTCTGAGTGCAGAGATACAAAGGGTTAAGGTATAATCAAACTAACACCAACATTCACAAAATTCTCTAATTAACTGAACAGTGATACTACAGCTGACTCAGGAACTTAGACTTCCTTTTTTTTTTTTTCTCTCATTTAAACCTTTTTAATGATCTGTCCTCAAGTCATGCTTTCAGAATTATTTCCATTACTTTTCCACAGGAGTTGTCATAAAATGCCAGAAATACACAGCCAAATAGAGACATCTTGGTATGGATATATACTGGAAGCAACCTTAACATGTACCACCTTAAGGGACACAGTTCGATGGATCAGCCCTGTTTAGGGCTACCTGACAGAGATGGCTGTACAGAGCTGTCACCTCATATGACAGCACAGCTCATTCCACAATTGTATTTATCTATTTCTGCCTGTTACTGTAAAGAAAATCAGGTCACAA
This sequence comes from Dasyornis broadbenti, assembly GCA_013397935.1. NCBI lineage: Eukaryota > Metazoa > Chordata > Aves > Passeriformes > Dasyornithidae > Dasyornis > Dasyornis broadbenti. The sequence goes on along the minus strand of VZRN01005892.1, from coordinate 984,881 downwards.
CCACAACTCTGTGCAGTTCTCCTGTCCCTGGATGGAATTCTGCACCAGGCAGTCATTTTGTGTTGTCTTCATTTTACATTCTGTGCAAGAAAGCAGCCAGCTAAACAATCTGCTTAAAAGGGTCTTCCTGAAACACATTTGCTGTCCATAAAAAAAAAAAATATATCGAAGTAGATAATGAAGAACCTGTCCCAAACCGCAGTATGTCAATAAACAAAGAAAAAAGCATTCTGTTGTAAGCAAAGAAGTAGTGTAACAGATGAATAATGGAAAGATAAATAAATCAAATGACTGAAATGAAGACAATCTCTGCAAACTGTAGACTTCATGCCTCAACGAAATTAAAATTACTCTAGCCATTTAATTGCTTCTAAGGTCCAAATAAGGTCCAATAAGCAACATTCCTTCAGATTAGATTTTTCAGTAGTTAATGGAGTTGCAGAAAACGGTTGTAATATTCTTCTCAAAACAGTATCTCATAATTACTTGGGTCAAAACTTAAACTTTTTCAAATGTTCCAATGACTGCATACTCCTATAATACTCATCTAACTTTATTCTGCCTGTCTGAACAAAATGAAGACTTCTGAAAAAATATCTGCTTTCATCACCCAATCCATTTAAGTGCCACAATTCCAAAAATGCAAATGCTGATCCTCTCACTGAATGTGAAGGATATTTTTTTTTCCATTCATTTTGGTGCAATAAGATACAAAAGTAATGGTTTGTTTTCCTCATTCATAAAGACTATTTTGAAAGTCCCAATTTCAAGCTCTCTGAATTTCCTCATCAGCCGCTAAGTTTGAAGTCTACAATACATTGTGAGAGCAAGTCCCAAGGCAAGAGAGATTCTAGGGAAGAGAGATTCTAGGTTTCCTGTTTTTCATTCCTTGAAATCCTGGCAACATGCCAGCTCACAGTCTTCACAATTTCTAATGGAAAAGACAGACAGAATACATTTTTGAAAATAAAAAGCACTGGTTCCAGACATGCAAAAAGGAAGTATCCAGGTTTTTCAGAGGTTTCCAAATGGGGCAGCACGTGGAAAAATCAGTAAAAAACACACTGTCTGATTATGTAAAATAAAATTAAACTGTCTCTGATGAATCTATTTATTCTTCAAGTTCTCAGGTATGCTGAGTGAAGCAGTTCACAGCAGAACAGACTGCACACCCATCCATCACACTTAAATGCAATCACTGGCAAACGTAACATCAGCTACTGCCTAAACTACAGAGATGCATTTAATACTCCCCAGTCAGCAATCAACCTTTTCCACATTTGTTCATAATCACAATGAATTGTTCCATTTTAATACTTTGTTTTCCTTTTCTTATCCCATGGCAGTTTAGCACGCTTCTTGAATGAGGTATTTATATGGGAGGGGAAGAAAAAAAATCTCCTTTTCCAATTTTATTCCTGCGCATAAGTAGAGATTGTTTTTCAAAGAAACACAAATTACAGAACAAATTTTCCTACCTGTTGCAGTCCACGTGGAGTAGAAGATGGGATGCACTGAGTGACACAGCAATCTTGTGCCACTGTCCATCTGCCAGGCGGTACGGGAACACCTCTGTTCTTGTCTTCCCATTAAACCTGTAGTGATACCTGATCTCATCCCTCAGGCCACTGCTCTCCAGCTCAAAATAGCTGTGGTGAAAACATGAAAAAGAATCAGTTCCATTTTCAGACGGAATCATTGTCTCGGTCACTTTCTTCTTAATTGATAGACTTCTTCAAGCAAACACCGCAATCTAAGGAGGTTACTCAGCATGGATTAGCTGCTAATTAATTTTTTTAAAAGAAGTAAAGAGACAAGACTATACATGCAGAGCAGTATAAAACCAGCAATACTAATTACATGAAAAAAGCTCAATTTCAAAGTACCACTCCTTAGCCCAGGAAATTGAAGTCCTCTTTTGACCCATAAAACAGGTGCGACTACAAGAAACCAAACCTTGTTCTTTACACCAAAATATTTTGTATGACTGCAGGCTTTGTAAGAAATTGAAAAATAAAGAGCGGTACATACATCACTACCACAAACAAATAAAAGGCCATTAAGGTAAGAAACCACCAGGTAATCATTAAATTTGTATTTACTACTTGCAAATCCAGTTAAAAAAACACAACTGTTTATTTTTAGGACTCCCCTACATGCAATTGTGCTTAACTCATTTTCTGACTTTTACTGTTACTGCCGTGATCGTTCAGCTTTAGAAGGGAAGGACAAAACCTCCTGGCTGGATTAGGAGTGCCCACATCTGGCACGAACCATCCAACAATCAAAACCTTCATCCAGCTGTCAGACTCACAGGAGAGCTGATGAAGTGTGGCTATTCACTGGCCTCACGGAGGTGTGGAGGGAGCCAATTCTTTCTCTAGGATGAATTCAGCCCTTCTAGGGCACACTGACAGCATAGTGAAGTCTTCTCTTGGACCTGGCCAAGTATTTTTGCATCATATCGAACCTTTTTCCTGCTAAAATGAAGCTCTGTATATAGAAACAGGGTGATGCAGACCTCCATTTATAGTAGAAATACCTCTACAAGTAAGTGAAGATGTTAGATTGTCCAGACAGTCCTTCCCCACATCTACCTCCACAGCGTTACAGTTTTTCCCTATTGGTCAACATCAATTCAACATGGCATTTGAGAGATAGGTGCTGGTTTGGAGTAAGGTGGGAAAAACTACTGTAATGAAATCCACTTCCAAAAAAATAAATGCAACACAAACTAATAAATCCTGCAGTGCCAATTTTCATTTTCCCATGAGCCTTTTACACTGCTTGGCAGTACACAGCCCCTAATATCGCCTGTGTGCACAAACATTACATGGGGGCTGTGCACCTTTTCAAGATTAGATGTTACCAGTGAAGCTGAGGGTTTTGAATACAACTGAAAAACAGAGTTTCTTGGGAGGAAACTTATGAGATGAAACACTAGCTGGAAACATGCGCAAAAGAACACAACAGGCTGGGAAGGGGAACACAAAGACAGGAAGTCTTCACCAAAAGTGAAATTCAAGCCCTCTCCATCCTGCCAATGTCTTGTCACCATATTTTTCATGCGACATAAAAGCATTATTGGATCACATGAATCAAAGACTCAAGTGGCAAAATAAACACAAGGAGGTAAAGGCAAAACCAACACCAAATAGAAACACATCAGGCATAGGTACAAATAAAATACAGGCAGTACAGAGCGGAAAAAAAATCAGGCAGTGTTATGAAGGACTTGCCCTGTTTCATGCACGTAATGGCACAAGGAGGGCAGAAAAACGGGTTTTCTAAATAGTAGAGCAGCATGCTGATTAACTACAGCCAACCCCCATTAAAATACCTAAATTACATTGACATGAAATCCAGAGAAGATTTATTACTTTATTTTGATGCTCAGTAACAAGACAGTCAATATCCAGAAGATACTGCTGCTGGTGTCCCAAGCCAGAAAAGCACTAGGACAAGTGCTGTCAGTGATGTCACACTTAAACATTTTGTAATTGCCATCTGCTGTCACAGCACAAAAGGAAGTGAGACAGAAAACTTAAAAATAAATGAGGGAGACCTACATAGCATTCTAGTACCTCACACACAAATTATTTGTGTGTGTGTGTATAAATATATATGGAATTGTAGTTGATCACAGAGGCTTAAATGCCTCAAAACAAGACAATCTCCTGTTGGAGGAAGAAAATTGCTTCCTGAGGTTGTTCTTTATAATTTCCAAAAGCCACAGAGCTAATCGCTCAGCACACAATGATTTCTTTGTTAATGTAAAGGCAACAGTCCAGCCCTGGAAAGGTCAGTCAGATACTGCACTTAATCACATCTGTGCTCTATTATTTGTACAGCACAGGGAATTGCAAAGCTTCTCACCTGACAAGCTTTAGTGTCAATAGTTACCTCAGGACTGAGAGCAGCTTGTTGCTTGGGCATCAAGCTTGGTGTTGACCTCCTGACTAATTTATATAGCACAGAACAGATTACTTAAAATTTCATGTAATAGCCAGTGCTAACATTTTTATATACGTGCACGTCATTTATTAAGTGCCACAGGACTGTATTCAACACCATGTTTTACCTCTTCAGCAGCAGGAAAGGAGAGTGACAGTAGACAAATTCTGCACCTATTCTTCATCACCCTTCAACAAGTGCATACGACAAGCAGTTACACTCAGACAAACATCAGTAAACACCAGTCAACAAAATCTCAACAGCAGAAATCCCAACTAGCTGGGTTACCCCAACACATCTCTCTCTCTCTCTCTCTCCAAATATATATAGCTCAACTACTTAAAAAACACAAGGCAATGTAAACCAACACTCTTGTGTTGACTTTATTTTTTTAAGATGCAGAAATTCCCACTGAGACCTTGATTACACACACACTTCATGATGTTCTCAGTTCAAAAGTTGTCTTTTCTCTACCAGAATATAAGTCGTGTGCAAACAGCTTTCTCAGTAGCAAACATCATCTTTTCTTTCCTCCTCCCACCAGACTCTGAGGGAAAGAAAGCCTCTTCCAAAGCAACGACACAAAGGCCATTCACTCTTGGAACTAAGTGCACCTGCTCTGTGCTGGAGTTCTAATCTGCAAATTGGGGAATGGAAGACAAATGAGGGGAAAAACAAACTCAGGTAAGAAATGATCAACCAGTGAGAAAATAATTAGCAAAGCCAGAGGAAATAAATAGATTTTTTTTTTTTTAATCTTTATCTCATCTTCAATTTGAAATGCATTTGCACAAGTTTTTATCTACTATAAAACAACAGGTAAAAATGGGGAGGGGGAAAATTAATAGAAGCTACCATACAAGAGGAAGTAAAATGAACTGATCTCTAATGGGCGTTTTGTAGGTACTTTACAGCATTTTGCAAGGAACTAAAAGAAAACAAAGGATTAGAATGAATCAGGGGCCCTGACAAGATTGCAGCATCTAGGACCATCTGAATATATGCATCATCATTCAGTGTGATCTTTCAATGCTGCCATGAGATCCGTATCAAAAGCCCAGGAGAGATCCCTGAGTATTGTGACAATCTCTGATCACATCTGGATGAAGCCTGTGCCAGCCTGTCGTACAGTCAGGGCCCTGCTACCCTCCTCCAGAGGGTTTTTCAAGGAAGAAAGGTGTGAGACAGTAATCTCCTTGTCAACTCCTTAGCCCTGAGTGATGGTTTCTTGTTTTATTTGTTATTCCTCAGCAACAATTTATACTTTCATTTATTTTAAATAAGGCACGATCCAAAGTTAACATGTATTTTGACAGATGAAGTTCTCAGAACACATTTCAAGAAAGCTTGTTTTTTATGGAACAGCAATACAATTTGACCTTGGGCTGAAATTCTCCCACTAGTAGAATCTCCCTATTTGCTAAGCATGTAAATTACTGCTGGCTTCTTTCATACAATTATAGAATTCAAATGCTTTTTATAGGCCTATCCACAGTCTCTCATTCAAATCCCAATAAATAAGAGAAAATAATTGCTAAATTCAGACTGATCTTATGCATATCAAAAAAAGTTGGGATATTTTAAGGGTATGCAATATGCTTTACAGAAGGACAGTACTATTCCACAATTGACTCAAGATGTTTTACAATTCTTTCTGACAGTTTTTGCAACCCCTACGTACCTCACACACAAATATTGTTAGGAGAGGATAAAATTTGACACGGTTCTGTTTAATGACTTTTTTTTCTTTCAGTCACCACCATAGTGAATATTTAACTGTACATTTGCTCATTTCACTTCCAGATCAGGAGAGAAAGGATCCTAAAAGTACATTTTCAATAGGAAACACCTGCTGACCAAAAAAAAATGGAGAAGTCACTATCAACATTAAATAAGGACATGTAAAACACCTGAAGCAGAAAAGGTAAAGTATTTCTACAAGATGAGTTGGCTTAACCCACCATCTGCATTAAAAGAAAATAGTCAGCTATTCATCATCTCAACCCACAGAAGAGATCTTACCCTGTGGCAAACACCACCATGTTTCATTCAAAGATTTTACTTCTGTCAGATGATGCAAGGGGCCAAATGAAGGCCAACTCACTCACAAAAGACTACAGGATCCCAAGACAGCATCCCACGAACTGTGGGATAGGTGTCCTCCAGAATATCCTTAGGGTACACAGCACTTTATTTCCTGATCTTTACCAACCCAACACCTATCATGAGACACTAAAATACCCCAAACTGAAGACAGCAGCACAATTAGGTATGAAGATTAAATGCTCCTATAAGAGCTCTAAGAACTAAAGAACTAAACTAAAAGCAGAACTACTTTTTGCATTCAATTCTGGCAGTCTTCCTCCTTATCACATTCAAACATAAATAAAGCAGAGTTATCATTCTGACTTTACAACTTCCGTCATCCGTGATCAAGTGCCAAATGAAGCCCCACAGCCTCTTTCAAGGAGCAGCACCAGCACTTAGAGCAGATGCTCTTAGAGCTACTGAACAGATGTCCCAGGGCAAAGCAGCAGGCACAGATGGCATCCCTGCAAATATGTACAAACTTGGGGTTGCCATCTAGTCAAAACACTGTGCATCTGCTTAACATTGCGTGGGAGAAGGTCACAAAACCACAGGAGTTCAAGGATGGAAGCCCAATTCACCTTGCACACGCTGCAGCAACATCATGATGTCGGGCCTCCCAAATACTGGGGAAAAAAATCACTGCCAGAAGAATCAGGCTGTTACTGCACAGAAACTTCGGGAAAATTCTGAGTCTGCTCAAGGAACAATTTTTTATTTTTTTAATAACAATGCAAATTCAGGAAAAGTCCAGAGATCAATCATTTTGATGTCATCAGCTATACATTCAGGAAGCTTCTGTACAAATCAGTCTATTTGCACTTGTTTGTGCACATGGCTTTTTCATTCCACAACAGCATTGTGCTTTTTAATGATAAAAACAGCTTCAGGCAAGACTGTGCTTTAGCATATTTGTAGAAACACTTCTTGATGTATTTAGAGACAGGCAACGAATCTGCATCCATTAGCAAACAGATTTCAGGATTTTCAATCTGCATGGATTCTGTGATGAATCACAGGCCATTCCTCCCTTGGCCTTTTGCTATTCCTCACCACCCAGTGAGTCTGTGTGCACAGTGGGACACACTCTGTTGGGTGTGCTGCCAAGCTGCTCAGCCTGGACAACAACATGAAAGTTTAGTTTTAAATCTTATTTTAGCAGTCCTCAGGGCAAGGCAAATCAGGCACTGGGCACTATGCTGCAGATGAGCTGGCAGGCATCTGCCCAAGGCAGTGCCCTGTCAGTGATGAAGCCACGGCAAGAAAAAGCAGTGCCTCTGAAAGCAAAGATCCATCTCTTCAAACGAAAGGAAACACTCACTTTGCAGTTGTCACCACAGCTCTGTGCAGATGCAAAACTAGAACAAGTTACAGCTGTCAAGGAGAATATTTCAGTCGCTTCCACAGGCGCTGTTCCTGTACCCTAGTTACTGTAAAGTGACAGGGCAGGATCCCAAGCTCTGAAGCATTAAGCATGGTGAAACACTGGATTTTGAAGAAATGCTCTTAACACGCTCAGGCGCGCAGATCTACTCCTCCACTGCATGTGCACCTTGAGGAACACGTTTGGCGCAGTGAAAGTCTCCTGTGGTGCGACTGTCACTGCCAGAGTGGCCCTGGATGGTAAGACAGGAAAGCTCCCTTAACATCCATACTTACAAACCTTCCAAAGCTACTTTTTACAGCTGGTTTAAATAAAGGCAGACCCAGAGGCTGCACAGCAAAACCATACAGGGCAAATCGTCACTTAGAGGCATTAAAGACTCAACTGCTGTGGCAGAGATTACTCACTGATATCACCCAAGTCAGATTGACAGCAGGCAGCACAAAAGGTGTCATGAATAGAAGGATCACCTGTGACAATGAAATAGCTTGCTGAAAAATCAGATTAACTTTCTACGAAGCTGAATCCCAAATATTGCATCACCTACTCCATTGCAAAAGTATTCCTTCTATGCAAGCAAATCCAATACAGCCAAAATGTAATACTGAACACTTTCAAATCTCTCAAGTAAAAGTCTGAAAGTTCAACTTCACTGTGCTGCTGGCTGCCTAAATAGGATTCTTTCAAACATTTCTATCCTTTCATTTCAAGCAAAAGGAACTAAATCCAGTCAATTAAATTACTTTATTTTGCTATTCAGACCACTCTGAGGACAACAGGAATAGCATTATATCAGCCTAGCTTGAAACATTTAACAGTAAACATTCCCACACTGACACCTTTTAGTATAGAATATTTATTAGCATTTTGTCTTTTGTTCTACACATCTTCTACATGGCAGCTGGGCATGCGAGCTGCAAGGCATTAAGCATTTATGATGTGTTTGTGTACCTGCAACTGGGCAAAGGTCATCCTAATACAAATTTACTTTCCACTTTGATCGCATAAAGAAAAAAGTAACCCCAACATCTGCCCACCAGGTGAAAGACAGCTGGAGTCAGAGCTGGTACATATTTTCATGGCATGTGTTATAAGGACTGACCTTAAGCATTTTTGTTTCCATTTCATATGTCTAAAAATCTGTCGTCACTGTGGCTGCAACCTGCCGACTGTCTGAAAAAAAGCCTGCTTTCTCTCCTAGTCCTAGTAAACCAAGCAGGTAGTACCACACTGCTCCTAAAAATAGAACAGCATCTTAGCTGGCTTCAGAGCTAGCACGGGCAGCAGGACAGAAAAGAGTATCACTTGGAGTAAGGTGAGCTTACGACTCCCTTTAAATGTACCTCAAAAAAAAAAACCCAACAAATCCATACAAAAACAACAAAAAACCACCCTCACACTAAACTGTCTAGCTTTACTGAAAAGTAACCTGATAAAAGAAAATACTCATTCCTTTACATCACCACTCCAATACCAGATCACCTTGTACCCTCACATCCTGCAGCTCTACTCTGCAGCTGTCCTTAAGGGGGCTCATCACCCACAACCCTCGGCCAAACATTTGTTTCCCTTTTGCAATCCACAAAGCATTCGTATCTAAAGACTTTCTGAATGGGGGCTGGCTACTTTTTAAGGCTAACCTGGGACTGTGAGCCGGCATTAGCCCAGGGATCTTTGTGGTGCCAGCGTGACCAGAGAGCCCCTAGCAGAGCCGTAACCAGAGCGTAGCCCAGTCCCTCCCTCCCTTCATGCTCATCACTGCAGCAACAGCTCAGCTCAGGGGATCCCCAAATCCACAATCTCTAAATACCAGATTTTAATAAAACAAAAGAGGATAACAGCTTTTGAAACTAATGAGGTCTGCCACCTGAGTAAAGATATAGTATTTGTAAACAAGTTACCCTAATTGCCATGTCCTTAGAAGAAAGGTTCTTCCCTCTACTCGCACTCTCAAATTCAGCAGCTTTTCAGTGATTTCTTTCATTATGACTAACTCCACATGTTGCAAAAAGTGGAATATGCCAAAATTATCTTAGGTCTGGGCATTCTTTAGATACTTTAAGTCAGCTAATTCAGGCTTTCCTAATCAGCAAGAAAGGACAAGAGCATCCTGGAACTAATCAACTGTAGGGCTATAGTAAATCAACATGTCGTATGTCAATGTATACATTGCCAACCTGGAAAAAAATTCAAGGTCCATACATCCCTTAGCTGAACTATCTTCATTCTAATTTAAAAAATCAGGTCCAAAATAAGTCAAAAAGACCTCTGCCCAGATGAAGACCCTTCCCTTGGGCTTGCACAGAGGTTAGCTGTGAGTACAAAACTTGTATGAAAACTACTAACCAACCATAATAGAAGGGCTGTACTTGAAAAGTAACTAACTCTGAACTTCTGTGTATAAATAACGGTGTGGAAAATCCTGTCAGCATGCTTGGTTTGCGTGAAACCACCAAGCACCCAGGCTTGAGCAGATCTGAAGTAAATAATTGATGTCTCTCTCAAATGTGTAATTATTGGCTTGTTGCATACCAGGTAACAGCCAACAAACACATTTCTCCCAGACTCTCAGGGAAAAAAAAAAAAAAAAAAAAAAAATTTTTCTTTTCCCCCCACCCAACCAC
>VZRN01005892.1:949458-974801 GCA_013397935.1 Dasyornis broadbenti | reverse complement strand
CCTTTGCCCTCTCTCAAGGCCCAGTCCATGTCTGCTCCATCTGTATGTCCTCAGTCCCAGGCAGCCTCCACCTGCCCTGCCCCACTGCCCTGAGCTGTGGCAGCTTTCCACAGCCAGGAGCCAGCAGGGCAGGCACTGCCAGCCCCTCCCTTTCTGGAGACTGCCAGGAGCAAAGAGAGCTCACAGGCATCATTACAAATCCACAACCAAAACCCAAAAACCCAGACACATCACCCAGACTACTGTCAACCACATAAATGAACATTAATACCATGTTGCAAACATCTAACTGGTTATTAACTAGGGGAGTTACATTCTTAATGAGCAGCCCAAATTCAGCAGACAGTTTTCAGAAAGTTGCATTTAGTGTAAGTTTGAGACATTCTGGTTCTTTGCCTGTATCAGAGGGTCATAAAACAATCAAACAGAATAACTCAGCGTGTTGGAGAAGACTCCTGGGGGACCCACACATCCTGCTCCTGGCTGACCGTAACATTTCTGCACTGTCCAAATTCAGGTTTAAAGAGTTTCAAACTGTCAGCCATTCTCCTCCAATTGCCAACGTGGTCCAATCAATGTGTTTCAACAGCTGGTTATGAGCAGCATGTTAATGCTTCAGAGAGGCAACAATTGTCAGCCTAGTGTACATAAAACACCTGCTCTCAGCAGGGAGCCACAGGATGGAAGGGAACTCCTCGAGTAGTAGCTCCTCTCTCGCAATGCTTAAATCAGTGGAAGATTTATGTAACAGCTCTTCTTCATTTTACCCTTTTGCATACTTTAACCCCAAGAAGAGAAGCAGGTGAGCACAATTCTATTAGCATTTGCATCTCTAAAGACCTTTTGAGAGGGAAAACAACGTGTAGATGCCTCACATATTTCACATCACTTCATTCAGAGGGGTGGAAGTAAGGCTCGATCTTTATATTCTCTTTACAGCTTTCCAGTTTAGCAATTCAACATATAAATATTCATAAAGATGTGTCCTTTACCCTAAGAGAAAAAGGTTAATGGATACATTTGCAGAGTTTTGCCTTCCCTTTCTGAATCTTGGGCATCTTGGAGTCCAATATGCATATACCCATCTTGCAGAGAATAATCTAAAACATCGCAGGGAGTAAATCCAATTTTTCAGGTTTACAACTAAGGTCAGAAGTCACTTCCACAGGCTTCTTTTCATCAGCTAGGTTTCAGTGAATAATTTAACTAGCTTATTACCCCTTTGTGTTTTTAATTAAACATATAATGGCCTGGTAGCCTTCCAACTGTTATTTGTGAACATACAGCTTTCTATCTCTTCCTCAACAGCCTCAGGAGCCATTCACGGTGTCACTTGAGGGGAAGGATCCAGCAGTGGATTGGAGTCCCATGCCTGTTTTACCTCCCCACCCAAAACTGACCTGCAAGGAATAGAAGTCTTTCACTATGAGCCTGACACATTTATCAGAATCCCTTGAATATTTATATCCACACTGCTACATAGCGAAGGGACAGGTTTTCCACTCGATAAATCCATTTCACCATAGCAGCACAATCAGCTTACAGGTTTCCAAATATCTGGCGTGGCATAAATTTTCTGAAGTTCAGGTCCTAGACATAGGTTACAAGCATATTAAATTAAAAAAAAAAAAGGAAAATTTTGCAGAAAAAATAGTTTTTAATGTTCCCTGTAAGAAAATCTTCAATACAATCATCTGATGACTCAGTCCGTTGCTCTGTCATGGTGAGATCTCCCATTATGAAATGCTCTTCAGAACGAATGACACATGGGTACCTGAACATCCCTGACATATTCCTCCAGATGCTGATCTTGGCCAGTGGTGGTGAAGAACCATCAATGTATCTCAAACTCAAAGATTAAACAGCTGAAAGGCAATGCTGACTCTATCTAATTTATCTTCTTGGGCTCTGGACCATGCAAGGCCAGAGCAGGTGTGGAGCAAGCAGACAGCTTCAGGTGAAATTGTATTAAATCACTGTTGAAATGAAGAATTCCTTGATGGGGGGTGGATTTTAAATATCTTGATGGCCTCTTGTAAGTGTTTTGGTCATCTAAAGAGTCAAAGGTTGTGAGCAAAATAGCTCACAAAGCTCACATACAAAGAATTGGCCAGCATCATTCTCTAATCAAGAAAATAGTTTCCACCTTCTGCATCCCCAAGTAACATGGCTGTCCATCCTGTATTATATTCTATTATCTCTAATTTAGGAAGGAAAATATAATCTGCAGATTTACAACTGTATTCCAGATAACTATATACACAGTCTGCACAAACTATCAGACTGTCCAATTAGAATTTATCTGTGTTAATTAAGATTTCCATTTTCTAAGATTTACTTTAATACACTTGAAGCATGAAAACAAAGTCTTTATCATCATTAAACTGATTCAACAAAATATTAACAAAGATGCATTGTCATCATTGTACTATAAATCCTGTCCATCAAATGATGATATAAATTAACAGTAAATCCCTAATTCCTATGAAATATCCATTTAGAGTAACAAAATAGTACATCTAAATTACTGACTTCAAGAAAAATGGTATTAATCTATTTTATTATCTTCAGTTTAAGAGTTCCATTCTATTGGAAAATAAAAGCTTGCTAAAACTTACTGAGAAATGGAATTTAAACCAGGCATTCCATGTGTTACCTTAGGACACTCGTTCTCTACTACATCAAAAGGGAGAATATATAAGCATACCTTTTCATTGCTTGTAATAACACCTATTTCTCATCTATTAAATCTGTGCACAACAAAAACAGAGGTATTTCCATGGAGATATGGACTCTGGTACCAACAGCTAACACAGCTTCTTCTCTTTTTGTTGACCTCCTGCACATTCTGAAGGATTGAACTTTTAACTTGGCCACTTTTGATATGCTGCAATAAAAGCATGCCCCTAACTAGAATATCTCCTGTATTGTGCACAGACAAATTGAGAAAAGTTCTTGGTTTTTCCGCAGTCAAAAACTGTACTGGTTAAGTAATAAATGTACCCTTATACTTGCTCCCACACATCTTAATCATGATGAAATAAAGATGCTCTTTATTATTCTCTTTGCAGCGTCTGTTTTCATAGACACAGGGGAAATTGAAAAAGCTTGACCAAAAAAATGGAACCATGATCATTATCAAAAGCTTAGTAGGAGCGACAATTAATAAAAGGCTTCCCCTGTGACACGAGTCTGCACCCATTTCAGTTGCCATGCCAAGCTACAGAGTGAGTGGAGCTGTTAGAGAAACATCAAAAATCATCAACCTGAAAGTTCTGCTGTGACACTGATCTAATGCAAGCAGGGTCCTCTTCAGTAGTGCCCCAAATCTTTGTTCTCCTCATCCATGTCAAAAAGCACTTTCTCCACTGTCATCCACTTTATTAACTTCTGTCATCACACACATGGGGGTCTGAAAGCAGTATCCTTACCAAGGTGTGAGCAGCAACTTGAGAAACAAACAATGACTTTAAGGGATGCACAGCGAGTCCCAAAAGGAAGGATACCCACAGCAATCCCTCTGACACTGAAAGGAACAGCAGTCAAGGGCAACACCAGACATGCCTGTTCTGACTCCTGCATGCAATTACAGATTGAAACTTCCTCAGTTACTACACAGGGCTGCAAAGGTTTAACTGAGACTAGCAGGCAATCCTCCAACTGTATATATTTTAAAGCAGATGTCGTCATTTTAAATATTATAGATAACCTCAGTGCCAGAGAGGACAACAGCAGTGTACTTTGTTCAGCCAAGATTACTCCTGCATAGCACATCTCCCTACAAGCCTCTGCCTGTCAAGATAGAGGACTCAAGGAGCTGTATTCAGTAGATGCCATATCTAAAAATCCATGTGCCTTGCATTGTATAATCATCACTGCCTGTGTAGTTTGACCTTGGATTTTGCTAAGTGCAGGCATGCGACAGCATTTTTCTGTTCAACGGCTGTCCTCAATGTCCTCTTTCTCAAATAAATAATAAACAAACTCTTAACGTGGCAAACTGATCCTGTTAACCATGACTTCAAAGAGCTACAACAGCCTGGAAAAGCTTGGAGGAAATGAAAAGTAATGGAAAAGGAATAGAAGGGTAGAGTAAGAGAAGGAAAACAGGAACGGAGGGAGGTATCCCTCTGTAATGTGAAACAATATTCTTCTAGACTGAGACAATGGCCTGAAAAATGCAAGAAGGAAGAAGGTAAAAGACCAATAAGAAAATAGAGGTGACAGAGAAGTATAGAATGGGGAAACAGTAGTCCTGCCCTTAACTGGGGAGCCTTTTCTGGACACCTTCGCTGTTGCACTGGCAAAAGGCATCACTGAAAATTTGGTCATAATGAAGCCACTGCCTTCTCCTTCATACACTCTCAACAAAAAGGGAAGAAATTGGGCTAACAATTGAGTATCATGTACATGATTAAACACCAATAGGACTTTTTTAATAAAAGTGCTGCAGAATAACTGGTATTAGATTTGAAATGGGAGCAGACAAAGAATGTCCCATTACTTGTTATTACAACAAAAAAGACCAGAACTAGTCTTTTATGTGTCAGACTAGACACAAAGGTCCTTCAAGACCTAACAAATTATTAAAGAAGCATTCACAAAGTTACAAATAGGAGACTATTTGATGCAAGACACACTTTGAAACATCAAAATGTCATTGGAATTGTATTACAAACCGTAATACAAAGTACACCTTTTTTTGTAACAAACTGATGTCTGCCACTAAAACAGGTAATAAAAGAGACCAATTTTTCCTCCTACACTGACAACCAGAAAAAATACAGGGAGAAAAGACTCATATATGAAATAGGAATATAATGTATTTATGTTGGGAAGAAAGCATACACAGTATTATATGGAAGCACAAGTAGCTTAATTGCTTAATAGCTTAGTTGCTGAATCTCAAAGAAAACATATTCTTTTATAATGTTATAAAACATAGTGAAGCAAGAAACGTGCAAGTTTAACTTTTATGAAAAAGCAAACTCCAAAGCACCTCTAATAAACTAGTTGGGAAAATTGCATTACAAGGTTTGTAACTTCCAAAGTGCATTGCATCTATACAACATTGGCTTTGATCTTTCTGTTTAAATTATTTTACAGACCGGGATACATAAATAATGAATTCCTCCTAGAACAAAAAAAGAATTAGAAAAAAGTAGCAAACTGCAAACTACGAAGAAAGGCTCTAACTTGCATGTTAGATTTTATATCTACCATTTCAACACACTGTCCAAACAGACCACTGAGCACTCAGTAGCTTTTATGTTGCTGCTGCAAGAGAGAGAAACAGATTCCTCTTACCTGTGCTCTAACTCTCGGATGGACAATATAACTCCAGAGGTCGATGCCTTTTGTTGCAGAGTGGCCAGAAACGTGAACTCACTTTTATTCCGGAAGAGCTGAATTAACTTCTCACTCACATGGGGCGCTGCGTGGATTTCTCGTTCTGTATCTAAGAATTTTATTTTTAAAAGGAAAAAAAAAAAAAAAAAAAGAACAGGAAATAACAGTCCAGTAAAAATGCCAAGTCAGAAAGATTCAGATTACATTTTTCATTTTCACATCAATATTCTTCATTTTTGAGAGTCATCTGCCATATTCCACCACTGCATTTTTTCAATGAGAAAAACCCAAGTGCCATCTCTGCCAGCATGCCTACTTGTTACTTTGACAAGTTCACAACTGGTCAGCTACTGATTTTCTGATGGATTTTTTGATGGGATGCTGAGCCATTTGTGTCTGCTGCGAGGAGATTAAGTTGCTGTAAATAAGGTGTGCTGCAGTCAGATAAATAGGCTCCTAAATTCTGAGGAATCTCAGCCACTGCCTCTCCCAACACAATTCACCAAAGTCCAATTTCAGTTTTAGCACTGACTCTGTTACCACCTCTCCCTCATACATCACAGGAAGCCTGTCCTGGCACAGTGTAAGGCAGAGATGTATTATTGCTAATAATGCTATACGGCTGTGCTCCTGCCTGAGAAATAAATACAAGACACGCTCGCAATCCATGGCTGTTTTGGGGATTTCTCAGTTTAAACAAGCAAAGTATGACAGCTCATACAATATTTATTAAACTACAGTCTGACCAGGCAGATGCAGAAACATTCCAGCCTCGCTAATCCTGCTGATGTCCAAGCAGCATCATGCCTTCTGAGAGTTGACCTTCTAAGATTCAAACACATCATCACCCACCACATTCATTTTTAACTCATCCTTTTACTCACCAAACATCATCTTTACATGAGACAATTAGCAACAAAAGGGAGAAATCGTGGCATTTCACCTTCCCACCCACTGCCACATCTCCCATGCTGGGCCTTTGTCACACATTTGCAAGACCTGAGCCACTCGCGCTTGGTTCCTGGATGTCACAGCCAATTAGGAACCTGGTGTGCTTCCTTTCCAAAGGTTTTACTTCGAAGCCAAAAATGCTGGCACAAATTCTCAGCTGGTAGAAAGCCAGATAACTCCACTGAATGCTGAGAATCCAGCCCAGCATGCATGATGTAACACACAAAGGAGTGATGAAAATTACAATTCAGAATTTCACTGCAGGGGGAAAAGAAAAAAAAAAAACAAAAAAAACCCCAACACTATAAAAAGGCCCTATTGTGTCATTAAATAAAGCTTTGCAGACAGAAAGAAGAGAGATTGGCTTGGAAAACAACCTAAAACCTCAGACACACAACTACTGAGGGAATGCCATGGACTGAAACCAAACTCCAAGGAAAAAGTATTCAAGCGTGTTTGGTAATTGGGTGTCTCAGCTTTGCCTGTGCAGTTTAAAGCCCTCCAAATGAGCTTGCACACCCAGACTCACAAGATGCTTGCACTCCGAAAGGCTCACCCCTGAAAAGTACTACAGATTAGATGTCCAAAATCACTAGTCATCATTTAAAAATCTTTGCTAGGGGCTCAAATTCTCCTGATAAATAAATATAGTACCCACTTCACAGCAACAAACTGTTTGTCTGTGCAACACCACTTTTATCATAGCAGAGGGTAAAGCTTCAAAGAACAGAAACCATCTCCACTGCCATCATATAGTGGAATAGAAGAATAAACAATCCAGCACAGAAGACCAGACTTGTCTTTATCTGTTAGCTTTTGTTATCTGTATCATTATCTTCACCTAGCAGGTGTTATTACTGGTCATAAATACCACGTAGTTTCTTTACAGAAAGATGATGCATGAGATACAGAACTACGTCTCCCACAGACCCATAAATTCTCCAGCATCCAGTCTGCTATCTATAGAAACAGACAATCCACTGGTACCAGGTTCCAAGGCACAAGTAAGACTCAGAGGTAAAATGTCCAAGACCTGACAGATAAAGATAATTATCACTTTTTGAAGGTTAAAAACCTTCATAGCTTACAATTTTTTTTTTTCCTTAAAGGTGACACAATTACCAGAAATAAAATATGACTTAACAAAGCCTTCAAAAATTCTTTCACATGAAAGCACAGGCAGTGCTGTCAGTGGAACATATATGTTTAAACTTCAGTCAAGCTTTGCAAAGTACAACAGTTTCTCATTATAGGAGGGCCAACATCCCACCACCTATCCATCAAATTTTATACAAAAATATAGGGCTCCTTGCGCAGAATCATCCATGGTTAATCAGTGCAACATGGATTTTCTAACTTCAGTTAGAAACATGCTCTGAAATATCTTGCTATTCTCTACCACCTCTTCATGGCCATGACTATACCAAAACCACATGCGACACTGATATTCGTTCTCTGTTGATTAAAATCGGTAAGATGCAAAGTTCTGAAATTCCAGAGTCTTGGGTTCAAACCACTGGGTAACAAACTGTATTTACAGACTGCTTTGCAACACTCTTCTAGAGCAATTGGTACAAAGGAAGTTATATAACCAGGCTTCTAGAAATTAACACACTGCTAAGTACAGTGCTACCGATTTGGGGAGCAAGTCCACTCATTACCAGCACCTTGGGACATCCCTGCTGCAAGCCAGGTGAAGAATTTACTTGCAGACACAAAAATGTCAACAGAAATACTGCTTTTCATCGCCCAATCTCAATAGCTACAAAGGGAATTTCCAACCAGTTCCACGGCAAGATGGCAAATGGAACTGGACTTGCAAGCTGAGAAGCCCAACAAGGCTGGCGAGGATCCAGGGGGCACACAGCCTGGGATGTTGGAGCTGTAGACTATCCCAGTGCCAAGCATAGCCTGGGCTTGCAATCTGGAACCCAAAGACTGGGAAGGAGAGGCTTTGAGGACAACACTGCTGTCCCCGTGGCCCAGTCCCTGCTCCTCTCTGGCACCATCCCTGGAAACCCTGTGTTTGTGTTTCACTCGATTTCTGCAGAAAATACCATACAAATGAGCTGGGAGTAGAATCCATTTAGAATAAGAGCCTTCTATTTTCAGGTAGATTTTCACAGTTCAAAAAAAAGAAGAAAAATTGAGAATACATACACCCCCTCACCACAGGTGCCTGAAAGGCAAAATACTTTTTATGCTCTCTATAAAAATAACTGTCTGCTTGTAATGAAATGTCATATTTCCTACATAATATAGAACAATATAGGTTTATACAGCAATCTTCAGTGAAACATCGCTTCATGCTTGAATGATAATGCAATCTCAGCAAAATAAATAAACAAACACAGATACGACTTTCATATGCCCTTCTATGTGATTATATTTTCTTAATTTGAAATACTGACTGTCTGGAGGGTTTTTTAAAACATACCAGAGTGGTTCTAAAATTAAACAAGAAAAGAAAGCAAGCATACTCCATTATTTGCAAGTCCAAGAGACACAAATCATCTCAGAGCATCAAGTAAAGGCAACTTTCTGCCTTCAAAACAAAAACACAACACATGCCTATGTCAGAGAGAGCATATTTGTTGCTTGACTTTAATTTTTTTTTTTTTTACGTTGTGGATCCAAGGAAGAGATGCTGAACACAAACCAATGGTGCAGTTTGCAGGACAGACAACCATATCCACATTCAGTTGCTACCATCCCCTGCCTGGCACCATCTCCCCCGCACCCAGGGATGCCACCTTGCTTTCTCCTGGATGCCTTTCAGCCCCTGCCCAGCACAGCCCTGCCAAGCCAAAAAGAGCTACAAGAGGAAGCAGCACCCAGAGCTACCTGATTTAGACCCTCAAGTCACATTTTCCCGTGTGAATTCAATGCTCTATGCATCACCACCTCTCTAGCAACTAAAAATTAAAACCTCAGGCTTTTGCCATTTGTAACCCTGAACATATTAGAATCCCCAGACAAGAGAAATGGAGGAGCTGGCATCAGCTCCATTAGAAACAGTGTAAGAAAATCACCACACAGCAGCACACACAATGAGTAAGAGAAGGAAAAGGATAATGCTAGAAAAGAAAGCAAAGGTCTTGCCGAGCTTACTCTGACAGTGATAACAATCCACAGTATGAAGGGAAATATATGACCATTTGGGATGGAATTTTAAGCGATGAAAAACGTGCACCAGTTGTTAGAAGCCGAATCCCAATCCATCTGGGGAATAATTTTTCTTTAATAGATGCCTCCATTAGAGGAAAAATACTAAAATTCAGTTCTGAATCAACTCATTTTCTAAAGCAATAGGTACATTTTATCATTCACTAGCCTGCTTGAATACCTTTTACTTCCCCTGGCAGTGAACATACTGCAGAACACATTGCTTTATTGGTAACTTCAATCATTTTAAAGCAATTTGCTTCAACATGCTTTCAGAAGAACCTTTGAACAGTCACTCTGGACAAGCAAGTAGAAATTCATCCTGCAACAACAGGGAATCTGGATTTAAGCTATAGCAATTAAAGAATTGAATATTACAGCTTTTTTGGCTTTTACCTTGCCATGGGCAAAATCCAATAAAACTGAAAACTGTATTTAAAAAAACAAAACAAACAAAAAATTACCCCAGTGCCCCACTTTTTTAAGTCACCAGCTTTGCAAAAATGAAACCAAGATTAGAAGGATGATCC
This sequence comes from Dasyornis broadbenti, assembly GCA_013397935.1. Lineage (NCBI taxonomy): Eukaryota > Metazoa > Chordata > Aves > Passeriformes > Dasyornithidae > Dasyornis > Dasyornis broadbenti. The sequence goes on along the minus strand of VZRN01005892.1, from coordinate 964,806 downwards.
AAAACTAGCAACTCTCAGTGTAGGCAGCTCCTAACAGTTGCTAGGGATGAAAACACGCTACAGCATCACAAACCCCTTCTTGTACACTGAAGGCAGGTGCTTCACCAAAGCTGCTGAGTTCAAACGGGATCCAACCCCCTTCCTGCACACTGGTCTCACAGAAGTTGCTTTGAAGAACTGGTAAAAACAAACAAACCACCACCACAACAACAACCACCAAAAAAAACAAAACCAATCCACAACACCAGGGATAAATGCCCATTCCCACTCATTTCCACCCTTCTAAAAGCATTCCTCAGTCTACACAAGTCACAAATGGATGCAAAAATCCCCAGAAGGATGCTACCACTAATGATGGGGATCTTCTCCAAAAAAATCATTTCACTGCCAAGCAAAGAAATGCTTCAGGTACTTGTGCCTCCTTACCTGCCAAGGGCAAAATGTAGATCTCTGAAGATACCATCATTTTTTTATTTTACACTGTGGGGATAAATTCGCATAAATTTCTCCTTACATGCAAAGAAAAGGGAAGACTTTACAACATGCTCCTGTTGCAGGAAAAGGCCCAGAGCCTCTCAAAGCAGTCTGGGAGCTCAATTCAGCCACCAGCACCAAGGCTCCAGACAGCCCACACCGTGCTGCAGAGATCCTCTTGCCTGAACTGCTTCCACCCGAGCTAAATGATGGGGTTCAGTAAGCTGGGGGTACTGCCAATGGAAAATAAATGTGAATTCTTGTTAAGCTCCTATGCAGGCACTCTGTTGCTCCCTGCAGCTCCTGCACTGGAACAGTGGGGATCAGGACCACCTGTTCTACCTGCCAGCAACCCAAAGAGAGGGGTCAAAATACCTCAGCCTTCTCTGAAAAACTGTGCTACCAGGGAGGACCAAAGAGGGCACGATGTATTCTCACAATCATGTCTCCGCTTCTGTGTATTCTCGCCAGCGTGAAAAGACATTGTAAATGTTTTTGCCTTGCTAGCTCCACTCAGAGTCAGTAATAAACAGTAGGAAATCATGTTCAACAGCACAGCTTTCTAAATTATGATTATTCATTGTAAATCACTTTTTACATGTTGCTTCAAACAGTGTTTCTCAAGAATAAGATCTGTCTGCAGTGAAATGCTCGGTGATTTTAATATGCAAGCCTCCTACAGAGATGATGTCTCATTTTAATTATTGTTTCGGTTTAATGGGTTTTCATTAAATTAGAGGATGGAGCAATTACCAGGGTGAACAGCTAATGTCACAAAGGTAAGTTCCCATGACTATACAGCAAAAGCAGTTCCGCTAGAGAAGGTGGAAAAATAGTGTAATTCAATGTAACCTCTGCTTTTGCATGATGCAAAACCACCCTTGGCTACACGTGCTCATATATTGCTGTCATTTTGATATACATGTTTGTAAACTAGTTTACAAATAGGTCTCTCCTAACAAAATTAATCTAGCATTTAAAATTATATATACATATAAATAAAAATCCTTTCAGGAAGCCATTGCAAACCTAATCCTAAAACTCCAGATGCTGGGGCAGGAGAATTTTGAGTCACTGAAGAAATCAAACACAGAATACTTATCAAATCACAGTTTCTCCTCAGCCACTAATTTAACTGATTTAGTGGCTTAGTGTCAGACTCTTCACTTCTTGAAAATTGCCTTGACTTGAGCACCAGCTAGAGTGACCACACTCATGCTAATTAAGTAGTTGTCAGAGACTCTTTAAGTCCTTTGTTTGCTTTATCAGCGATGCAAACTGAACCATGGAAATTGAATACTCTGGAATAAAAACAGAACAGCAGATGCACAAGACCTGGAAACTAACACATGCCAAGAGTGAAGGCAGCCACCTCTGCTTCTCAAGCCCCAGCCAGACAAAGGTGCCTGAAGTAGCAGAGAAGCCACAGTGGCATAAAGTAGCACAGCCTACATGGAGAAAATTCATATAGGTTTCCTGCCTCCAGGGCTTTTCCTTGTCTCTTCCACCCACATGGGCAGAATGGCCACAGAAAGCACCAGAGTCACCTCTCCAGCAGCCTGGTTCCCCTCAACGCCCAGCAGCTGCCACTGTCATCAAACCAGTTGGCTGCTATGGACCAAAATCAGAAACCTGCAGGCAGCCAAGGGGCTTTGGAGCAGGTTTCCTGCTGACAGCATCAGACATCACCTTGCTGAGGCTACACATCACCTGCTGCTCGAGGCAGCCACTTGAACTTTTTTCAAGTATTTTAAGCGGCTGCTGAGCTCATCTGCTCAAGTAGGCTCCGTCGTTTCCTCAAGGGATTCCTGCTGGAATCAAGACTGTTTACAAATGGTTGATCCCTTAAATTAAATGCTTCGTTGAAATGCTCCAGAAGTTCACTATCACTAAAAGCACATAATCTGCTCTTAAATCATGTGAGTTAATCAAATTACATGTGCTGTTAGTCAGTGAGTTCAGGAGTCACTGATTGTATCATCTTTTCCACTGTTTACCTACATTAGATAAGGTACCACGTCACAGTGCCTGCAAAGATTGCTCCTAGCAAATTTGGAAAATAACATTTTAACAGAAAAAACACGGGCTTACACCAGCAACACTGTGAACAGAGCCAGTGGCAAGGCTGGGAAAATGCAGAAATTGCCAAGAACCACTCCCAGTGTGTTATCCATTTTGCAGGAGTACTGGGCACTTCAGGGATCTCTTTCCAGAGTTTATTAAATACTAATGTCACACACAAATAATGAGCCACTCAAAAACATGGCTTCATGCAAAAGCAAGCTAAACAATTTTTTTCTTCCCCTTCTACAAAGCATTTTCAAGTATGCTTGAAGTCTCACACACAAAAAAATCAGAGATTGCTTTTAAAAAATGCTAATATATACCAAAACTTGACAAAACACATTCCGCACTTGTTTAAAGGAAAACTTAAGGTGGTACCAGAAGGTGAGGAGCCCCTAGAACCAAAAATCAGACACAGAAGACAAGTTTTGCAAATAACTATTAATTGTAGGTTTGGTCTTATTTCCTCCCACTATAACTCCAAGTGTGTTTGTAACCCAGAAATAAAATATAAGCTTTTCCAATGGAGCATGCAGACAGATTGATCCATTTATATTTTTAAGCAATATGTAATAATTCTGGTTTCTAATTTAGCATTCTTCCTTTTTCCAGGTAATAAGTACTGCCTATCATTTATAGCAACAATATTTTTTAAAAATAATCACAAGTACTTCTGAAGTGCCTTATGATTTCTAAGTTTAACAAGAATATAACAGAAACAGCCAACAAGTATCCCATTTCAAAAAAATTTTAAGTACCAGATTCCAATGAAGCAACAGAGAACCTGAATGCCTAAATTACTCTGACTGTTGAAAATCCCAGTCTAACTTCAGAAAGGCCACACAGAAACTAGAATTTGCCTCCCTGGTGGAAATCAGCATTCTTAAATGTGTAAATCAAAATACTACTTGAAATAATTCATTAGCAGGGAAGTTTCAGCTAAGCAGAAATCTCTGACTTGGTTTCTTCACTGTGGAGAGAGGTTACTGTGCCTAATAAAGCTAACAGACCTGAGTACACCTACACACAGGATTTCATTTCCACTCATTGTATCACATGAATAATCCAACTAAAGACAATGAAATTATCCTTGAAGTTCAAAGCAAGCATATGCTGAAGTGCTCTCTTGGTTCAAAAACTCCCAAAGATTTGATAGTCTAAGTAGTTTTTTAATTACTTTTAAAGCATAGGTCATGTATTGCTAAAATGTTATGGTTTCAGGGTTTTTTATACTCTATACATGATTTATACAAACATTAAACAACACGTGTTTCATGAACTAATTTTCCCTTTTGTTTTCCTTCCCTGAGGAAAAAAATCACTTCCATGTTATTGCTAAAGCAAATTAAATCCTGGCTGTCTGTTTTATTTATTAACTGCATGATAATAGCATGAGGCATAATACATTTGTCAGAGCCCTTCTCTACTGAAGTGTAATTTTTACAGTCAGCCTCTTTATGTTTATATTCAATATTCTAGATGTCTTTGTTTCTTGGAACATACATAGGCACACATTTATACGTTCTCCCAAAATAAGTATAAACGCTCTTGGTGAAGTGTTTCAAAACACCCACAACAAAGAACCAGAAATAGCCAATGCACTTAGTCATTCTCCATGAGTTTTATATGATTTGAGAGATTTAATAATTTCTTTTTTAAAACTCACAATAATAACTGTTTTATCTTTTTTACACCATAATTATGATTTGGAGCATTGCTTTTCTTATTTCACCCAAGCATACCACAACTCATGAATAAAATATGACAACTTTGATAGCATCCATTGCTGTGGGGTCATCCGTAACAGGAAACGTGATTGGGGTACTAAGAGCTCCCTTTTTCTCCATAAGCCTTTGTTTCTTAAAATAAGCTTTTATTTAAATAGAACTGCCACATGTGTCCCCCCCTTTGCTGCATTTCTCGCCGTTAGCAGTAACATCAGCAATAATGTTTACTTTTTTTTTTTAAAGACTACATTTTGAAGTGATCAGGATGGCACAAAGCAAGATGGGCAGAATATCCCATCTGAAAGCTGGTACTCGCAAGAAATCAAAAAACATTAAAAGCGGTGCCAGTACCAGAGAGCAAAAAGCTAAAACAGAGGACATGACTTAAATATGTGAGCAATGCTGTTATAAAGGAGAAACTAATTTTTTGCTGGTTCCATAATTAGTTACAGTGAAGGAAACCTAAATTACTTCCTCCATTTCCCAAACAAGGTCACTGTAACTAATACTGCAGGGTCCTCCTACCACATCTTGTCAGTACATTCCCTTAAACGGAAGGCCTGGGATAAGTGCAGTACACAAGATTTCCAAATATCAGCATTTACCAGATGATTCAACAAATACCATGTTTTAAGGCTGTGCTGCTTCATTTTCCAAACAGCACGATGAGCATTTGTAGAGACCTCCACAGACCAAGAAAAATCATGACACATACACACACAAACCCCACTCTCCACCCACACATCTTGGCTTTGTTATTTTCCCCAGTCCCCAGGAAGAGGCTTTAAAATCTCAAAATTATTATTCTCAATGAGCTGAAGCAGAGAGAGAAGTAGAGGCAGATATGAATGCCATCTGTGGACAGTCCATCATAGAAGCAACAGGTATCTAAACACCAAGATCCAGTTTTATATGTTTTGCTCTTAGAACATCTTTGCTATGTTACAGTTTACAAAACGTTTTTTAAAAATGCATAGAAAAAAATAAATGAAGGGGGATATACAATAAAGAAATAAGCATTACAACATAAAGTTATCTGCTTTGGACGTGCCTGTTCCCACTAATGCCTAATGGAAAAATCACAGCTTCAGAGGGAGGAGTCACCTGCATGTGGCAAGGGAAGACAGACTCTAAAATAGTCCCTGCAGTAGTGATCTTGTACTATTTTTCTTATTTACAGCATCACAGCAAACTCCACTGTAATGTAAGAAATGTTACCTCAAAGGAGGGAGGACGGGGGACAGAAAAGCAGTAATGAGAGACATTTAGGAGCTACAGTTCTTGAGCTACAGTACTTACTGCTCTAAAATAGTGATTCACAGATGCCTGTTGTCAGAATTACTGGACCAACTTTGCTATTTTAGCAGATATGCAACCTATAACCAAGAATTTCATCCCATATTAGAGTGGACATCAGGAGTCAAAACCAATTTTTGCCCATTCTATTAAAAAAAATAAAAATCTAATGTTCTGCACTCTGTACCATTGAATAGACTGCAAAAGGCAAGGCAGTCACATGATATAATGCCATAAAAGTAGAACAGTATGACATGAATACTTCATGCCATTGATGTGGTGAAAATGAAAAAATAAGAGAAAAAATATCCCCCTTGTGTCATTTATACACCCACACCGCAGGTGGCAGGATTAGTTCTAGAATTTGGCATAGAAGAAGGAGGCTGAGGTCTCAAGCAGCATCTAATTTTTATTCTTGATAGATAGTTCAAGACAGCAGGATTTTTCACCACAGGAAATGGTCCATGCCTGGCTCCTTCATTAGGTCTGGTTGTATCTGCCTTTATGTACTCTTTTAAGGTACAGAAGCTTAAAAAAAAAAAAATAATAATTACATGTGTTTAAACTCATGCTATAGTAATTTCAAATAACACCACTTATTTTTAGGCAGAAGATGTAGCTGTGTTTAGAAGTAATTTAATCAAGTAAGCTGAGTGTAAATATTTTTCTCAGTTAATAACAAGTTTCTACTAAAATTGGTTTAAAATTTAAGAGATCACTCTTGGGGTCAAAATACACCATAATGGGCCACTTTGTTTCATTGCCTACAGTAAGAACCCAACTCTTGAGCATTGCTTTTCCCATCCTCTGCATTTCAAGCAGTTTTAGCTCAGCAGTGCCTACTCATGCTCCAGTTCTGCTCTCTTTTTTATCGCAGCATCTGTCCAGAAATGCAGAGCTGCAGGGGCTTGGGCAGGATTCTGGACCCAGGACTACTCAGGGACTTGCCCCACGGCAGCACATCTCAGGTACTAACTCCGCTTCACCCCAGCTTCCCAGGGCTCTGATGAGCACATGGGCCCATCTGACAAGATGCTATATAATATTCTTACTCCAATTCTTCTTTACTAAACCAGGAGCTAATTACAGTATGATACTACTTAAGGGTATCCGGTTGCTAAAATCTTTGCATGAAAAAGACGATTTTTGTTGTATTCCTATTTTGATGAAGATACACAAAACTGTAACTATTACTTTTACCTGAGTTGCATTCATTGTAAGAACTTAGACGCTCACATGGTGTGGGACACCCTTACAATCAGTATCACAAACTAATTTCTGCATCTTCCTCTCAGCCCATTGAAGAGCAAAGAACTTTTTTTTCCCCTTTCTGCTTGTCTTCATGACAGACCTTTGTCAACAGGTTGCCAGAAGCATTCAAGGCTTTTAGCACAGCACAGAAGTACTGAAGTGCTTATCCTACTTCCCCTCTGTACTTACCATTATGGCAAATGAAGATAGACAAGTAGAACAATTATTGCCTCCCAGGAAAGCAAAAATAACTGTCAAGGACAGAGGCAATGTGTGCCCAGAATTTCCTCCTAATCATTATAGACATGATGGGAAATCCAAAAAATGTCATGTAACAGAAGGCAACATGACAGCCTTCAGGATGGGGGAGAAAAAAAGGAAAAGTAGAAATTGGTCACTGTTGTTTAATGTGACTAGGTTTCTACTTTAGTCTACACTTACTTGGAAGCAGGGGGCAGGGGTGTTTTAATCAAGAGAATACAGAATAAAAAACTCTGAAATTATTTACAATTTATACCTTCATATCAATACGCTGAATATATTTTACTCCTCAACAAGTTTCTAACATAATTCAAACATTAAATAAGAAACAGCCCAAACAGGATGGGTATATAGGAGTATTTTAAAAACTACCTCTGGGAACTGACAAAGTTAATAGTAGTTTATGTATCTTCAAAGCCTAAAAGCACTGTTTAATAATTATGTCTCAGGTGATCTTTAATTTTCTCCACTGAAGATGATTCATCTCACTCAACCCCTCCTTGCTCATTGTATTCAATTCCAAATAATTTCTCTGTTCTGACAATGGTTTTGCAGAGGAAAAAACCCACACTTAGGCTAATGGTTTCATTGAAAGAAAAAAACTGCATTGTGTATACAAAACACATTAAAACATTAGCTATACTAAAACATCTATATATAATTTATAAGTTAGGCAGATGTTTGAATTAAAGTATCACAGGCAAACCTTGCTCAACCCTCTGGGGATGAATATTCCAAAACCTTTCTTAATTACAGATCACACACCTTTTTCCAGAGGGCTCCTGTTTCATAGTCAGTGTACAAACGAAAGAACAAAGAGCAAAAACTATTTAACAAAACAAGGATCTTAAGTTTTGCTTTATTTTTATTGTTCAAGGCTCATCTCAAACAGTAACTCTACCATATTCAAATCCTTCTCTAACGGCAGAACACACCATGACCAAGCTAATTATTCCGGCACAGTATTTGAGCCCTCTACAAATATTAATGAATTCTCCATACCCTGTTGTTAGAGGAAAGGGCATTAGCACCTCAACTTTACAGGTGAACAACACAGCAAAATTAAGGTTCTAATTCACTAATACAAATCCCCACATTGTTCAAAAATGTTTTTGCATTCTCCAAAACTATCTGTATATTTTTAGCACACATCACTAGTGCTTTACAGCAACACCAAATCTAAACACTCTGTGCTCTTCCCTCTTATGCTGCCTCTTCTGTAAGCAAACCTTTACCTAATTCTACTCCCCTGGTCCCAGACTGCCGTGTTTGGGTTTCCCACCCAGGCCACAGCCCCGCGCCTCTCTCTGCAGGCTGCTTCTCCCAGCTGCTGTGCACAGTTCCCTTTACCTTGCTCCTCAACCCTGCACCTCACTCCCTTTCCCTTCAGGTTAAAGTCCTTGCATCGCCCTTGGCACAATTCTCCCTCCTGGCCATCACCTGCTTCCTTCTTGGCCTCCAGCTCCTCCCTGCAGCTCTCTCCCTCCTCTCCCTCCCCATGCCCATCTGAGGCCATTTCCTTGCCCTGCCTGGCAGGGTTCACCTCACCCAGCCGCTTCCACCTAGCACCAGCCTGTTCACCTCAACTCCATCATTATCACTTACACACTCACTCCTTGCCCCTAAACTTCCAGCTTTAATTCCCTCTCTCTCCCAGCTTCTACGGAGCTCTGGGAAGAAGAGGGGAGAGCAGGACAAGCACTCAACACCCCAAGAAGAGGAACTGGAATTCACTGAGCACAGCTCAGTGCTGAGCTACTGCCCCAAACACATCACCAGGGCACAAGAAGTGTGTCCTGATGACTGTCCTACAGAAGCACAGCTAGCATTCCTGATGTAAAGAGTATGTCCCTGCTGATGGACACAAGCCCAGAGCCATCTCCATCAGAGAAGCCACGGTTTCCTCCATCCTCCCAGGTGCAGCCAGCCCAGCTGTTGGTGGCCTATTTAAATTCTTATTTTAGCAGCGCTTCACAGAGCAGCTCTGACAAAAGGCTAACACCTCTGTCAACACTCCAGGATGGCGGGCAGCTGCCATGGCTCCTAAGGACCAGGCTGGAGCTTGGAAAAACAGGGGATTCATCCCAAGAGATGAGTGTGGAGCACCAGTGAGGATCCCACTCTCCAAGGGATGGGCTGGGCCCTATTTGTCACAACCCCACAAGCCTCCAGCATAGGGACAGACACACACTGGCAAGAGAGGTGCCCATGGCTGCCTTCAGAGCCAGCCAGCCCTGAAAGCAGATCAACTTTCAGTAAACCAACCATTCTGCCAAGCCCAGGTGAGAGGGGGATTCTCAGAAGGGGGATCTGAGTGGAAAGACAAGGGCAACAGCTAAAATTAAGCACCAAGGAAACAGCAACACCTGAATGTCACTGCATGATGGGGCAAGAGGCTGACCCACAGTTCAGGTGTCGAGGTGTTTTTACTGACATGTACAAAGGTTTTTCATCTGATGGCAGCTGCCTCTCCCTCATGAACTCCCAGGAGCTCAGACAGGCCTCCCACAGCCCAAATTTACCCACCCCTGTAGGAACCAGAGCAAGCCTACACAGCAGGACACAGCACTTGCAAAATACCTCACTCTGACCTTTAAAAAAATAAAATAAACGCTCACAAGTTCAAAGAGCTTGCAGTTTCCACAAAGACAAACCTGTGTGCTGAGGTGCAGGACACCTCTGTGAGGGGACGTGCTGCTTGTTCTGGCCAGCCCCACCGCAGAGAACAGCCCAGCCCCTTGCCCAGGCTGGCAGCACCTCAGGGAAAGTGTATTTTAAAAGGGGGGAAAAAGAGATCTCATCCAGCTGGAGGGGAGCAGCTGCACAGGCACAGAGCCACAAGTCCAAGTGACGGTGGGCAATACCTGGCTTAAAAAAAAAAAAAAAAAAAAAAAAAAAACTCTTTTCCCAGGGGGAAAGAGTCCTCAANNAATTTATGGTTTAAAAAAAAAAAAAAAAAAAACAAAGACACTCTTTTCCGAGAGTGCAAGAGTCATCAACTGCTTTGCCAACTGTCCCAAAGCACGTGGAAGAGGGGGCTGCTAGAAGCCTTAGGTGTACCCAGAGGCTCTGCCCCAAAAAACCCAGCATTCCACAAGATGGGATATTCAGATACTCCTCGCATGTAAAAGATACTGGAGCTACTCTCTCCTATGACAGCTGAAGGCAGAACTAAGATTTCCAGCCACCCATGTAGTGCCTTCCTAATTTTTCTGCTACTGTAAGATTTCTGCTCTGCAAAAACAATACTGCTGATACTTAATACCCGCTATAAACATAGCAGGAGAGACCCCACAGAAAGCAATGACTCTTGTCTCATTACCTCATGTAAAGAGGGACTGACGCCTGAATTCCAAAATTAAAGTTTATCTCTCCTCCTCACTGCAGGCCTCCCACCACCCGCCCCAGGAAGAGTAATGACATGATTCCTCCCTGAGCTGTTATCTGCTCACTCTCATCCAGTCCCTGGCTCTTTCTGAGCTCTGCAGCTCACACACCTTGCACATTATGCTGGCATAAAAGAGGTTAATACTTGAAGTGGATTAAAACCTTGGCCATAGCACTCAGGCCACCGAGACTGAGGGTGAGGAGTTCAGCACAGATGGACAAAGGCAGCAGCCTTCACCTGGCCTTGGAATTCACTGAGCACAGCTCAGTGCTGAGCTACTGCCCCAAACACATCACCAGGGCACAAGAAGTGTGTCCTGATGACTGTCCTACAGAAGCACAGCTAGCATTCCTGATGTAAAGAGTATGTGCCTACTGCTGATGGCAAGATCAACTTAGGCACTTGTTCTTATCCACCAATCTCAAAACATGGCAAAGTCAGCCAGCATTCAAACCTCTTTCAGTCTGGCACTGCAAAACCTGTCGTCTCGGACTGAGATTCCTAGGGGGGGATCTGGCAACACTTCTACTCTCTAAGCAAGGAATTAGTCTAAAAAAAGTCAGGATTCATAAAACACTGAAGGAAAACACCAACAGAGAGGATTGCACTTCATGTGGAAACTCAAGAGAGTCTTCTGGGAGGCACCTCTACCCGCCTTAGAACTGCAGCTTTGATCTCTCTTTTGGCCTGAAGCAGGACAGTCCTTTTGTTTCAGGAACTCAACACGTTTCACTCTTTTTTGCACAAAAACATTGCCTTTCTCTGTGCTTTAAGATACTTGTTATTCTTTCACCTTTCCTGTTGGAGCCATGACTGTACAGAAAAGAACTCAGCAGTCTCTAGTACAAAGTGGGAATAAGGAGCATGACTGAACTCTGTGCCGCAGGAGCTCCAGGCCAGGTGTTTCTCTTACAAATCCAGGGGTTGTTTAATACAAGTCAAGAAACGGTCAAGAACAAAGCACTGTACGTCTGTACACTTTGAACACTACTTGGTGGTTTCTTTTGCTGAGTGCTAAACATAGTATACATGGTAAAAAGACCATTCCTAATTTAAAGGCTAAGTTGAAAAATACTGCCAGATTGCTAGGAAAGGAAACAGCAAAGCCTTAATAAACTTTCGGGGGCGGGGGGAAACTGCTTTGTAAGTAAAGGCTTTAAGTCTCCGTTAGCTCAAAAGAGATGTTGCAGGAAGAATTAAAAAGAAGTAGGCATTGCTGACAGACTGTAAAAGGAATAAAATTTTACTTCCCCAACAAGAACTGAGCATGGAAAAAAAGTCAGACTGGCTAAGGAAATCACAAAATTTAACAGCTAGGCTAAAAGTTGGTCTCAGTCTACCTAGAAACAGGATGACAAATTAAGCACATCCTCTTGCCTTATTTATCATCAAAGCTTTCCTCTGCCACTCAACCCAAGATCCTAAGTCAGAGTCAGGACAGACCCTTTTTCCCTGCTATCTGAAACAGAGAACCGGACTGAGCCCCATCAAGGGAGCCACAGCTCAGGGTTTCTTATTGTACTACCATTTACAGTATAATCCTGTTCTGATCCTGTATGTCTTTCATGTCTGTAAGATGCTATTTATAGATGTCTTGCATTCAAAGTTTGTAAGATGTTATTGTAAGGCATTAGGTGAAAAATTCGTATTTTCAATGTATTTCTTTGAGGTAAATTTTCCACCCACCCTTAGAACTGTTTCCTTGAATTCACTGGCCTCCTGGTTGGAGGTGAGAAGATGTGGGTCAGGCATCAGGATCTTGGGTGGCCCATTCCTCCAGAACACTCTGATCAAGAACCTCCACTTACCCTCCTTTGTCCCTTCACGCTTGAGCAACTCATCTGCCCAAAAAGACATTTCCCCCCAATCTTGTGTGTACAGATTAATAAAAGATAAAAAATTAAGACACCACAGTGTTAGGGATCTTAAGAATCAGACTGCTTGCAGAATTGCAATTATGAGTTATATGTCTGCATTTCCTCTAATTCACACTGTCAGCACTTACACTGCTTTTTTTTTTTTTTAAGTTTCCTCATCCCCATTTCACAGAGAATGGAACTGAAACATACAAATAATGGAACTGATCAATCAAAAATCCAGCTGAAATACTCTAACAATCGAAGTCCATGCCCAGCAGGACCACTCAGATGACTACACTTAATTATAGGTTTCTATGCTTTTCTGAATTAGGAACAGATTTGCTTGCCCAAAGGCAACCCACATCTCTCAATTGCCACTTTGGTTCTACCACGCTGTCACACAATTTGCCACAGAGCTGAATTTGTTTCTTTGCCTATAAAGCTGCTTCAGAGAGAAATCTGAGCTTTGGCTGTTAATACCAATATTATTAAAAAATCAGAATCCTCCACCAACTTCACTGGGATGGTCTCGGACTGAAATCACAAACTCTTCAGGGAAAAGTCTTTCTACATTTTCTCTAGGATAAATTAAATCATGACATCACTCCCCAGAAACTCTGTAACACACAGTATGTCACTTACTGTAAGAGAGCTATCACTGACCAAAAGTCTGATTAAAAATAAGAGTCCCTTTCTTTTGTGCATATCTTCATATCACCGCCATTCTTTATTTCCTCTTTTTGCCCCTAAATGCAACTGAAAGAATGCTCAAAGCTTACAGAGCTTTGTCTTTCAAATAGTTTAATTCACAGAAAAAGAATCTTACTTAGGAGAACATTCCGTACTTTCACTTACACTGGACACGTAACTGTCCAGATTGGGGAAAAAGTACCATTCCTCTACCTCAAAGACGTAAACTTGCTGGGGCACACAAAAGAACACTCTTAGTTTGAACAGCTCCAGCACAGCCATTCTGGAAAATTCATCTCACAAGACAGAAAAAGTTCCACAGGAACCTTTATGCAAGCTCAGAGCTCCGACACATTGCTGTCAAAAGCAGCAGGCAAAATTGCCCCTGTGAAAACCACATGCCAAAGAACATACAAACTCTTTTAATTTCCTAAATTAGGGAATCCTCAGCAGTGGAAGCCTTATAGGGAAGAGCTCTTGTCATGTGGCTCCATGTGCAGCAATCACCCTGCCAGGTGAAGCAGGTCCTGCCCTGCCCAGAGGCTCCACAGCCACCCGGGAGCAGTGGGGCACAGCGAGGCACAGCACACAGGAACTGCTCACACGTGGGAAGGACTAACCAGAGCAGAGCTGTGCTGAAAGGACCACATCTCCCAGGCTGGAATAGCTGGTCCAAGAGGAAACAGTAATTTTGAAACCAAGCATTAACTTCCAGTCTTCTCTCTCCTCTGGGAGTGTCATGTTGGACGAGTTTTCTTTGTGAATCTCTATGGGAAAAAGTATTACTTCTAACTTAGGCATAGCAATTGTCCATACATTGCTCCGAGTTCAATATTGGTTTTACTGTATGGCAAGATAAAAATCAAAATTAAGCATCTCCTGGTTCCAGCCAAAGGACCTGGCACAGAGCCAGACTGTAGTTGTAAAGTCACCTCTGTTAGTAAAAGGGAATCCATACAGCTGCCAGCACACTGCTGACATTTAACAAATAACAGATAAGAACAAGAAGGGAAGAAGAAAACAGGGCAGCCTCAGACTTGCATCCCATCTGACAGCAAAGGCCTTCAGTCTTCTCACGACCCAAGGGGTGATGAGATTTACTGGATAGAGTGATTTTCCTGAGCCACCTTCCAGGAAGTTTTACACAAGAGGCAATATCCAAGCACAGGCCTAGTCCTGTGTGCATTAACAAAAAGAATTTCTGTTGTGGGAATTAAAAAAACCCCATATTTACATCATTACAGTCTTCAAATTGTTTATTCATTTCATACATTGAATGTTTGTTTATTACCTCCCATGAACATCTATATTTCAGTTTATCTGTTCACATGAATTTTGTAAGTTCCACCTTTTTTTACACTAGTTCTAAGTTCCTAAACTACAGGTGGGCTCTTCCGAGGAGAAAAGAACAGAATATCCATAACATCTTCACCATTAACCTTTCATAGCTACTTTCAATATCAACGGATTCAATCCAAGTCCTGATAAACACATCTCAGACTTCTTTCCTACAGCTCTGACCACCAATTAGTGAAAACCCACCACAACAGCTCATCAGTGTGGTTGCAATTAACGGCATGGACTAGCAATTGGAATCATTAATATATTCAGACCACTGCAGTCCTTAGAGGAATGACTTTAATATTGTTTGTCCATAATACACAAACCTGGAGCCAGGATATCAAAAGAAAAATAAACTGATATCTTAAATTGAAAGAATCAATGCTGCTCTTCTGGACACAAATTTGGAATCAGTGAAAATTATGCTACTTGTTGTATCACAAAAGACTGGAAACAAACCCTGAGGTGGTCTCCAGAAGTCTGTCTGCTCTGACTCCTAAACTGGCCTTGGCCAGATAAAGAATGAACTAAGATTACAAACCTATTTCCTTTATTATTTACAGTAAAGTCAGCTAGTACTGCAGATCCAGAACTGAAGCCGATTGAGATCATAATCGTTTGCCTCTAGAAACGGCTACAGAGGACAGATATGAAAAAAGGAGACACTAATACACACACTTCAACACTGAGTAAAGCACGGTAAAAGCACAGGAAGTCTCCACAATAAAAATGTTCCCAATTGTGCTTTAATTCACATGTTACTCTCAAGTCATATAAATGTCTTTCTTGCTTAATTAGCATATTGTAGCAACTCACTGCTTCCACCCCATGGGACACTGCTTCTTAATCTAGACCTTACTTAAATACATGGTGAAACTACATCCAGAATTTCACTCAGTAAAAATACAAGAAACCCGACATCATTTTAAAACACTTCACAAACATTATCTTAGAATACTTAATGGGGGGGGGGGGGGGGAGGGGGACGCCAACTCAA
>VZRN01005892.1:911584-944660 GCA_013397935.1 Dasyornis broadbenti | reverse complement strand
CCCCCCCGGGCCTCGCCAGCGCCGCCGCCCGGCCACGGCCGCGCTCCGAGCAGAGCGGCCCCGCACGGCCCGGGGGAGCCCCGAGGAGCGCGGGGGGCTCCGCACGGCGCACCCTTGCCCCGAGCCCCCAAAACGGGAACCCCTCGAGCCAGAGGTGCCCGCTGCGGCACATCCCGCGGCCCGGGAGGGTACGAGATGTGGCCGCTCTCCAGGGCACCTTCTCCTTCTGCTCGGCGTCAGAATCAACCCTCATTAACTATTTACTCTTTAGTAATAATTTATGCCACGTATGAATAAACAAAAAGAAGTTCTGAGATATAATACAGAAACGTGTGCCATTCCTCGGCTTCTTTGCGTGTCCTTGCTCAACTCCCTCAACTGCACTTTCATGCCTCTAACGTGTGAAAGGGAGGTAAAGTATTTAAAGATACTCGTGAGCCATATGAGAATCTGCTCTGGTAGCTGTTCTAAAACCTGTCTTCAAGTATTTCTTCGCTCCAGCCTTTTAATTTGGCTCGGTCCTTGGCAAGGAACAGACTACCACATGCCTTGATTATATGCAATGACTTTTCCGTGTATAACACCTGATTTAAATTTGAAGGACAATTTATTGGCCCCAGATGATGTTCCCACCCTACTGAACAGGAGCATTTCCAGTTGATCTACAGTTCAAAGCCCCCGGATCATCCTCTCTACTCCTTTCCCTCATCATGATTTTGTGCTGTACCATGTTAATTCCAGCCATCTTTTGTTAAATAATAATCTGTACATTTGGACAAAGTTAGGATGACACCATAAAAATCATGCCCATCTTCAGGGTGCAGTTGCATTCACACACATTTACATTGGCAAGAGCAAACAGTCTAACTTGGTTGCGTAATTACTTAATTAGTGAGATGTCTGGAAACAGATGTTCCTGGCTGCCAGCAAGGTGATGCACTCCAGGAAACCTCTAGGGTGGCCACTCAGAAAGCACCTCAGTCATTTATCTCCAGTGTATCAAAACAACTTTTTTCCTTCCAATAAAACTTTGCAGCTTCTTCCCTTTGACTGGGGTGTCCTGTTCGCAGCCATGGGGTGTGAGGAGAAGCGCACACAAGGTGTACAAGTATGTGTGGGTATGCACAGACACTCTATATAACCATAGCAACGAGAGAGAGAGGCAATGGTACGTCGGCACGTGAAGACACACCCTTCTGTTCCATCCTGATAACATCAGTGCTCTGCATAGCAGTGACTATCCAATTTAAGAGATCTCCTTTTGTTAAACAGGTCTGTAAATCCAATTCCTGTTAGCTTAGATCTGTTTGAGCTTATCTGGTAATAAAACCAGTGTCTATCTGTACACCAAATTGAATCTAATTCAAGTCAAGTTTTCCATTTTCCGCTTGATGCAGAGTCTTAAGTGGATATACAATTTAAACTGGTTGTACACAGATTCTCAAACAGATCTGTTTAACCTAAGTTTGGAGTAAATGCTGTTTTACAAAAATTACTGTGGGTACATGCAAAAATTTGCATCATGTTATCGTCTTCAAAGCATAGCTTCTAACATATCTTGAGCAGACTTGTGGATAAGGAATGTCCTAAGCATTACTGACTTGTTTTTCTGTTCACTAAAAGTATCCAAAAGCCCACAGGTACTGCAAAAAATGACACAAGCAGCTTGGTAGAAAGTGCTCTGGAAAAAGCTGGTCCCACAGCTGTGGCTCTTCCTGTAGTCCAGCTCAATGCCCAAATGATCACACATTTGGAGAGCACATCTTCAACTATTCATATGGAGGAAAGATAGGGCAAATGGATGGAAAACAAAAAATCCCCTTCTTGCAGCCAACGCTATTCTTACACCTCCCCTAATGGCAACAAATCATCTTCCTTTATCACCAGAAACTCTGACCTTCTGACATGATCTTGTGGGAAGTATAAATAGCTGAAAAGCCTGACTTTCAGATAAGAATTAAAACTGTGTTCCTGAATATTCATAGCAATTTAAAAAAAAAACTGAGGGTACTTGTGCAAGAGTGAGAAGTCTGTCCTGGAAAGCGAGCTGGATTTCAGCTCAGATAATATTCCTGTGAAATATTGTTCTTGCACTCTCAGTTGGTCATTGAATACTTCTTGGTTTTGACCTAAATTATTGTGAAGTTGCTAACTGTGTGGTGTTAAACTGTCAGTCCTGCCAGCCACAAAGCTTGTGCCGTTTTGTAGTCTGAGGCAGGATTTTTGAGCAGGCCCGGTGCCTCTCTGAGCAGTTGTACGGCTGTGTCTGCGTGCCACAGCTAAAAGCCAATTACAAGCACTGTTATTTCAAGCGTATCTGAATATGTGTGGACTCAGTTGCCGGCTTCACTGCAAACGCTGGGAAACAGCAGTGCTTCCACCCGGGAGGAAAGGAAAAAAAAAAATTTTAAAGGAAAAGAAAAGAAAAACAAAACCCACCACCTGTAGCTCATGGGGCTGAAAACCTCCTCGATTCACAAATAAGGCTTGCAGCCCTGGGAAGCCTGGCTCCACGGGGTTGCTTGCAATCCATGCGAGCTGAGTTTGCTTTGCCGCCAGTAGAGGGCAAGAATTATCAGCAGCACTTACACCTGAATACTGAGAAGAATGCGTGTAAAGAAAGAGGGGAATACTATATGCCATATCTGCCTTACCCACTGATAAATAGTTGTAAAGGACTATATAATTAGGCTGAAATACCCTTGTAAGGGTTTATAATTACACAAGTAACTAGCAAATCCATCAGAGTGAAGCCTTACAAAGAGAAATCAATTGTCTACCTCTGTACCCAGTCATGGAGCAATACCTGCTGCTCTTTTATTATTATTATTTTTAATTCCCAAACACGTGGTTAGCTAATATTCAAAGACTGAGAATTCTAAACTAAACTTTACAACAGATTAACTTATTCAACCTCCACGCTGACCATAGGAATTTCAGCACTAAAAGAGTAAAATGATTTCAGACTAAGCACATCTGTGAGCACTGTAGCAGAACATGTGCCTATCTTGTGGTTATTGAGTAACATGCATTGGTGTAAATTGTGGCCATGGGGAATCAATACAACCAAGTTAAAAGGACATGGATTTTTATCTGTTCCCATGAGTTTAAAGATTTGATGCAGTAGATGCCTAATGGCAACAGCAAATGACTGTCTCTTACTCCCCAAATCAATGTGTTGTATCATTGACTGATGCTGGTTGACTTTGGGGGGTTGACACTTTCCATAGGCCTCAGTTTTCCCTCCTGAAATGGGAATTAATGACACTTACCTTTCTCTCAGGACTCTGACAGTGATCACGGGCAACTTCAGACTTCTCCAAAATGAAATCCGCCTGCATAGATAATGTGCAAAGAATGACTGTATTCTCCCATCGTCAGGTCCTACACCTCCTTTACCCACACATGCACATTTCAGAGAAATGCAAGCTTAAAGACAGAACAAAGTACCAGAACTGGTGAAACAGTCCTGCCACTCAGCTGTAGAGCAGCCTTCAGATTCAGGCCCTTGCCTGGAATGAATCATGCTCCTGGCACAAGGATCTCTTGTGTTACCGCTTTTCATGACACGTCCTGACATCGTGCTTCAGCTACTGTATTTGGGGAAAGTTTCTCAAAAGCTCGTGTCTGCCAACAGTGAAATAGGTTGGATCAGTACCATTTCCACAGCCGGCTGGGAAGGGAAGAGCCTGCTTTCCAAATCAGTATTGTGGCACATGGCCCTCACCACACGGCAGGAATTCGACTTCGAACACAAGGTGCAATAACACCAGGAAAGGTTCCTTACACTTTCTTTCTTCACTTGCTCCTCCTTTCAGCCTCCAGTTTGCATCTCCAGCAGATATGAACCTCTCTTGTTTTTAACAGTTTAACGACTTTTGGGATAATTGAATTGATAGGATAAGAAGGATTTAAGCAAATCCAGTTGGTCCTGTGTTAAGCAATCAATTGTTCCACAAGGTACAGAACACTCAATAGTTAAGAAACCAGCCCTTTAAATGATCCTTGTTTCTGCAGCTGTGCAACATCCCCATTTCCCATGAGGGCTGTTTCCAGTTGCTGCTCAATGTTTCTAACAATCAGATGGATCAATTCTGCAGATACCTTAAGGCTGTGTGTTAAGTAAGAAAGATGTTTGTGGTGTGTGTTGGGCGGGGAAGGAGGTGGGTGGAAAAAGAGACATTTCATTCACCAGAAAGGTTGATGTAATTTCTGCTTTAAACACTGGACATTTATTTAGAGTCTTTAGAGCCCATACATTATTGAATAATTTTAATTTATCACATCCAAATATATTAGGCAAATATATAATACAATAAATTGCATTTGTACACATAAATACAAAATTTGAGGTAGGGCCTCAAGAATAATGATTTCTGAAATTAACAACATACAGCAATATAATATGCACTACATGAGATATATATGATGCATTCTTTGTAACATAATATATCTTTTGCACATACAGCTAATGAAAAAATTGTAATGATCTGGTTAGGGTACAAATCTTTATCCATAGGCAGCAGTACCCCATAGAATGCCTGTAAATATATATATATATATATATATTTATATATGACATTACGCAAGTAATTAAGATTTAACCCATCAGCGATGGGTCCGTAATAAAGTGCCATAGGACACAGGGAGCAAATTCTCAGCTGGTGTAAATTGTCACAGCTCCAGACAAAGCTGTGACAATTTATACCAGCCAAGCATCTACCTTACAAGGTAATACTACATAATATAAAGGACAGATAACAACATGTTTCAGTCAATTTTCCTAACAATGGAAGATAGCTATAAGGCAAATGGTTACCTGAAGATGTATTTAAATGTTATGGGCAAATAAAAATATTGCAAGCATTAAGATCCAACCTGGTTCTCACATTATGTTAAAGCCCTCAGGAAAACCTTCTCTCTTTGGTGACAGGCTGCCTGAGGGTGACAAAGGCAGAAACCCTGACATCTCTGTCCTCCCACCTCGAGTCACCGACCTGAGCCCCTCAGGAATATCAAGCTCTGACCATTTTACAGGTACCTTATATGACTTCAGGTACCATTTAACTACAAACCAAGAAACAAGTGTCTCTTACAACAGCAGAACAGGGAAGCTTTCTGGGATGCCTCTGGTCCAAGGCTCTGCTGTGTGCAACCCACAATCCCTACAAGTCTGTCCTCAATTGCAAGAAGTGGAGCTGCAGAGTAAGAAACCAACAGGAAACCAATGACTGCCATACATAAACCTTGCAAAAAGAAATCATATTACCCGAACAATCATACATAACAGAAAGACCAAAGGAGTTTAAAAATCAATCAGGTGTTGGAATTTGATGGTAAGAGATATTCACACAGTGTATCAGAAGCAATGATCTTCAGTGTGGAGGCCCATCTAATGTGGTCAGTGAAGCAGAAACGAATCAAAAGACTACTTGGACTCAATTGAAACATCGTATAAAGACAATCCAAGTCTTTCTCAATTAAAGGTCATTTTGTTAAACCCTTCTTTTGGAAACAAAGTGCTGCCTTGTCTAGCTGAAACACAGGTTTTGAACATTGCATATTAAAAACACTAGGAAGACCCCAAAGAATTTGAAGATGGCAAGCAATTGCATTAGGTATAATCTTTAATGCATACAATAATGCATCTCAGCTCATCCAGAAATTCAATTTCATTTCAAAGAAAAAATATGCATCATAATTTCACCAAATTTAAACATTTTTTACTCACAAGATAGATAGATCTGAAAGAACATACATCACATTTTTACTAATATGGCTTTTTCCCCTCCTTTTTTTTCTTTTAAAGATCTTTACGTTATGCTATTAGTTACTAAATTTATTTTTAGAAAATTATCAAAGTACATGCAAACTTTTCTTAGAACATGGTAAATGAAGTGCATTCCCAAACTTCAAGGTAACTTCTCATTTAAAGAAGACACTGCTGGTTAATTTAATCTCAACTTTCAAATTTGGACAGTAAAATACTTTAGAAAAAGTCTAATGTGTCAAAAATAACCCCTGCTTTTCACATACAGGGGAAACTTCACATCTTCTGTGATTTTTGTATGCATTTCTCCCCCTTTTCCAAAGGTTTTTGCAAGCCTAGCAATGGGGTCAAAGCTGAAGACAAAGATCACCTAGCAAAAAAATCACAATCATCTGTTTACAGAGTTTCAAATTCAAGCCTAATCCTGTGCTAATGACTTAGCAGGCACAGGAACAACATCTAAATTAAAAGCAAGCGGATTAATTACATAAATCATGGAAAGCAATTCAGTTGCAATTTCATATGCAGTCTGGTTTGGTAATCCAAGCCAAAAGATAGCATTCCCCAGCAGTATTCCTTCAAATGATCTCTCTTTCCTAATTCAGGCAGGCAGAAACTGACATCCTTACACTGAGGGATCTTTATTGCAATGAGTTCATCCCAGTTCCAATGCATGTCTTGAGACAAGCCAGAGAGTGAATGGATTCAGTACTCTTAAAATATTTGACTGTTTTCTCTTTTTCAGAGAGGACCAAACCTATGGATATTTGTTGCTGTTTTGTAGTAACAGTAGTAGGGAAGACAAACTGGCTTGGACTCCAATCCAACCAAGATGCCAGGGAATATTGGTCAAGAGAGACACAAAGTGATTTCTCCCAAAAGAAATACCTAATTCCCACTAGAAGTGCTGATTTAGAATCACAGAATCATTAGTTTCCTTTCTGCACCCAGGGAAAGTCCCTCAGTCCCACCTGCATGTGGGGAACCAAATTTCCAGCTCATCTTTATGGACCTTCATGAGGTCAAATAGAGCATGGCTTCTCCAACCTGTCTCTGTCAGGAAAATAAAAGCCAGAAGTAAGGATAGCAAGTCCTTTACTAAAACAGCACGCGAAGCTGAAACAAGGGGGAACAGCTTTAAGGCAGAGAAGCTCACAGGAGGGTCCTGTCTTGCTGCTGGGTGAGACAGGGACCAACAAGAGCCTGTGGAGTGGAAATTCAGGGGGGTCAGTGTAACATACTGTGAAATCTGCCCTCCCTGCGTTGGGTGAAGCCCCTGATAGTGCTTCACTTGTTCTGTGCGAGGATTAAAGGTCTCCAGCAGTGCCTAGAACTGGCAACACTAATTGCCCCGTGGAAGAGGAAGTTCAGCAAAATGATTAATATATTTCATATACATATATATATACACACACACAGAGAAAAGGAGCTAACAATTTGTGGAAGTGTTACTTTAAGGTTTAGTTCTTTGTTTTCTTCAACGGGATGAAACAACACACCTACTGATCTACGGACACACATGAACTGAGGATTTACCTGAGACCCTGTAATATGGAGACAGACAGACAAAAGAATGGGATAGAAACCGTCCCCTGAAAGGAAAGAACATCTACAGGCTACTGCAGTAGTGTCTGTGGGGAGGAAAAAACTGGCTAAACTACTCTAAGCTCATCATCTCTACACTGATTGGTAAGATATTTATAGGGACATAAAACATCACTAGCACACACTACATGAACACTGATCACTGTTAAAAAATATCATATATGTATGTATAGGATATAACAAGATAATAAAGGTTAAGTTTTTGCCAATTATTGAAGATATATTTTTCTCCCTCGTTCTAGTGCATTTACAATAAGTTGGGCTAATTTTCTATTTAGGTAAATAAATGTACTCTTAAAAAGCTCTATTTTTTACTCCGCCCAATAGGTAACAAAATTATATAAGTCTAATATTCATATGACTGCTTATATCTGATTTCTAAAATGCCATGATTTAGGATGTCCTACTGCTATGCAATGTTATAATGGCCATCTACTAAATTGTCCTCTCCCCCCAACCCTTGCATTTTCTATGTCTAATTTTGAGTCTGTATGGATGACTGCAGTGGTTAATTATTGTGGATTTGGGGTTTTTTAATTAATGAAAATATTTTAATGAAAAAAAAAAAAACCTATGCAGATTTCAGAGAGAATACTGCTTTGAAGAATTTATGTGCTATATATATAATATATAGACAAGTGGGGTCCTGCTATTTCCCCGTTGGTTGAAAGAGAAGAATACACCATCTAAAAGGTTATAGGTTATATAAAGATGTTTATAGGCAAATGAACGGGGAGTCACAAAGCTGAACAGCACATCTAACTTCTAATAACTGTTTTCAGGTGGTAACTAGACTACACTTACCACTGTAAGAATACAAAGTTAGGCACAAATTATATGATGGCTTCTTGAGGAGATACTGTAAACAAAAGCAGAGAAATAAGGAAAATTATGTTCAGAGTATTGGAGTGAAGTGAGTAAAACCGCAGGTGCACTTGGCATGGAGCAAGTTTTCAGACACTTTGTATAACTGAGGCATTCCTAGTTGAAATGACAGATGACAAACTATCAAAAGAAACACATGACAGTACTTCGAACAGTGATGCCCATACACCTCATTCTGGCACCATTTCCAAACCATCTCTAGACTCAAATGCAGTTTAGTCCCAGTCTCAGTTGATGTTTTTTAAAATTTTGTTCTTGTTTTTCTACTTGAAAAATCAAATGAATTATTGTGTTTCTGTTCTGACCCCACATCTTGCTTCCTGGTGTGCTGTTTAAAGGGTCTCCACTCGTTTAAATAACAAAACAATCCCTCTAAGTTAGTATAAATCATAAAGGAAGTGTGCAGACATGGTGGGTCAAGGTCGGCTGTCAGTGTAGAAAAAGCAACCCCACTTGCTATAGGAGCCTTATGCTGGATTTACATCAGAACTACAGGAGATCCCATTCTTTGCTCACTTCCATCACATTTGAGGGTTGAACCTCCCTTGGAATAGACTGGTAGCAAAATCCTAGTCCCATCACCGCCACCTGTTCCAAGGATGCCTGTGGGAAATGGGTCAAACTGCGCACATCGTTGCCTCTAAAGATTTTTTCCGTTTGGTTTTGTTTATTCCTACATCACCTGATCACACCTGGTGATGTCACCTGTCCCACACAGGGCGTTGGAGGTGTCACTGGGTACAGAACACAGCACGGGCATCACCTACACCTGGAAGTGGTCTAGTTAGGCCCTTCCTATGGCATGCAACAGTCAGTCCCGCTTTCCTAAGCAACCACTTTCAGGCACTGCAGAAAAGAAAAGAAAAGAAAAGAAGAAATGGCAAGGAAAAAAAATGGAAAAAATAAAAACCAGGAAAGGATGACAATGTTATTGCCACCCTTCTGTAATAATTATTAGCACTGGGTCCCCAGTTCCATATCCTTCACTGGCAGTTTGAGTCCCAGGGAGGAGGTTCCCAGCGGATCAATCATGTTCCTGTAACGTTCACCGCGGTGCTTGGCCAGGAACGGGCCCCAGTCAGGCTGTGGAGAGCACACCAGCTTGAGCCGCTGCGATGGGGAGAGAAAAGAGAATCTCATTTGGTGCCATGGAGCAGAATTGCAATGCAGAAGAGGTGGGGATAGGCTCATTTAAGATTATTGATGACGGCCCGGCAATGCTCCACTGCTCAGCGTTTGTTTTGCACAAAGTTTTCAAGATTAATGGAGGATAAAGTGCCTGGGTTTTAATTATACATTCTCCCCCTCACCATGTGAGAGGAGCTCAGAACCACTGCTGCAGACTGTGAGGCTCTCTCACTGAAGGACATGTGCACAATTACTTAGCCCAATGGTCTAAGCAGTGGGTAAATGCATTAAAATAATTGGATTTCTACTTAGCATATTTCCCAAAAGTATGCAAATGACCAAAAAAGTAGTACATCACTATGAGTGAACAAAAATTTTAATTTTGAGATGACAAAATGTTTCATTTCTATCTGCGGGAGAAAAGAAATAGCAGAATGTTAACCTGGCAAACAAAATTTTTCTGATCTTTCCACTGAGTTCTTTATTGAATATATAATTTGATCAGTGCATTCACAGATAAAAAGGAAAGAAAACATATTTCTGATGACTTAAGAGGGAACAATTATATGTTTATTACCTAATAAAGTGAATCAGACCTCTCTATCAGTTATTTTAATCTCTGCTTAATTACCAGTTTGCAACTTTTACCTCCCAAATCAACCATAATAATTTTATGCAACAGACTCAATATTGAGGAAATACCAGACTACGGCTGAAATAGCTTCAGCAAAAGCTCTTTCAAAACAGATCCAACTCTTGGGTGTTTGTTTGGGTGCACACCTGGAGGGGGAGTAAGGAAAACACCCTATTTTTGTGGCAAGTATGTATCTGTCAGCTCTACACATTAGAAGTTTTGAAGCAGAACCATTTGTCTCAGCTTGTGAGACAATGAACAAGTAAATCTAATTCCACTTTAGCTCATTTCCAGCAGGAGCAGATGTCTCCTGACCCAGGCACTCCAATCTGCTCTACACAAGGGCTGAATGGCCATTTAGACAAGTGGCCTCGTTGCCTTACTGCCAACCACGTGCTTGGATGGTCTCCCCAGGGTTTCCCACACCTCTATGAAATTCCTCTCCTACGAAATTCCTTTGCTCTATGGGAAGCAGAGAAACATGGTCTCTTCCCTTAGGCATGTGTAGTGCGACATACTGAGAGACCAGAAAGATTATACTATTTTAGTACATTTTCTCTCCTTTTCATCTCTGAAGCAAGAAGCAGCCCCGGTGGGACTTGCAGGGAAGCTGAACCGCAAAAGCGGCTACAAAAAGGGGAACGAGTGTCTGTTCCTTCTCCCAAGGTGGGAGCAGCACCACCGGCAGCCAGTGATGAAAAGGCAGAAATGAGAAAGCCTCAAAACCCTGAAACAAGAGCACTGAGCTTCTCCAGAAGACAGGGGCAAGGCAGTGAAGGGATGAAAGGCTGACATTGCTGTACCATGCCCTGCCAGGGACTGAGGAGCCAGCAGGATGGGAGCAGCCGGCGAGAGGTGGGGGTAACAGGCAGGACAGGACACATGGATGGGGAGCAGAAGGTGACCACCACACTTCTGGAGCAGTGGGGGGAAGTGTCAGGAATCCAATTTGAAAAATAAACAAAAGAGGTTTAAAAGTAAATTGCCACCTGGAATTATTTTAAGCCCGGTTGCGAGAAAGGATCAGCTAGTTCAAGAAGGATAAAGAGATGAAGAAGGGTTTTGAAAGCAAAGATTGCCAGCTAGGTTTTATAATGAGTAGCTTGAGATGCATGAAAAGACTTCCTGCTCTCCATCTTATTCCTGGACTTCAGTGAGCGGTACAAGCTCCTGAAGTACATCCTGGATGACTCCAGTGCACAACCACCCCACACTTGGCAAACAGGCAGCTCCTGATTGACCTCTCCTGGTGCTGATTGCCAGGCTCCCTGGGCACCACACACACCAGCAGCTGATGCTCCCTATGGATACACAGTGCTTTTGCAAAAAGGCCAGCAGAGCTAGAATAACTTTCTTCCAGTAAAGCCATACGAAAACTCATGAAATTTGTCTAGATCTCATCAAACAAGCCACTCCACAATTTGGGACCATGTTTTTTGAGAAACAAAGAATAGAAGGTGTACATTTTAAATCAACTGAACATCTCTTTGCAACACAGTAACTAGTTTACCAGAAAGTAATCTTAACAGTATTAGACATTCAATATCACAAAAATCAATGTAAAATAAAAGAGACAGTCTCCTGAGGCCATATTTTTAAACTGCAAAAAGACAGAAGAATTACCTCGATAAATCTGCCTGGGGCTAGATGCATTTTTATCACAAACATCACTGGGATCCAGATGACTGAGCAGGCCAGCATCAGCCACCCGAGCACCATGGACCAGCCTGGGTAGTGGTAAGCGCCGTAAGTCATGGGTTCCCACTGGTAAAAACTGAAGCAGAGAATGAACTGGGAAGAAGAAAGGAAAACAAATATGTTTGAATAAGCAAAACAAGCCCGCTATGCAACAAATGGTGTGTATCCACACACGGAGTCGGTGTATATGGAATACAGATAAGTACTTGCACCTAAGGCAGGGTGCTGCCACAAGCTGTAATAAATGGGTCAGAGCCTGAATCTAATGAGTTTCAAGGAGATCTTGCAAAATCCCACAAAAATCACTGTATTTGTGCCAGAATAATTGAAATTAGAATCTTGTCCCTAGAGTAACATGCTTTATTACATGGTCTATTGGCAGTTTTACCTAATGTGATTATGCTAAGTTACTCCATTTCACTTTCTGTATGAACAGCAATACATCTGCTTACATTTGTGCATAATTCAGTAACTTTTGGGAAATGTCTGTGCTTGCAATAATTGCACACAGAAGATTTATAGAAGTGTAACTAGGTGAAGGCACATATAAAAATGATCAGCTTTAGTTCCAGAGATGTGGAGTCTAATGAAAGTCTAATATTAGGCTATCCAAATGTATCAAATATTAGCTTTACAGAGGCAATAATGGAAAAGAATTCATTGCTTGATTTTGCTTTGTCTGGTTCCATTGCATAAAAATTGAATTATGACTGATCAGTGTCAATTTATTTCCCTCTGTAAGTTCACTAAATATTGCATTTGGAGGGAACAACAACAGAACATGCAAGTTTAGGAAGTAAACACGGTCAGTTCAAATTTGTTTTCCTTAACAAACATTATTTCCTATTCCCTGGTTGTGATTACTGACAGTAGCTACAAGCACAAGTCTGATTAGTAAAGGATCTGAGCAATTTGCAGAAAAGCCTTAGAATTCCCTTCAGAAGTGTAAAACAGGGTCTAAGGCAGCATTGAGAAAATTACCATTGGAAGGAAAAAAGAACTAAAAAAATCCCATGTGCACACGCCTTCATTTTTAGCAAGGTCCCCAAGAGAAAAAAAATACATTGCCATTGATGTCATCCTAATACCATAGATTAAACTGGACTGTGTTTTCAGACTTTTAAAAAGTGATTTGCAAGCTATAGCCATGCATTGTCACAATCAAACAACAGTTGCCACGAGGTAATTAGAATAGATCTACCTGGTTTTAAAGTAGTTCAGTGAAGACAATTGATAAAGAAAATCTATGGAAGTAAAGTAGACTGCCTTCATTTTACCCATTGGAGAAATTATTCTCACTGTAGAAAATTTCATTTTCTCACAACTCAGGATTTTGTCGAGCTCACCAAAGCTCACTGGTCCGTTCACACCTGTATTCCTGTCTGCAAAAACTAAACCTTTTCCGGTTTTCAGGAAAAAAGGTCCTCATTCCTGAATTAACAATACTGAGAAGTTACTAACTTCATCCAGAGCCTTTTATTCCCCCCTCCAGGAATAAAAGGATTTGCCAATGCTTATGCTGCACTTAAGAGCTATTTAGTATTGCTGTGAAATTATGAGTTTTAAAAACTCTACACAAATACAGAATCCTGCTGCACCTGTAGTTCAGGCTTGAGGACTTCCAGGTGGAAGCACATGCTCTCAAACAGAAAATACTGGTGACAGAAAGCTCTGTGGTTTTATGCTGATTTGTCAAGCTGAAAGCTTTTGAAATGGCTGAAATCATTATTTCATTCTTGTGCCAAGAAATTGATGTGCGATTGCAGATTGTATCTGCGCTTGGGTTAAAATGTAAAGGAAGCACTGCGTTAGAAACCTAGCTGGCAAATGTAGATGTAGTTATTAGATTGGGACTCCTGGACTTGAAAAAACTTTTATAGCAATGGCGAATTTGAGAATGTGACATCCTTTTGATTAAATGGAGACCTAAAAGTGAAGTAAATACTAAGTAAATTTGAAGGAAGGTGTTGGTGAGGAAATGAAACGAAGGAGAAATAGGAAGAATAACAGAAGTAAACCAAACACGCTCTGGTTTTCCATTCCAGGGCTCCTTTTCCTTCCCCCTGGATGCGGCCGCAGCCGCTGTCCCGCAGCGCCACCTCCCGGGGCCGGGCGATTTAGGGACGGGACAGTCCCGCTCCTCCCTTCTTTTCCATTTTTTCCAGTCGAATTTCCACCTCAGCCTTTCCAAATCATCCCTCTTAGATCAGTTTACGGTTCAGTGAAATGGTTTTTTTCTCCCCTAGCTCGATCTGACAGCAGACAGGAGGATCATGGCTTTTCTTTTCCCTGCACGTACATAAATATCACACACACACATACGTACGATAATCCATAATGCTGCTGTGCAGTGGTGTGCCTCAGCAGCATTCTGCATGCGCAGGAAAAGGCCACCATTTTCTGCTAGACTCACCATCTCCACCAAAAACACCGTTACTTGCACTGCTCCCCCTCCATACCCATGCAAGAACACAAGCATTGTGTTTAAGTACCTGCATCCAAGTTCTAACTGCTAACACCCAGAAACATCATCAGTAATGAGCAAACAACAACAAAACTCTTTGGAGAAGGCATTCTTTCTTTTTTTTTTTTTTTTTTTTTTTTTTTTTTTTTTTTTTTTTTTTTTTTGCTTACTGTTAAAATAGTAGGGGTCACAAATGCCCAACAGACTCTCCAGAATTTACTTGGCTGGAATCCGATCATCATCTCTATGTCTTCACAAAATCTTTGCAATCCTGCAAACAGCAAATGTAAAAGCAATTAGGTGTGAAAGAAAGCAGCTGCAGTCTGCAACAGAGCTCTGGTGCCCTCCCTTGTGTCTGACTATGAAAACAAACTCCAACTTGTTAGCTGAAAACTAGCATGGATGATCTAACTATACAGTAGAAAATGGGACTAATATGGTGGGAACCACTCCAATAAAATATTTACTTCTTGAGGAATAAAGCAAAAATTGAGCTTTTATATAGAGATTAGATGTTGGGTCAAAGCATTAATAATATGTACTGGGTAGCTGCAATTATTTGTAGATTTGTTTTATTTCCCTGTGAAGATCAGCCTTATTAATATCTGTATACCTGCTAATATCTGTATTTCAGCTTCTCTAAACATGGCTGGATTACAGCTGTACCCCTTAGCGTTGAAACTGGTGATGTCCTGTTATTTTTCACCTGATACACAAGTGATACTTAAAATTGCTGGAGAGCACCTGTAAATATTTTAAATTATATTCAATATTGTCTCAACAAAAAGATCAGCTGACATGTTAGTTCTTCAGATTATTGTGTTGATTGCATCTATAAAGTTACTTGAGGTAATAAAACATGCAAGTTTGGAAAATGGTATTTCAGCCACTCTGCAGTTCCTCCCCTGGCCATGCCATGTGACAGGAAAAGCTGTGCTGGCCAGCAGCTGCTATTCCCTTCTGGTTATTAGTAATTTAGCTGTTTTTCAGTAATTTGTCCAAAAGTAATAAATACAAAACTAAAATTGATTCTAGTTTTTCTAATTGTAGTAAGAAGAGAGAGGCGTGAGCTTATCTGTCACACAAATGGTTACAATTTGGGCCAATTGTATCTAAATTTTGCAAAGCATTATTCTGCAGCATTTTATCTAGCTTTCATGATGTGGGGAAAGCTTAAATACTGGAGAAAAGGCGTTGAGTAAGGGAAGAAACACTTGGAACAAAAGTAATAAACTACTTTATTTCTTATTGTATAGAGGCAGCCGCTGCAGCTGCTGAGTATAAGAAGGGATAATCCCCAGGCTTGATCCACCTAATTTGGAAGCCTTTCTGTTGATATCAAGGAGAAGTAAATCTATCCACCTGATTGTTCCAAGAATTAAGAAGGTTAAGAAATAGCAGTGGTTCATTATCCAGTGCCTTCTGCAGCAGCTGGAAGAAAGCAGCAGGGCTGGATGGTGTGAGCACACGGTGACCCAGCTCAGGCAGATAGCATGGGAGAGAAAATCTGCAGAACCATGTCATGATAAGGAATAGAGAAGGAAAATACAGAAACTAAACAGGAAAGTGGTGCTGCAAGGACTGTATTTAGGGAAGGGGGAGAAATTACAACCTGCAGTGGATGTCAGCTTAGAAAACTGAGCCAAGGTGACCCAGAGATCACATTTTATTTTTCTGTAATTGTAATTTCTTTCCCTCTTTTTCTCTTTTCTACTGACTACCACAAGTGTTCTTCTTCAGAAAGCCTCCTCTCTGTAAAATACATGTAATTTTTATGACCCATGGAATCAATGTATTTCAGCACCAGTCTGACTCATTGGGTCTTCTCTATTTTGTAACAGAAGTTCGTATGTCTGGACAAAATGCAACCTGCAAGGTCATTGTGTGATGGACCTGAAAGGAGGTTTTTGCTGCAGCTGAAAGACTTGCCCCTGGGTTTTATCTACGTGTTCACCACCTGCAGTGAACTGCAAGGGAAGTGCTCACACAGCAGCCATCCCTGTGCACGGAACAAAGCTAGTTTTCAACTAATTGCAGCAGCACAAAGCACAGGCTGATGGGAATTTATGCAAAGTTTAAATCTCATTTAAAATGTCTGCTTCAGCCACGCTGCTGCAAAGGAGGGAGACCTAACTGGATAGTTACATGGGGCTCTGCCTCCAAAAGTCGTGCAAGGTTCATGTAAACCTGCACAGATTTGTTTGAAATTCCAATTTTTTTAAAAAAAATAGCTCCTTTTTGGAACGGTCAGTAGATATTCACAGTTTAAGTCACTCTTAAATATTAGCTGTTCAGGAGTCAAATGCATGTAAAAGACAGAGGGATTACGCATTGCTTATCTCTTTCAAGTGAAAGTTCCACAGAAAATGCAAAGGATGTTTGTGTTAACAGAACACCAATTTTTTTTTTTTTCAGCTCTTAGTAAATCTGGTCTCCCTCTCAGGTCAGTCAGGCCTGTCGAATAATTCAGGGAAATAAACAATACAGGATATTCCATATCTTATTTTCCTCTCTCTAAAGTAGAATGATGTATTTATAAATGCTGAGATAAAAAACCCATTAAAAAGGAGACTGCAAACCTAGTCAGACACCTGCTTCACTATTCTGCTACAGGTAAAATATTCAGAATTACTGATGTTTTCTACAAATACACAGCAGCAGTTACCACTTACTCTGACAACAAACCTTCCCAAAAACAGTCAAAAAACAGATCTGGAAGGAGCATGAACAAAGTTACCATCATACATTTTCAGTTTCCAGCAGTGTTTCACTCAAGCACAGGGATTTTTGTCTTTAGCTGCATGCTACAAAATACAACAGCGGGAATTATGCTGATGATTAAATTAATACCCCCACTTCTAAGCTGTTCTTTACTATCATTCATCATAATCTAAACAACTGGAGAATAAACATCTAAACCAGCATGTGAAATGAAAAGGTGCATTTGATTGGATTATGGAGCACTGACTCTACTCAAAAATAAGTGATTGCGAGGAAATAACCAAGTGTGTGTCTCTTTTTAATTTAAAAATCTCAACAAGCTCAGCAAGCTGAACATGTAACAAGAACTAAAGACAAATTTATTTCATCATGAAA
The DNA here is from genome assembly GCA_013397935.1 of Dasyornis broadbenti. Lineage (NCBI taxonomy): Eukaryota > Metazoa > Chordata > Aves > Passeriformes > Dasyornithidae > Dasyornis > Dasyornis broadbenti. The sequence goes on along the minus strand of VZRN01005892.1, from coordinate 927,380 downwards.
GCACCTGCCACTGTTGTGCCAAACTGCTTGCCATGAAGAGTATATGTACACAGAGAAAGGTGTCAGTGGAGTGTAAAACAGCAGCTGTCAGACCTTGAAAATACATTATGCCAATTTTAAGCACTGCTTGAAGGAATGTAGCCAGAGCAACAGCTTCCCTTGTATTTACAACACACAAATCACAAAAGTACAAGATGTATTCCTGTGAACAGTCCTTGCAAAAGTAGCTTTAGCACAGTAAAAATAGCTCCGGTACATTAGTCAAACAGGGAGTGATTGCAAAGGAAGTCTTTTCTTTTTCGTTTAAAAGATTGGAAGCTCCTTATCCTAGCCAAAGGTTAATTCCAGGGAGCAGTGTTTGAAATGGTTTATAGCAAAGACTTTACCAACATCTGTTGATGAACAATCAACAGAAAGCATAGAAAGAATGATTTGTAATTTGTCAGATCTGATTACACTGAAGCAACAGCTAACTAAAAAAACCCTTCTCCTCTATTCAAGCCCTTCCTTTGCAGAGCTATTATTATTTCTGTATTATTTTATGTTTCAAGGGATACTAAAATTGCTGGGCAAAGCAGACACTGGTCAGGGCAGTTTTTTGCATCCAAACCTAATAAAATGTCATTCCACAAAGGCTGGTTTGCAGTGCTTCTGCCACACAGTGTTCAGAGGAGGAATAGACCCAGTGCTTGCTCCCTATTTACCTTCATCCTTATTTAAAATCATGCAGAGCCAAGACATTTTACATAATTCAGTAGTTTTTAAAATACTAAAAATATTTTCAGCACAGAATTTTTATCTTGCGCTCTGATGTAGCAATGGCTTTAACAGGGGCAATCTTTGGCACAGACCAGGTGATGCTGTCAGTGCTGGTGGCCAGGAAGACTGAAAACATCAAGTATAGCATTGTTCAGGCATGCTGTCAGCAAACTGAGGAGGAGAAGGAAGGCAGAAAAATCCCCAACAAACTCCTAAACTCTTCTTAAGCCTCCTCACTCGTCTCCTCTTATGAAATTGTATTGATTTTAGAGAAGTCGGGTTTCATTTCACTTCTAAACCAATTAGTTATATTCCAGGGACATTTTAAAAAGCCAAGAATTTTGATCAACCAGAACAGGACTGGCCTAAATCAACTTTCCTCTCTGTATTTTGAATTCTTTCCATTGTATTCTGTAACATTTCCTCACCAGGTCATATCTGACAGCAACCAATCTTTCCGGTCATACTCACTGAATTGGATGTCAGTGGAGGTAAAATGCACTGCTGTGTTTCCATGGAATTAGAGAAAACAAGGAAGGGCTGATTCGCTGTCCCATCTATAACATTTATTTCTCAAGCAAGAGAACCAAATTCTGCATGGTCTGAATCCTGTGCTATATTTTAAAGCCCTCATGTTACAGAGTAGACTCCACAAAACAGGCAGAGAGAAGGATTCAGTGGAAAGGACCAGAACCCAAGGCCATGTGGCTACACCAGCACCCTCACCAGAACATACTGGATTTTTATGCCCAGCTGATATGCACTCTGTCGTTCATTCCTGTCCACAGCAATAGCAGAATCAGCCTTACACTCCAGGCATCAATTAATCATCTAGTAGGTGGGGAGATCTTCACATTTCCATGAATCAAAACACTTCCGAAAACACTGGGCAAGTTTGAGAGCATATCACCAGCTGCTCTCGGTTGTAACTCCAGCAGCATCGTGGTAATGGCAGTGTTTTGAACTAACTGAGGGTCTTCCTGACAATGTAATGTACATCAACATGGATCCATGTAACTGGTGTTACCACAGTGGATAATTAGTCTCTCTGAGTAGCTGCATAGTTCTTGAGTGTTTGTTACGGACTCCTCTCCCTGAGCAGCAGCAGGAACAACCTGGGATGAACTGGCCATAAACCCCATTCTCCATCTCCCTGCTCTTCTCTGGGGAGGAGGGAGGGATGGGTGTAAGGTGTTTTTAAGATGTATTTTATGTCTCATTATCCTGCTCTGGTTTTGTTAGTAATAAATGCAATTAACATCTTCAAGTTAAGCCTGTTTGCCCATGACAGTGTTTGGTGAGTGATCTGCTCTTATCTCAGTCCATGAACCTTTGTTGTATTTTCTCTCCCCTGTCCAGGTGCAGAGGGAACTGATAGAGCAGCTCTAGTGGGTGCCTGGCATCCAGCCAGGGTCACCCACTGCAAATGCAAAGATGCCTCTGCTGGCTCAGGAGGTCTCTGTCCCTAAAACTGTTTAAGCATGAAAGCACCCCTGAGAAGTGTCACCAAAAGTTTGCTCTGTTCTCATACTCTTAACTTTGAGCTATTGATGACTTGAGACTCTGTTAAAGTCTTTTGAATCCATGCCTTTAAAGGTACCCTGAAGTCCTATCATGCTTCTGTCCAAAATAAGAGAATTTTGTGTCTTTTTATTAAAAAGAAAAATTACTCCTTTCCTTAAGAACTTCACTGTATCATATGCTAAAATGTTGGTTGCTTGGAGATAGGCTATTCAAGAGCATTGTTTTTTTCTTACCATAGATGTAGGAAACTCCAACCAGCTCAAAGATGGCAATAATGACAAGAGAGTAAGAGGCTGCATAGGTGTCCACAAGCTGTAACATATACATTCCACCCTAAGGAAAGGCAGAGAAAAGATTACTGGTGGCGTCAAGGCAGGCAGAGTGGAGAGGCGCAGGGCCCAGGGAAGCATCCAAACACTGACTGCACACAAGGCCATTTTGCACTGTAGCTTCTTCCTTCTGGCTGGATGAGCATCAAATCCAACACAAAAGAAGCAAAGGGTGCACCTGATTCTGGTAGATGAGGCAGCTTGAATTCAGTCCTTTAAGTTTAAGGACTGAACTGTCATCAGACCTTCCACCTGCAGTGTCTCCAGCCACTGAATACTCCCTCAAAAGTGAAATCACCCCTGATACCAGAGCTACCATAATGATGAGTCCAGTTCATCTGTTTGGAAAGGATATCATGTCTTGTCTTCATAACAGAGTTCGGCATAATTCAGGTGAATAAAGGACTGAATCCACCCTGGGCTTTACAACAGCAAAGTTGGGCTGGGAGTAATGAGGTAAGTGGGAAGAAAAGAAAGAAAAAAGGGGGGAAAGGATGGATGAAATATCAAGACATTGTGCATCTCATCTTGAAATTGCTGAGAGTTTGTAATGCTGGAGGTATTAGTGGAGAAAAGATACTGAAGATCATCGATGATAGATGGGAATTTCAGTGTTAACTCCACAGTTTGCCAAGACTGTCAGTATGTGTCTAATCTCGGAGGAAAGGCACTCAAAGCAGGTATGCATGTTTATATGACATTCAGATTTGGGGGTTTTTTCCTTAATTCATAGATTGGCTTGGAAAGAACCTTAAAGATTTCATTCCAACCTCCCTGCCATGGGCAGGGACACCTTCCACTGGACCAGGTTGCTCAGAGCCCCATCCAACCTGGCCTTAAACCCTTCCAAGGATGGGGCAGCCACAGCTTCTCTGGGCAACCTGTGCCAGGGCCTCACTGCTCTCACAGGGAAGAATTTATTCCTAATATCCAATCTAATCGTGCCCGCTGTCAGTGTGGGTTGAATATTTAATTTATATTAACCTTTTGGAGATGTTTGGCTAGAGAAAATTTTAAAGGCCTGGGATTCTCAGAAAGATTTGAACAGCAAAGTCTTTTAAGAATATCTCAGTCAGGGCATCCCTTGAAAAGAAAATTAAAAAAAAAAATTAAGGCTTTCAGACACACCCTGTGTCACATGCGGCAGAATTCAGCTAAGCCTTTTGCAGCTTGTGCAGGAGGAAATCAGCCACCAGAGGGGGACTGGGGACAGACAGCGATGCTCAGTGTTATTACCTGAGTGATCATAGGAAATCCCATGATGAAGAAGGACACGCAGCAGCCAAGAGTGAACAGTGCCTTGTGCGTCCGCAGGTATTTGGGGAACTCATCCGACACAGAGGTCACGATGGTCTCGATGGTGGCGAACTGAGAGACAAAATAAAGGGCTCATTTCAGTGCACACAAAGTGGTCCACAGGGATAGAAAACGATATCAGGGAGCATTTTGAATCCTAGGTGTTAAATGCTCAGATGGCAGCACCAAAGCTCTGCAAAAATGATTTCAGTATTGATGGCCTTACTTAATTCCTCTTTTTTCATGGTTCGCTGCCCACATGGAAAATTAAATAGCAATTAATTGCATGCTCCTCCAAACAAATAAATTGGGAAAACAAAAGGAAAAGAATGGGACACAAAAGCAGTTTACCATCGTGTCTAATCCAAGGGTTAGAAGCATCAAAAAGAATATTATAGCCCAGAAGGGAGAGAGGGGAAGCCTAGTTAAGGCTTCTGGGTAAACCACGAAAGCAATCCCAGGACCTAGAAATAAGAAAAAATAAAGGTTATCAGATTCAATCTTTCTTATTTACAGAAAGATATAAGCATTACAGAGTTTAGCCTTACCTGGTTAATTTCTATTTACACTGTAAATTTCAGATCACCCATTCACTCCAACTTTCTGAGCAGAATTCATATTCAACAAGTATACCAACACACTGATCCAAATTTAAAAAATAAAAAGGCAAAAATTGCATACTGCAGCTGTGTTTCTGTCCTGCTCCGTGACCAAATTCCTGCCATTTCCCTGCCAGTGAGCAATCCATGGCAAGCACCCACACCTCAGTGCTACAAGGATGAATGGAAATGCAAATACTTTTCTTTAACTCATTGCCACACTTAAATGAGAAGGAGAGAACATAAAAAATGCCCAGACCTGATACCAGACACAAGGTAATAACTACAGTGAATCTGCAAAACTTCACCAGAAAACCTGAAATAATGCAGAGCACAAAGAAATAAGTTAAAGCCTAAATCAGGAATTTTTCCATTCTTTTTTTTAGTTTTATAGAAGGGCTTTCATTTCTGTTGGTTGTAAAGAAGAAATATTTTTATGATAAAATATCTTAGAGTTGCCTAGGAGGAAAGGCTGCAGGGATGTGGTGGCAGCGTTACAGTAGATGGCACTTCTTCTCTACTTATCCCAGCTAAAGGGATACCCACTACAAACAGGCTGCTGCCTTTAAAAAGTGCTGCAAAAATGGCTTTTTGAAGTAGAAAGGTGCATGTGGAACTGCTGTTATATTTACGAACACTTCTTTCATCTCTTGATTAAAGATTTCTTCTTGATTGTTAGAGATCAGGGCTCTGTTTACACTCATTGCCTGCATGTAGAAGTTTAATTAAGTCTCAGAATAATGAGTTGCCATTAATCACACTTCTAGGAAAAGCTAAATTCTAGAATATGAAGCTGCACATGTCTCCATGTCAGCCCCTCATAACTCTCCTGGACAACACATGCCTGGTAGCATCCAACCACAGGACAACAGTCACAGGGAGGCTGGCTCCCATTCCTTCCATCTTTGGAAACTTAGGGTGGTATGAATTCTTTATAGAAAAGTCTATTAAAGCCAGGAAAATTTAAAATTTTAACACACATAAAATATTTGGAAAGTCAAATGACCTTGAACCTTCATTTTGAATTACTAACATTTTTCGACTGCACTATGTTCTTACTCAGAGACTAGAACAAAAAGAGATTGTTCTGTCTTTTCCCTCTGTGGTGTTTTTAATTGTTCATCAGATAGAAGAGCTTTTCCTGAAAAGAAGATTCTAAATGAAAAAACATAATATATTTTTCAGATTAATATTTTTTGAGGGAAAAAAAAGGAAAAAAGAGGGAAAACCCGCTTCTTATTTCCATTAACATTTTCATTCGAGGTTTTGAAACCTTGAAGGGAGATTATGTTTCATCATCATTTTGGCTTTTTCTTCCTTTGCTACAAAAAGAGATGACTGGCACTTAGAGCTGTGGTTTAGCTGGCACAGTGGTGCTCAGCTCTATCAATTAAAACCTTTCATATCCCAATTAGGACCATCTCTCTTCATTAACCAAGATGTTCCAATCAGTTCTTCAGAAATGTTCTACTTCTCCATGGAGGCATCTCCATGCTCCCCACAGTTCAGAGGCTCAATCCACCTCTCACACCAGCTTTCTCCCACCCTCCTCTCATCCAAAATTGCCACCATCTGAGATAACTTTTACCTTGAAGAGGGTTTTACAAACAGCAGCAGAGATAAACGAGAAGGCCAGTAATCCCTTAGACCACGTGAAAAGACCACCCCACCCTACCCTCCCTCAGTCATTTACCCAAAGAGTTAAAATGAGCCTCAACTTCCTTCCTTCTCTTACCAAACAAGTGATTAAGAGGTTTTAACTAAAATCTTGACTTCCTGGGTGCCCTCTCCTGTACAGAAACGACTCCATGTGGTTTACTAACCCCCAGCAGTTTGAAGCCATCATCCCCACCTCCAATATCAATGTTATCATTAATTACAGAGCTGCAAGTGCCACGGGGTGCCTGCCTGAGGAATGAAACGCCAGAAACCCCTACCTTGGTCTGCCACAGCTTCAATGTTCACTTTGAGCTCGTTTGCCATGAAGCCAATGACTGAGAAGATGACAAAGCCTGCAAATATACTGGTGGCACTGTTGGTACACGTGACTATCAGTGTGTCCCTGCAAAGGAAACACAGGAAGCTTGTTGGGATACACACATGGAAGGTTTTGGGTATCTGTTCCGGGAGTCTCTCATGAGCACACACACCTTGTGGGAATGCTGGTGAAGGCACGCTTTTGTACTCACCAGGTGCATTTGGTGTCTTACTATGCTGGATATGTCAAGACTTGTGACTTGACAGGAAACCAGCCCTCATGGACCCCATCCATAGGTATTACATTCCTAAAAGGATTTTTTTTAACAGTATGTGTGAGCAGAGAACTTCCTCAAGCTTAAGGAAGAGCAGGTTACTCACTTTAAGTGTTTGGGGGTTTTATGTTGGCTAGAATTGCTTGTTCCTACTGCTATTTGTTTGTCAGGAACAGAATGAAAAACAACTTGAAAAGCTGTCAAAGAACCTCCTTGAGCTGGCATACTTCTAGAATTTCCAACAGAGCCTCTCTTAATGGGAATGATTTTGTTAATTTTTTGGGTCTACAGAAAAGAATTACAACGTGCTGTTTGGAATCATCATGTGTTAATCTTCATCCAAAACCTAGGTAGGTTTGAAACATTTTAGGTACTCATTATGAAGTCAATCTGTGTAAATTTACTGCAATTATAGATTTTTAAACTATATTTTAAATTAATGTGTAACTGAAAAGTGCTATTGCAATATTAAAATGTAATTAATATAAAAATTGAAAGAGAAAATAGCCATGCTCCATTTCAGTATTCAAGTTGTGTTGTAAAATTAAAAATATTAGAAGTAACTAAGCTTTCCTAATTACTTCTACTTCAGTCTCCCATATCCCTCCCTAGCCTAGGTAAAGCACGTATTTGGTATTAGAACTTTGAGATTTTTATATTTCATTGCCATGTATTCCCTTCAAAATTTTCATTAACACTTTCCAAACTCCACAAAACATTGTTAAATGAACACAGAAAGGTAGCATGGTGCTTCTGCCATTTTTCTTCCCTGATATTTTAAATGTATTCCTTTATCAACAAAAATTCAAAGCCCAGGAATAGCATTTTCAAAAATAGGACCCAAAGGATTGCTGGATGGAAGTTACTGAGTGTGCAACAGTATTCTTTTTATCCATATTTTGGGATCATTATATTAATTTACTTTTGAGCCTTGGTAAAAATGTTTTTGAAATTCCTTTTTAATATCCTAATCCACGCTTCCTTTTAAAGTAAAGCATTTTGTGTTTGGTACTTAGAAGTCATGAGATATGGCAGTGGCAATCCCAAGGGGTGTGTGCTTTGAAGTCTTGATCTGGGAAAGGTTTTGAGCACCCCCTTGGGTCAGGCCCTGTGCCTGCTGCTGGCTGTCCTGAATCAGCACCTCTGGCATTGCAAGAACTGGCAAAAGTTTGCTTCAGACTGGCTTTAAAGACTGTAAAACAGCAGGGAAGCACCCCTCTAATGCCACTTGCTTTTGTTTATTCCATCTGCAGACATTTTAGCTGGCAGGCTTTTGGATGAAAAACTATACTGTGCTACCACAGCAGTGATGTTTTCCTTGTGAAAAATAGCTTTCAGTGATTTCAAAGAAAAGTGATTTTAAATTCCACAGCATGAAATAACTTTGTGCATATAAAATCACAGTAAGATTAACTTGGAGAAAAAAAAAAAAAAAGGGACATTTAGGGGATGTGAGAATCAGATATATGGAAGTTCCCAGATTGCCCTTCCACCTCAGCCTCCTGATTCTGAAAATGAGGAGCCAGAAGGAACTGTAATAAGCCTAAATGCTCATCTTGAGACTGGTAGATTAGGACATGGTGAGAAGATAAAATACACAAACCCAAAAAAATTAAATGTTAAAAAAAAAACAACCCACACATGAAAAAATAAGGGAAAGAAAAAGAAGGGAGACAGAAGAGAGGAAAAGAGGATAGGGGGAAAGACAAGAGAGGGAAAAAAGAACAAGAGAAAAAAAGACGAGAAAAAAAGACAAGAGGAGGGTCTTACAAACCAGATTTCTGCAAGATGAAGGACAACTGGTTTTGGACAAAGCTGTTTAATAAAACAGATGTATTTCACTCTTACACACCTGTAGCAGTTATTGTGGAATTTGTTGTATGAAGAAAGAGTAATTAGACCTCCCCACGCTGCAGATAAGGAGAAGAAAATCTGAGTGGCAGCATCCTTCCAAACCTAAGGAGAGAAAATAACATCAGCTTCAGGAAAGAGTTATAAAAAATATTACTGTGAGGGATTAACACTTAATTACTTGAAATAAACTTTAGACCAATGGATGCCAGTAGAATATTTAAAAGCAAAATCTTGCCATGAAATACATCAGGCCCATTTGATAAGGAGCACTGTTTACGTTGAGCCCATGTTAAAGGACAGTATAAACTTTGCTCTATATGGAAAACACAAATATAAAAACTATATTGTTTGATACTTATCTGTTCAAATACTTCCAGAAAAAAAATATGAATCAAGAGGAAAAATCTGCATCCGTTACTGATGTTCAATCTGCTAGTGACCCTAAATAATATTTTATCCACATAAGATGAACAAGTTTCCACAGATGCCAACTGTGCCTCTGCACATGGAAAATGCTTGCAGCAGACCCCAAAGATCTGTATGATTTATTCACCCCAGCAGCTGTGAGTGCAACAGCAAACCCACCATGGCATCAATCAGCTTCTCCCACTTGGGGGTGATGAAGTACCAGATCCCATCTCCAGCTCCAGGCAGGGTCACTCCTCTGATGAGCAGGATGATGAGAACCACGTAGGGGAATGTAGCTGTGAAGTACACAACCTGGACAGAGCAGGGAAAAGGTTACTGGAAAGGCTCGTTTGGATAAGAAGAGAGGAGGGGAAATGTTAGTGCTGCACTATTGCCTGAAGAAGGCAATTAATGAGGCTCTGAGATAGCAGTCAGGGGATAAAATCAGGAAACAACAGGGTTATTTCCCTGGAAATCTGAAATTTTGCAGCTCTCCTTGCTGCTGGACACAGCAATAACATCAGTAACAACAGAGGTAAGACTTGGGATTATGCAGAGAGAGGGGAAGAGAGTTCCTCTCTCCATCTGGAGAGGAGTAATAGGAATTTACAGCTAAAGGAAAATATCACTCTTGATCGTTGCCCAGAGTGAACTATCACAGTTCAGTGGAAATGAAAAGAGGAGTGCCATTCAATAACACTTAAATTTCTGTAGTTTTCTTCTATATTTTTCTATATTTATCTTAAAAAAAAAAAAAAAAAAGCCCCGAAGAATTTTTTCTTATTATTTGTACCTCTTAATAGTTACATATCACTATGATGATAGTTATGGTCCAAATTCAAAAAAAGGAAAGTCAGTGAAATGATCTAGACAGACCTAATCATCATGGTGTCCAAATACACAACAGTGGTTGTGAGTTTAATGTTTTAATCATTATCTGGAACACAGCTCTCTCTGTGGTCAAATAAAACGGTTGGATTATGGCCAGTTAGGTTTCACATTCAACACAAAACCGTTTCAAATATTTTTAACATTAACATCTGGAATTATATCATGGAATGGTTTGGGTTGGAAGGGACTTGAGAGATCATCTCATTCCAACCCCTGCCATGGGCATGGGCACCTTCCGCCAGACCAGGCTGAACAAGTTGCCCTGATGAATTTCTGTGCAGCCAATATTCTGAACTAATCTCTGCGTAAATACAGAATTTCTGTCTCTGGCACCAAGGAGCCAATATTTTTCTCTCTGACATCAGAGTCAATATTTCTCTGGGCCACTGAGAGTCACTTAGAGAAATATCCATGGCTACATCCAGACCCAAGTTATTATCCGGTCTCTTGCCTTTCATGAAATATCTTTTCCTGTCCCATAAGATAGGGGAAGAAAATATCTCAACTTTCCCCTGGCACTCTGAGTCTCTGGATTTTCTGTTAATTTCCAAGTGACCTCCCAACAGGTGAAGTCAGCTTCTAGAAGCAAAGGGATGGCTTAGAATTGGAACTCTGTGACCAGCTCTAGAAAATTCATGCCTCCATTTCCACTATCTTTATCCCAGGAAATACCTAGATATTTTGCTCACACACACACACACTGAGCTTTTTTAAAGTTCAGTTCTGATTTTAAAATATGTTAATTAACATCTTAATTTACATCACATTTTCCCAGATTCCAGTGAAATGTGAGATGACTGCAGAATTTTGATGAGCACCACACAGAAGAGGGAAGGCTGGAAAATATCGTTTTTGCCACCCCACAGCTGAGTGCAGCTTAGGAGCTCATTTTTAATTTATTGAAGGTTAGGGACCCAAAATTGTTTCTGTTTTGTATAGAAAGGAAAACACGGACAGGAAAAAGGCATTTCAGCCAATACTTAGTCATTTACTGACAATATTTTCAGTAATTCACACCTTAAAAGAGAGTGTGAGTCCCTTAAAACAGCACCCTGTTTTCTCGTGAGTGTACAATCACAAATGTTGTTCTTACTTTTCCTGATGACTTGATTCCTTTAGCAAGGGAGGCATAAACAATCACCCAAGCTAGGAAAAGAGATAGCGCCAAGGGCCATCTAATCTCACCAGGATATTCAATCCCTGCTGAAATCTTCAATACAAAGTACCTAATAATGAGGGGGAAAAAAAAAAAATTAGAAAAAAAATTGGAGAAAAAATTAATGCTGTAACCACAGGCAGTAATTCAGTGCAAATTCCGTTTTTTGTTTTGCTCCAGTGTCCTCAGCAGTTTCTCTAGAAGGTTCCAGTGATTCTCACCATGTATTATTTTATTTGTCTGCATTGCAGTAGTAGATAAAACTGCCGGGCATGGGACAACACCCCAGCTGTGCTAAGCACCACAGGAACAGAAAACAAGTAATCCAGTTCTCATCATTCCTCAGCATAAAAAATGAGCATCATTTGCTGCCTTTGGCTACTGTATTTCTGGTTTTCCAAGCAGTGATTTGTTGCCTGTTCCAGTGGATTTTACAGAAAGATTAACATAACTTCTCTAAACAAAAAAAAGATCTTACTTGAAGTATTCTTCACTCCCGCTGACAAATGTTTTGTTTCCTTCCCTGGTGAAGTTAACCATGGTTAAGTTTGGATAGGCACTCATACAGAAAGTAGAGTTCTTGATTTGTATTTTTGGATGGTCTCCAATAATGCAGGAATCTAGGAAGAAACGAGGGGAGGGGAAGAGAAAAAGGAGGTGTAGAGATTTTTTTTTTTTTGTTTTCTTTTTAGTTTGATTGTAAAATGACAAGAAAGCAATAGATCACACATAATTTACTCGAACTTCCGTTCAAGTGCTGACACCTTTTTCAAAAGGTCGTTTGCAAGGTCTACGTTTTCCATTTTCATGTCATTGTGTGGTTTGCAGAAACCATTTCTGGTTTGTTTCGTTAAACACAAGCTTCTCTAAAGACAAATCATTTGTCTTTGGCAGACACCCCAGGCTGCCAGCTCTGGTATTTTGTTCCGTGGCTTTCTTCCCCGCACAGGGCTTTCCTCCGGGGGAAAAAAAAAAAAAAAAAGAAAAAGAAAGGTAGAAAGTCGGGCTTTTCTTAGCATTTAAATTGACAAATCTCATTTATCCTTGGTGAGGAAAAATTTAAATAGAAGTAGAGGGAAGCTCCCATGGGATACAGATCACTTCAAAGTGACTTGAGAAGCGACATTTCCTCCGTGCTGGGATCTTCTCCCAGCCGCGGTCATCCGCAGTCTCCACTGGCATCTCCCAGGGGCGCAGCTGAGCTGCAGAAAGCTCTGGAAAACCACCGCTGCCACAAATTAAAAATGAAAAAAAAAAAATTAAAGAAAGAGTAGAAGCCTGTCCCGACTCACCTAGTAAAAGTTTGTTTTTATCTTTACAGTCTGGCGTGTTCCAGGGGTTGTTACAGGAAGCCCAGGGGAGCACGGGCACGAAGGAGGCGAAAAGGTAGAAAAGAGTGTAGCACAGAATAATATTGTAATATATGGCTATCAGAACGGAGATGATCAGCATGGCGATGCCGCAGCCTGCGGACAGACAGGGAGAGAGCAGGAAAATGCCATCAGTCCCGGGGGCGGCGGGAGCGGCGGGGCCCGGCGGCTGCAAAGCTTCCTGTGGCACAGGGACGGGGTCGGGGTCGGGGCCAGCCCCGCAAGGGCCGCGCAAGCTGCGCTGAGCCCCGCGGAGCGCCCCTGGCATGCGGCGGAGCGGGGGCGCAGGGCTGAAGCCATGCAAGAGACGGAGGGCAGGTCATGCTCCCCAAAACCGGCTCCTGCTCCGCTCACCTTGCAAGGCCGGGATGGCTTTCCAGACCGACACGGGGCCCTGACTAGCAAACTGCCCCAGGGAGACTTCCAGGAAGAAAATGGGGATCCCAGCTAGAGCCAACATCATCAAATAGGGGATGAGAAACGCACCTTGGGGGGCACAGGGGGGGAGAGAAGAGAGAGCAACCTGAATCACCCCGCGGTACTGGGGACAACTTAGTCAAGACATTTTTCTATTAAAATCTTTCCGTTCGTTTTCGATTCCCGGTGCCGTCAGCGCCGACGGGGCAGGAGGAAGGGGTGGGAGGCAAGGTGGGTGGCAGCTTTCTATATTTCCAGCGTTTGCTACAGACTTCAAATACTCATTATTGCTAAATGAGTGTTTAACACCTCCCACTCAGAAGTTCTTACGTGTGAAATGAAAAAGAAAAATAAACAAAGCTCAGGATTAAATAAAAAAAAAAACCAACAAACTTCTTTAAAATCGCCTCTTCCCTCACAGAAAACGGCCCTTAGGGGCTCTACACAACAATTTTCGATTATCAGAGCACCAACATCCCCTGCTGATAGCCCTTACAGGGATTTAAATCCAGCAGCATCCACCGGTTCTCCGTTTCAGTAAGATCCTCTAGTAGGAGAACCCCTGCAAATAAACTTCTTCCCCTTTTAAACCATTAACAGCACAACCTCTCTTCCAGCTTCTCCTCTATTCTGCTTGTCGACATTCGTTCTACTTCAAACGATTATTTTTCAATCGGATCATGGAGAGATTTAAAACAATTTCCCCAAACCTCGCGAAATAACTGAATGTCTCCACTCGGGATCAAACGTCCTCTTGTCACTACTCCGAATCTATAAATTCATGGGTACAGACCTCTCCTCCCTCCTCTTTCCCCATCCCACGGATTGCGGATTCAGCCCCGATTGTGTGTAAATGAGGGTTCCGGAGCCCTGCCTCTGTGATCAACACGCCTCTTCGTTTTCCTCCCTCTCTGGCCAGCGCCAATTGCAGGTGTTTTTAAGGAAAGCTCTGCCTTTTAAAGAAACCTCGCCAGAGCTTTCCTGCTTTCAGTAGTGACCATCAGAAAAACAAAACAAAACAAAAAAAACAAAAACAAAAAAAAAAACCAAACAAACAAAAAAAAAACCAAAACAAAACCATAAAACCAAAACCAATGCAAAAAAAAACCCAAAAAACCAAAAAAGAAAACAAAAAACCCCACAAACAAACAACAAAAAAAAAAAACCCCAGCGAATCAGACAGATGTTTCACTAAGTGTCTGATGGTCTGAAGATGCCCCCGCACCTCGGCTTGGCCCGGGGCTGGCTGCCCGGCAATAGGAAGCCGCCGGCCCTCGCTTCCCTCGTGTTTCTCCCCGCTAAAAAGGCAGGGCGTGGCTCAGACCCGTACGGTACTGCAGGTAGAGAGACAGGAAAAAGCCATCATACCTCCCCCATTCTTAAAGGCCAGGTACGGGAACCTCCAGACATTGCCCAGCCCCACTGCATAACCCACCATGGAGAGGATGAAATCCAGCTTGCTAGACCAGTTCCCTCGGGCTTTATTTTCATCCCCCACATCGTCTTCCTGAAAGAGGGGAAAAAATCAGGGGAAGGGGGGAAGAGAGAGAGATGGGAAACCAGCCACTTCAACGAACAAGTGCAGCCCCTGCCGTAACTGCCAGGCCTCTCTTTTATCCAAAAAACTCCACCAAAAAATAGAGGTTTAAGTCATGACTCGGGGTGGGTGGCCCGTCTCCTGATCCCCCGTTGCAGGGGAAGTCCCATCGCCTCTCCCGGGGATTGAAGCCCTCGGAAGGACAAGGACTGACCGGCGGTTCCCAGCACATCCAGGGGAAGGGTAAACCCCTTTTACCGAACGAACAGCCCCCAGCACCACCACCCCGCTTCCAGGGGAAATGCGGGTAGGCGGGAGGGCAGGGAGAGCGTCGGGAGCGGCGCCTTCCCGGCCCCGCACCCACCGGCGGCATCCCCTCCCGGAGACCTCTTACGGGGTTGGTCTGAATTATCTCGCCCTGGTTTTGGTCCCCGGGGGTCTGGGCAGGCGGACGAGCCTGAAAGGGGAAGGGCAAGGCACCCTTCACGTCTGACGCCGGGAACAGGACCAGACCTCGTGCCGGGAGGCGTAAGGATGTGTGCACGGCGGCTCGGAGCCGGGGCACACCTACGGGCACGGCTCAGGAACCAACTGGAATTACACAGGATGCTCGTTTGTACCAGGATCGCATAATTAGCACTCGCCAGCGGTACAGCACTGGATCTGAGATCCTCTCTCCCCTTCTTCCTTCCCTCCTCCCCGCGGCACAGCCCCATCCCCGACTCATCCGGACCTGATTTTAGAACTTTGGCCCCAAATCGGTGCTGAATGGCAAAGGCCTCCCACGAGCTGAAGCGGGGGCAAGGAAACCTGCAAGGAGACAACTCACCCCCTCCACTCTGCCAGGAAGAACAGAAGTGTTGCCATCTGTGCCCAGCACCACGGTGCTCTGGCTCAAGGTCACCCAGGCGCCCTTGGCGTTGTTTTGCTCCAGCGTGCTCTTACCAATGCTCAGAGAAGCGTCCCCGTCCGTGCTTTGCAAAGCGGGAATTTTGCAATGAGGGATAGCAGCTTGCCCGGCGATCCCTGCCCCAGGGCTCGGCTTGCAGGGAAAGGTTTCCACGGATTCCCTCCGGAGGGTGGAGTTGGCTTGCGCCGCGGTGCTGCTGAGCTTGCAGATCCCGACTTTGGTCCTCTCAAAATCATTTGGCTTCGCTTCTTCGGAGGGAAGGGTTTTGCTGTCGTTGGAGAGTGACCGGGGAAGCCTGGCCGTGGCGGCGGGGGCTTGCGGAGGAGCATTTTGCGGCTCATTTTCGGGGCTGGTTCTTAAAACTCCCGCACCTTCATTGGGTCCGGGAGCCACCGCTTCGGGGTTGTTCACAAGCTGCTTGCTCATATCCCTTTGACTGGCGTAATCCTAAAATGAGAACGTCACATATTTTGCCAAAAGAAGAAGGAGAGAGG
>VZRN01005892.1:838213-910653 GCA_013397935.1 Dasyornis broadbenti | reverse complement strand
AAAAAAAAAAACAAAACCCTCAAAACGTAACCGCACTACCACAGTGGGATTAACGCCACTAACAGTAGCTTTTCCCTATTCTTCTTCTTATGTTTCCTACTCGCATAATGACAAAAATTTTATGTAAGCATTCCCTAATCATTAAATAGGTTACTGACGGCACTCGCACACTCACCTCTTTTCCTCCAGTTTAAAACTAAAATTTAAAATGTATCTTCTTTTTGTACATTAAGCAACCTGCAGGCAAACCCGACCTTTTCCATCAGTTCAACGTTAGCTTTACAAATACTCCTGTTTTCAGAACGTTTCACAAAACTCCCCGTCACCCTTTCCGCCACAAGTTTTCTCTCTATCGTAATCCCCTTCTCCCTGCACCGGGTGTAAGATCTGCAAGGACCCGATCACTAAATGGGTGCATTTTGGGGTTCCCCGTGCTCGCCCCCTCCCCGCAGCATCCCTACCCCGTCCGCGGGAGGCTCCGCGCGGGTTCCGCCGGCAGCACCGCGGACAGCTCCCCCTCCGCCACCGCTGTGCTCCTCCAGCCCTTCTCGGTATCGAAGAGAAGAAATCAAGCACTTACCATGTCTTTTAAATAGCCACAGACGGAGCCGACCGAGGTAAAAACAGCGGTACGGGCAATTGGCAGACTGGATTTTGCCCAGTTCAGAGCAAAGCTTTCTATACTTCCTTGGGAAAGACTGGGTTTGCGTCAGTGCATAGCAAGGTGCCCTTCGTGTGACATTTTCTTGATAATAAGAGGTTGATAAATCATTACCCTTGGTTTCGGATTTTAAAGGGACACCGAGAAGCCGGAGCGCCGGCTGGCTGTCACTCAAGCAGCGGTGGCATTGCGTGTTCCCTGTGACTCATATGGGGGCTGATTACTAAAGCAAAGCCAGCCGAAGCACGGGAGAACTTTTCTGGTGGTAATTAGGGGGAACATGTGAGAAACACGTACTACTGCACCCAAGGCAGGAGAGAAATGGGGAGAAACCTTCCATTTCTACTCCTCTTCCTCCTCCCTCTTAGTGTAGTGCGATCCAGCTGCCTCTTTTTAATCTGCATTTCTGCAGTGCACAGATCAGACGTTGTAATAGCTTGTTCTGTATAGCTTGTATCATTTATATATCCATACACATGGATATAAAAATAAAAATATTAAAATTATCAATTGTGTATCTAGCCACATACTTATACACGGAGTGAGAAGTTCACTATGCATAAAGTACACAAATACTTTTAAATTGTGTCTTTCTTGGTGTCCTTGCACCAAGTTGCATTATATCGTTTATTTTTCCTGTGCCTCATGGGGGAAACTCCAATTAAATGTAAACGATACACACAATAAAGCCACCTTCTCTTTCATCACAACTGTCTGAAGAGCAGTTAAGTAGGAGCAAAGATGACCGCAACAGCCCTGAAGTTGTTGGTGTTCTTCCCTCACCCATCAAGTCGTTTATGTTTGATTATTTGGGGAGTGGAAATTATTCGTCATTAAAAGTCAGGTGTTAACACAGAATCGTTTTTGCAACGAAGTAATTCACACCTAATCATCACCTCTTGCAGGTGTGATTCGCCACTTGAGGGGCTTTCTCAAAGAGTTGTTAAACACAAGGTAATTGTGTTCACGCTGACCAAAAGAAAAAAAAAAAAAAGTCGCACCGGGCAAATCGGGATGCTCCCTACGCAACCTTCCCAGTTGTTTCAGCGTCAGAGACGCTGTTCATCCGCATAGACCCTGCTGGTGTCAGCTTCTCCGGAGAGTATTTCACATTTTAGCGTAAGCAGAGTGGAGCGTGCGCCTATGCAGGCGAAGGGAAGGGAGGGGAAGAGGGGGCTGAACTCGCCAGCACCACACGCGCTTCTTCTGCGTCCTTGATTTTACGGGTTTCGAGCGTTTGTTTCAGCTCACGAAGTGAATAAAACATTCGCAGTAGCCCGGACAATGCCGCAGAGCCGGTGCCACCAGGAGCGGCCACCCCCGGCAGGGACAGGGCAGCTTTCTTCCAGCTGAGCTGCGGCCCCGCTGCCTCCCGTCGCACCTCGGCACTGCGGGGGCAGCTGGAGCTCTCCGGCCAGAATTACTGACAGCCCCACGAACGCCGAGGAGCTGCGGGCCAGCAAAGCAGAACGGCGGAAACCGCTTTTCGCCGACAAGATCACTCAGTCCGGAGGCTGAAAAACGCTTTTGCCTCCCGGCAGCGTTCCAGAGCGCGTTTGTAACACAGCTGTCCTTAACTTGTGATGTTGCCTCGAACATCTACGACATGGGGGTTACCTGTACCGTCGGTGTATAATTACAATATGCACAGACAGGCTTTTTTACACGCACACTTCCACACGCCCTGTCTGGAGATTGTTGCACGTTCCTATCGTCAAAGTCCCTTTTCTGCCTCTATTCCGTAGTGCAGAACAGCAGCCTGGTCTAGCGGGAGGTGATCCTGCCCATGGCAGGAGTGGAGTGGAACTGGATGAACTTTGAGATCCCTCCCAAGCCACTCCATTCTGTGATTCCATGTGCTCCCCGCGGGAGCGTTCAGGAACCGAGGAGCGCTCAGGGAAGCCGGGTTTAGGAGGGAGGGGGAGAAGTTGGTGGTGGTGTGCAGCGTTTTCTTCTCGAGGCATCCTCCAGCTGCAGGGCGGGCTGGTCTGAGCTCGGCTGTGCTGGCCTCCAGTTTACATCAACGCTTCTAAAGGCGGCGGCCAAATTAAAAGCGACAAGGCAAGCGACAAGAGGTATTTTGGTCGTGAAGACCCTTAAATATCTTCTAGAGTCACTGGGTTGACTTATTTTGTTTTCTCAACAATCGGAAAACTCCCTCTTCACGTTCTTTCCCAAGTGACTTTTTTTTTTTTTCTCAATCAGCACTGAAACGTGAAATGAAAGTTTCACCCCTGGAAAAAGCGAATCGATCTCCTTTACTTTCCGAAAAGGCAGGAGCACCCCTGTACCCCGGGGAAAGCTCTCGGAGGAGCACGGCCGGAGGCTCTCGCTGAGCACCGGAGTCGAGGATCCATTCCTGGTCAAGAGGGAGACCCAGGGAGAAACACGGTTCGGTTTTCAAACATTTCCCACCCGTTCGTGCCCGGCCCTCGGGGCCGTCCCGCCCAGCTCCCTACCGCACCTGCCTTCAAACACGCGGTTTGGGGAGGAAACACCTGCCTTGATCCAAACTCTGAGCTCGGATTTACAGCTCCTTTGAAAACCAAACCAAAGCAAATCTCTCCAAAGCGAGGGTTCAGCGCCCCAGTTAACATTCGAATTATTTTTCTGAACTCCTTCTCACTGTCCCTCCCTAACGCGTGTCCCGCGGGCAAACCACCCTCCCAGCCCACTTCGTGTACCCAGGGATTAAGGAGAAGCACCTGTGTGCAGCTCACCCCAAACACATCACACCCATCCCTCCCTCGGGGGGAGTCACCCACCCCCGGCGGGAAACTCCTCTGCCTGGAGGGATCCCTGTTCACTTCCCAAAGGGAATAGCCCAAAGGGAGGGCGGCTGCTCCAGGTCGGGTGAGTCTCGGTCTCCCCAAAAGAAGGGAAGACACCCCCTCCCTGCCCCGAAGGAGCCCCTCGGGACCCCTGCGAGCGGTGCCTCCCCCGCGGGGAAGGGCTGCCCTCAAACCCGCGCCCTCCGCGGCCCGTGCAGCGCACGAGCGAGTCTTAATTACTCTGTCAAAGATGAAAAATAGCAATTGATTTATTTTTCTCCCCTCGCTGGCCGTCTTTCCGCTTCCCCTGCCCCTTCTTTGCAGATAAGCAAATACACGAAGGAAGGCGGAGGAGCTGAACCCCCGGGACAGGGTCTGGGGAGATGCCCGCTGCCTCCCTCCCCCTGCCCTTTCCCTCATCACGGGCACTTTCCTGGCTTTATGCCGCCTTCGTGCCGTGCCTCAGTGGAGAGAAGCCAAGTCACGACAGGAGCAAAGGATGACACCTCTCCACAAACATCCCAAACACGCCCACGGGCACCCGTGCAGTTTCAATGCCTGCGCTAAAATCCCCCGTCCTGGCTTCTTTATGACGGAGTTAAGCATTGCAGCTATTGATCTTAAATCTTTCTCCTCCCTTCCCACTGGAAGGTTTGCCTAAAAGGGATGGAGGCAGCCGCAGCGAGAACCTGCACCTTCCTCCCTGGTTTCTCCCACGCCACAGCCTTTGCGACCTCCCCAAGTGCCACCCTCTGGAGTCACAGCTTGTCCCGGGAAGCAATTGCCACAGCACATTAATCCGTGCACCTCGCGGAAGGGAAGGTTTTCTTCTTCCCTCCTCTCCTCGGTCTCTTTTTCCTATTGCCTTTGTGGCAGGGAAATCCTGGCAAAGCCGGAGAAAAACCCCTTTGGCTGGAGCGCTCCGTAGCAGGCGGCCATTTACACTCTTTTCTCCCTTCAATCTGAAAGGCAGATACAACAGCGAGGATGAGAAGGAGTGTGAGGATCCCGGGGAATGCCTTTAAACATCCACTTCAGCCTGCGATTGAACAGCCTAGAGGCGATTGGATTAGAGATGTTAAACCATAGCTGTGAAAGGCACCGATG
Source organism: Dasyornis broadbenti (assembly GCA_013397935.1). Lineage (NCBI taxonomy): Eukaryota > Metazoa > Chordata > Aves > Passeriformes > Dasyornithidae > Dasyornis > Dasyornis broadbenti. The sequence continues at coordinate 906,114 of VZRN01005892.1, read as the reverse complement.
CAATCCGGGCCAAGCTCCTTGTGGATCTGACTCTCCACGATGAACAACCCTGCCCTCACCCAGGGCTTTGGGGTCTTGCAGAGAAATCACAGTTTTGGAGAACAGGGAGAAGTTAATGTCTGTGTAAAAAGGGTTATGCCTTTTCTCACAACCAGCAGTGGTCTCAAACCACTGTGATACAGCAATCCATAATGCAAAGCCAAGAGCAACACTGTATTCACTCAGCTCAGTCAGACACATGCACCAGAAAAAGCAGATGTCAATAAGCCAGACCTTGCTAAGGCACACTTTGCCTTCAATTTCTTGTACTTTCCTTTTAATTCTACCTGTATTCAGAAAATGTTATAGCCTTGATCCCACTGAACAGTTTTCCCATGCAGAGAGCACGGACCCTTTCTCAAGGCAAAGATTCACCTTACAAGGCTACAGGGTTTTACTTCTCTCAGTTAATTATATTCAAATAATGAAGAGACTGTAAAAATCTTTCAAGTGATAATTACCTGTTATCTTTATCCTGTGAAGTGCCTCAGACCCATCCTGTTATTTACTGGGGCTACTGTACACTTCCCAATTGCCTTAGCTCACATAACTCCCTGGATGGCCCCTGGATTTTCAGGTAATTGTCAAAGTCTGGTATCCTTGTTGTAAAAGGAGTCAGCTCCCTGAGAGGTTTAACTTCTTCTCTGGAGACCACTGTAAATAACAGAATTAAAAGGAAGGGGGATCAGGTGGGGGGAAAGCAGAAGCATCTGGAGGGAATTTCTGCACCACTGGCCAGGCATTTATGCTCCTAACAGCTATTTCCCCCAGATATACATGTTTCTTCATTTGTCCAGACATTTTCCTTAATCACAGGGAATAATCTCAATATAGGACATAATGACCAGAGCTTTGAACTTTCACTTTGCAACAGCACAGGGCATTTAAAAAAAAAAAAAAAAAAAACCAAACCAGAAAAACCAAACAAAGAAAAAAAAAAACAAAACCCCCCATATATTTAATGAAAAAAAATGAAAAGTGGATGCTGTTTAGAGCTCTAAATAGATTTCCATGATTTACGCATAAGCAATCCAGTCAAGGATTTTTTTTTTTGTGGTGCCACACTAAATTCCAGACTTAGCCTAGCCCAGTCACTGAACTTAACACTTCCCCCTCTTCAGGCAAAATTGCACCTGTCCTGATACTGCAAACAAAATAAAAATACATCTTTTTGACCTAGTGGTGCTCAAAGCTGGATTAAGAGCAGTAGTTTTCTCCTAACTGTACAAATACACAATAAGTTGTGTTGGGACAGAGAACAGACAGGGAAGACTCCTTGAATCCATGCTGGCTCTGTGCAGGGAGAGCTGCAGAAGCGGCACACCCAGGGAGGCTTTGCAGAGCAATCGAAGTGCTCTGCCCTGCAGAGGTGGCTTTGCTTGCCACACTGACTCAGTGTTGAGCCATCAAGCATCAACTCAGCTAAATTTCAATATTAATAGAGATTAGCACTCAAAACAATACTTCCTGAAAAGAGCAATTCTGCAAAATGTGGTATCTCAATCACTTGTTGCTCTGTGAAAATATCACATTAAGGTTTGAACTCCTGATCAGAAATTTGGGAAGATAACATTACATTTATCACAAAATGAGAGAAAGTTGATTTTCTAAGCAGATTCCCTGGGAGAACACCACGAGTACCCACCCCACAGGCCAGATTCTAGCAGACAGCCAGTGCATTTTAACACCTTTCACTCACTGCCTTATTCACTTCTGAATGTTGAGTCAAAATGAAAAATCATGGCATGCACCTCTGTGAGGCTGTGTGAGCTTCCCCCAGGGTCAGCAACATGGACTACATGGTCCCATTTTAAGAAAAAACCACAATAAACACAGTAATGTAACTACTTCAGTATTTCACAAGGCAAGTCATGACAGTCTTTTGGCTTCTGATTGGGGGAAAATAAAAAAGCCTCAACCTTTTTCTGTGGTAGCTCACAGGAAGTTCTAGGTTTGTTTAAACAAGAGTGCTCCACGTTAATTTTTTTTTTCCCCTCTTTCACTGTGAAAGGGGACATCCCACAACCTACAGTGGATTGGGTACACAGAGATAACAAAACTGTTATCCCTCTGTCAGCATGGAAAAATCCCATCATCTTGCAAAGTGCCAGTTGAAGAAACCCATGTATTCAGAGTTGATAAGTCAACCCAGGATTGAGATGTAAGCCTAAACCAGTGAGTGGTTTGTAGGACATCCACAGGCAGTGAACTTTTCAGGTTATAATTTAAATATAACATTATTTCAGCTGAAGAGTAAATGCTAAGGGCAAAGTTTGAGCTACAGCTTCTCTCAGTGAGGACATTAGTAATGACTCCCCTTTCTGAATCAAAGTGTCCCAGCACACTCGGGACAGCTCGGTGGGAATATCCTGGTGGGAGCACTCCCAACCCTCTTCAGCAGAGTCCTGGTGTAAATCCAGAGAGAGCCCCTACCCCAGGCTCTGAGCCTCAGCTCCGAGGGTGCTGGGAATGCCAGGGCTGTGCAGCTGGGAACATCCCTGCAGCCGAGGAGCAGGAGACAGGGATACATTCCACAGCCACTTTTCAGCTCCATTGCACTGTCACAGGGCTCAGAGGGGCTGTGGCATGGCAGCAGAGAATCCGGCTCTTACTCACAGCCTCCTCAGCTGTTTGCCAGAGCTCCGTGATCCCTCAGTGCCTGCACCTCGCTGAGCACAGAACCATCCCTGTGATCCCTCAGTGCTCATCTGCTCATGCTGAGCTAGACCTGACTTGCAGCATCGCTTCAGTTTTAATTCTGGAGAGAAAACTTCAACATTATTTGCAATAACTAAAAAAAAAAAAACTCCTGAATTGTCCTTGGATGATCTGTGTATTCTACCTAGGGTATTTGGTTTGAGTCAAAGACATTGAATTGCTTAAAAATTGAAAGAGCAAGTCAGCCTCACCCAGTTTCTATACTGAAATCAGGTTTAAGCACTCCCTTGAGCATAAATTTCCAAGTAATCAGAATGACACTGTTCTCCCAAGGCACAAGATTCATTGTTTAAATGATCACTTCGTTAATTCCTAGGCTTCATCTTCTGAAATTCTGTGTGGCTTCAACACTGAGTTCCAAATATACTTGATGCCTTGGCCATGTGAAAAAGTCAAGGTGATCTGCTATCTAAGAAAATGGAAAACTGAGCTGTGACTTCAGCGTCAAGATCATTTTCTTATCAAGGTTCTCAGCTCACTCCTATTGTCAGGGACATAGTAAGAGGTGCAAAAAAAAAAAAAGGTGTGGCTCCTTGACGCAAGAGACTTCTATGCAAAAGCAAGAGACATGCAGAAAGCATGGATTTGTATTAATTTTTTATGGTTGTTTTGGGGTTTTTTTTTAAGTCATGTGTGAACTTTCTTGCCCCTTGCTCTTCCCTACCCTCAAATAACAGCCTCAGCCTATTCCTCACTTCCTTAGTGTTCAGTTTTCCCAGGTCTCTGCTTGTATTTGTTTATCCACACTCCCCGTTCCCTCTTTTCCTGAAATATGCCCCAAGACACTTACTTACACTTCCCTACCTACAAACACAAAATTAGATACAACTTCTAAAGCATTTAAAGACTTTCAAGCAGGGTTAGAATCAAACAGTGCTAAGTTAGATGCCTACCCTCCTTAGAAATTTTAAAAATCCATCTTAACTCCACACAAAGCTTTACAATGAAACGTTAAAACATAGAAAAAAGCTCTACCTCTAATTTCATTATTTTAGATATTTGACTTTTTAAAATACATGTAAGAACATGAGCCAGAAAACCAAGTTTATACTTTTAGTTTGAACTTAGCAGATTTTTAAGCAAAACAGTTTAGTGGGGCTTGGGGGGGATGGTAGCACTATCCATTGCAACTACCAGTTTGCATATTATTTAATCATGCTAAAATAGAACCCAAAACTCACATATTTGAAGCATAATTCTCATCTTTCATCAGTATGATTGCCCTTGTTATTGCACTCTTCCTTTTACTAAACTCATAAGGTTTACTTTTTCTGTATGATTTTATTCTAAAATCAGAAAAATCTTGCTTGGAGATGTGTCTTTGACAGGTACCATTGGCTTGGTGTGCAATATGGTGACTGATTTAATCTTTCATCTACCTCTGCATATGTATTTTCCATTTCAGATGCTGTAAAGAATCGTATAATTTTTGAAATCCAAAACATTCATAACCAAAAATTTGTATACAAAATACTTTTTAAAGTAGTTGTGATACTTTAACCCGAACTTCCAGTTATTTTCATGGGAGATACCCCTAGCATTTGAATAAATGTTTCAACCAAAAAGAATAATTTAATACACTTTTGTCCCTTGACAAGGTATGATGCAGGGGTTATGATTACTTCCAGTCCACCTTGCAAAATTTCTAAAGAAAAAAAAAAATTCATCAAATTCTTCTTTGTTGGAGCCTGCACAGTTAGGACTTTGCTGAAACTTGGCCTCTGAGCATCTCCAGGTGTCCTTATTGCAGAACTGGAACTTTTTGGATTACTGCACTCTCATCTCTCGTGTGTCAGAGGAAATTTTTCATTGCTTTACAGGAATTGCTACAAAACTGACAACACAGAGATATCTTGGATCCAGAGGATGGCTCTTGCCTCTTTCTACCCAATTTGCTCATCTTCAAGCAGCACATCATTACTCAACTTTGAGCAATAACATTTAGACAGACAAATTAAATTGATTTTGATGTCTGGAGACTTTAGCCTGGAGAATTTCACAGAACTTGGCCATATGTTCCTTTCTCCAACTTTCTGCTGGGATTGACAATTATTAGTGGTTACTCTTCAGGCATAGAAGAAACAGGTCAGCTTGGTCTGTAGCAGGCAGAGAAGCAAATTCCAGGTACCGCAGAGCACTGATCCTGGGGAAAAGCAGAGAACCCCCAAGAAAGAGAAGGAGCACACAAACAGACACTTCAATTTTGATTGAGACAATCCCAATTTGGGAGCACGAGTGAGATACAGGGAAAGAAACAAAAAAAAACCAGAACCAGATGGAAAATGAACGTACACTCCAAGGAGTACGTCTGCAAAACAGAGCTGTTCCTTCTGCAGTGATGATCTGAAAACTACCAGCAGCTCCTGCTATCAGCGGGCAGAGCCAGCAGTGCTCAAACAGGGCTGATCCAGAATCTCCTCATTCTGTTTTATAGGCTACAAGGCCACCAGAAACTGCTTCAAAACTCAGATTTAGATAGGACATGCAGGAGAGCTTGAACATACATCTTCCCCTTGGACAGTTCCAGAAAGAGGAAGAGGGATATGTGCATGCTCTGCTCAGGGTTTACTTTTGGGTTGATTACCACTGAACATGCAAGCCTAGAAATCTCATATGTGGAGCCAGAATGGTATGAACACCCATGGCAACATGGTGTTAACACCTATGGTTTATTTATCCCTCCGAAATCCCACACAAGCAGAGGGAAGCAAGCTGGTGCAAACCATGGTCCCTGGAATGTGCTGCAGGAAGATAAAATGCCGCCTGCACCATCTCCCCCTGGCCCTTCATCAGATCCACATAGCCCCCCGCAAAAATCCTCCAGGTGAGAGCTCATCTCTCCCTTCTGTTTCCATGCTACTGAGCATGAAAAACAGCTGCACTGTGTGAGCTGCAGCAGGCTGCAGGGAGGGAGGAGGAAAGAGAAATGTGACATGCAGAGGCTTCTGTGAAGCACAGGAAAACGTAATAGGAACTGGTGATGTTTTTCTTAAACCACACGCTGCTCTGGGTTGAGCTAATTACTTCACCAAGTTGCAGGTAGGCATTTTACTGCATTTTATTAGCTTTTCCTGTCAGCTACACTCCTGTTACCAGCTAGGATTATTCATCCCTCTCCCTAATTCAGTTTCATCTCTAGAGAAATGGTAAACGACACTTAACTCCATCTATGTTTTTATTCTTTATGGAAGACAGGTAGAGGCGAGGCACTCTGGAAAGAGACCCCGTATTTAAAATACTTCATGCAAAAAAAGCACACGATAGATCTACCCAGTCCCCCAGCCTCTCTGGCTCCCCACCACACCACCTTTCCAGGGACTCAAGTGTTGCTTAGTGCACAGCACGTCTGACAAATCAAAGTTTGATGCTGGGCCACTTCCCCTCCTCCCCAGATAGCAACAGCTGCTCACATCAAACAGTGAATGCAGATGGGGAGGGAAGTTTGAAAAGATGTATTTGTCCTGTTCCCCAGGATCAGTACATTTCAGTGTTTTAAAAATACAGCCAGCGACAATAGAGAATGCTGAAGGGCAGATTGACCAGCAATGACCTAGTGAAAACAAGGTTTATGGGTAATAGGTTAGCTGGGCATTCTGACTAATGGGAATGACTTCATTTTGCTCTCAGTGCTGTAACATGAGGTACAAACACAGGAGTTTATTAAAAACATTCAAGCACAGAGTGGTCCCAGAGGAGCAATGAGAGAACTCATGAAAAGCAACCACGTCCTGGCAGGCATATCAAAGAGCAACCTTTCATCAAAAACATGATAAACTTCCCTGTAAGTTCATTGAAAGTCTTATCCCAGCTCTGTAGACTATCATGGCAACATCTTGTTGGGAATAAATCCATGTGAGAAGAGAAATGGTGGTCCTGTGGTGACAGCTCAGCCATTGCTTGCTCATTCCAGTGACTGAAGCAAAGTTTTCAGATGGCAGCTACAAAAGTAGATTACATGATCACGGAATCATGGGATTGCTTGGTTTGGAAGGGAGCCTAAAGCAAATCTTGTTAAAACACCCCTGCCAGGGACGCCTTCCACTTTCCCAGGTTGCTCCAAGCCCCATCCAGCCCGGCCTTGGACACTTCCAGGGATGGGGCATCCTTAACTTTTCTGGCTGCCTGTGTCAGATGATGTTATGATATTGATTTTGAGGAGATTTTCCTGCTGACAGCTCTCTTACCCACTTCCTTCAATAATGTCTCAATTACTTCACAAGTAATTAACTGTCACATGGATGAATAAGTCAGGCATGAAACATCTGACTGAGAAAAACGGTTCTGTGTGAAAACCACGAAATTCCATTAAGGGATGGGCTCAACCACAACCCTAACTCTGGGGTGTATTCCTTAGCCAGATGCTGAATTTACGTTTTGAGTTAAGAATCGGCCAGAATTAGAAGGCTATCTGAAAGCCATGCAAAATTGAGTATTTACTCCCACTCTTCTAGCCCATGCCATTGGCTTGTGGGGCTTTTATTAACATAGGAAGAAGAGAAAACATAGATCAACCTATCCTGAAGAAATGTCGTTCAGGAAATCTGTTTTAGAGAAAACAATCTTAAACTATCCTTCACTTAAGGCTCTACAAAGTTGCTTGCCTTCAGGCTTTTGAGGAGCTTGCATTCAGAAAGGCAAACCTTTGTGAAAAGATAAATCTCAGTTTAATCAGAGCAATAAAAAAGAAAATTTTGGGAAAATTTTGATCAGAGCTGAATAGTTTGATAGTTAAAGGAGGAACCTTTAATTTTTACCACAACATCCTCTCTTTCTGACATTACCCTTCCTTGGTTAACCAAACCCCTCTCCTCCATGTTGCTCACCTGGCAGTGTGTTTGTTCCCTGCCCCAATTTGCTGTCATTTGCAAAGGCCTTTAGTTTGTTCCATGTGAGAAGTTAAAAAGATGGGGCCTACCCATCCCCAGGCTGCTCAGTCCAGGTCGCTGTCACCTGGTACCCTAAAGGTGCTCAGAGCCACTGCAAACCAATCGTAGGAGCATCATTTCTGCCTCTGGGGACACCACATGAAATCTGTTATTCTCCAGGCTGAATCCATTCTGGGCCCTGCACAAACACAAGAGCTGTGAACGTTCTAAAGGCACAATACTCCCAAAATTGACATCACCGCATGTACAATACAGGGCAAGAAAACTAACTTTGTGCTGCTTTTTCTCCTCAGTGCCAGGCTTTGTGTAAATTCCCAAGCAAGCAGTACAGCACAGTTTAACATCTGAGTCCCAGAGAAGTCCTCCTCCTCCTCATATCCAATTTTCCAGTTGAGTAGCCTTTGTTCCAAGAATGTCCAGTGCTGTGACAGGAGTCAATATTATTAAGAAATTCCCTCTTTTCAGTGCTCCTCCCTTTGCATAACCCATCAGAAAGTTAAATCAAAATTCAATTTTACTTACTGAATCCTACTTGTATTTCAGGCTCAATTACCTAAACCATCATTACCCAAAGTGGAGCAACACTCCTTCCGGGGAGCTCCTTGTGTCACCCAGGACCTTTGGTCTTCTGCTGTGTCTCCCACCAGCTCACTTTTCTCTCCTGCCACCCTAGAGCTCTTCCTTTCATGCAGGCAGTCTGCAACACCCAGGGAAATAGAAGCAAAAGCTGAAATTCTTAGCAAGATTGACTTTATAATGAAAAGTACTGCAAACAGAGGTACTAGAGAGTGATGGTTCTAAAGAGTGAAGCAAATGTGTATTAATTTTGGACAATACTGGATGAACTGTGTCAATTTTACATATACAGATATTAATTCTAGTCTATGAATTTCACCTGCTCAAGTGGCAAACCCCAGAAAAAATGGGTATCCCGTTTCAGCCAGCTCCCCTTGGAAGAAAACGAAATAACTTGAAAAGCCTCTCAAATCACCATGTGAGGGGGATTATTTTAGCATCTGCCAATTGAATCCAAGGAGAATAATTTTATTTGGGTTGTAGTTCTTATTTGTGAAAGGCTAACTTCAGCCAGTTTGCTTTCCATGGGACATATTTGCTCTCACTCTGTTTGCACTGATGTTTTGAGTAGTACCCAAGTGGAAAATAGAATTAACATGTTGAGTAAGCTTTATTCCTCTTTAATTTGTTATCGCTGTCATTAAGAGTCTTTTATTTTACTTTGGTTAATTGTTACAGGAACAGCAACAGAAATGTTATAAATCTGGAAATTGATTGTTTCATGGTAGAGTTTTTCCACGGGATGAGTCCTTTTCATTTATCATGGAGGAGTTCAGAAAGTGCTGGAACCTGGAGACACTAACAATTCAGAGAAACCAAGTAACACCCTTGCCTTTCTGAAAGGGATAGAAATGAAGGTTTTTTTTTTGATATATGGGAATTAGCAAAGCAGATAAAAATTCCAAGCCAGCTGGGAGGCACCCGGGAACAGGCACTTACTGATTTAGGTGCTGAAAAAGCATGAGCTTTTTAAATATCCTATCAACTATTTCTATGTGCATGGCACCTCACTAGCAGGAAGACTTCTACTTCTGTCTTTGCTGCTCAGCAATCCCATTAAAAATCCCGCTTTTCCCTGTGAAGTTAATTATCTACCTATGAATTTTATATAAGGTCCAAAAAATATATCAAACAGTATGTGTTTAAACTTTTATTAAATTTGGAAAACTCAACCATCTTAAGGTTCCTGTCCAATTATATAAAAGCAATTCGAACTGGATGTTTTCTACAGCTATTTAATCACTTCTGCAAATCCGTCTGCAGCGTTTGTAACATGAAAAGCCAGCTTTTCCCTCTAATTTCCCTTGCCTTCCCATGTAATATGGTATTTGTCTTTTAATTAGATGTCACTACTTCACCAGCATTAACATCTGCCAATGCCTGGATAAACAAAATAACGTAAAATCTCTTTGCCATTTCTTTCAATGTTTGTATATTCAGATATATGCTCATGACTTCATTGTCGGTTGCTTTTGAAAACTCCTAAATGCCGTTATTTTGCAGTTAATCAATGTAGTAAAAGCAGTAGCAAAGTCTACCTCTAAACCCGGTTTCTAAAAATAAAATCATCACTTTAATCTTCACACAAGCCTTTTCTTTCTGCTCTTATCTTCCAAGTCCCCCTCCTGCCTCTTCCAGCCAGCCGTAGCCAGGCTGTGTCATTCCACAAACCTCGGGGAAGACACACTTCTGCAATTTTTCCTTCAGATAATTTAAACCAGGGACAGAAAATGCTAAGAGTCATTACTACAGGGAACTTCAGGCACTATTAAACAGGGAGCAGAGAAACATCCTTGAAATAAAACTCTTCAAACCTCGCTAGCAGCCCACATTTTTAGTTAGAAGCTACGTCTCCCATACCGGCTCTCCGAATCCTCTGTAGAGCTTTATTTGAAATTGAGGCCTTGCTTTTCCCTGGATCACAGAAGCTGGATCTGTCTCATTACAGCACGCCCCACAGGACAGAATTTAGAAGGTCAAACTGAGGTGTACACACAAAAATCCTATTAAGACACCCCAGCATGGTGCTCACTGAAGAGTCATTCAGCAACCAAGGGCCAGAAGCTTCCAAGTTTGTCAGTCTTGCTTAGCTGCTCTGAGGCGTGGAAGCAGCAAGATAATTTTACAGCTTAGCTAAACATTTAAAAGCACTGCAGAAGACAAGATTGAAAAAAATCCCAGCATATCATTAACATCTAAATAAGAAGCAGAGCTGTGAGCATCCTTACTATTTTCAGGTGGGTTATTTATCTTCAAGCACACAGACTCTGGGCACAGATTGGCAAGAAGAAGGCAGGTCAACCTTCAGTTTTTATCTGAATATGAAGAGAACTTTTATGAATCACTAGTCAATCTTAACTCCTCTGACTTTGGGCTAAGTATAATGTAAATTACTTCAGCATAAATAGAGATTGATAACTGCTGGTTAAGAACACTCCTTGAGAAAAAGGTTAATTATGGGATTAAACATTAAAAACTTCTGTCCTTGCAATGTTCTTCAGAACTGCTGGACTTCACTATTAAGCATGGCAAAAACGTACTTTCCAAAAAAAACCCCAGCCCACACCCCCCCAGAACATTCACATATACAAAGTTACATGACACTTCTAATACCTGCCCTGCAGGTTCCCTGTTTTGGCAAATGAAGACACTTACCCATTAAATTTGCAGTTGCCACCTGCAATTTAGGGCAGGCAGACTTTTGTCCTCCTGGAAAACAGACACGCTGTTATTCCCATGTGTCCATTTCTCCTTTATTGTGAGTAAGCTTCACAAAATGAATTTATGAAGTGAATTAAGGATCCTAAATATTCTGATGCCAAAGCAAAGGCTTTGTTTATGCATGAAATTACACATTAAGGAAGGTATCATAATTCCATCTTGTATTTCTTCACGCATCTGACAACTGACCTGAAATTACCAATCTCTGTATTAATATTTTCTTTCTATCCTCCTAGATACGCATCATAGACCCAATCAGATTTTTTGATGTGCTTTAGCAGTTCTCCATTAGCAACAACAACTTATTCATACATTTCAAGGCCTGTGACAACCCTTTGTCTCTATCTGCCTTATTGCATCTGCATCCCATTTCTGCTGTGCCTGCAAATCAAGCACGCTCTGGGCAGCACTGGCTGCTGAAGCAAAGATTAAATTTGTTCAGGGGTTGTTGCATCTCTCAAGAATAAGCTGCACATTCAACATTTCAAATGAAAGGAAATGGAGAAGAGGAGCAGACGAGGACTGGGGACAGATCTGGTCATCGGAAATAAGGGAATGCTGTCAGGGTATGTTAGAAGTTCAAACAAGATGAAAACCAACAAAAAAATCCAGAACGGGAGAAAACCAAAAGCTGGGTACAAGAGAGATGCTCTGGAAAGGAGCCAGCAGCAAACAGCTCTGTGCATCATGTCAGACAAGAATCAAGGGGTGAAGAATGAGCAGTGGACAGCAGCCAGCCACCAGTGGGGTTTGCTTCTGCATCAGAAACTGCATCTGTCCATACCAGCACCAGGGAAGGAGAGAGAAGGAACAGAGAAAACAGACCTCTGAGAGAGGCAGGTAAATAAATGCCGCATTTGAGTTTCAAAGTTAGAGAGATCTACCTATAGGATGTATAATTTTGGTATTTCTTAGGAAAAATAAGATTTTGTCACATAAGATGTTGCTGCTAAGAAAATAATTCCTGTGAGGTAAATTGATACAAGATGGTGTAACAGACAAATGCTGTCAGATGGTAAGTGAAAATCCAGGCTCTCTACAATTTCCTTTTTTTTTCTGTTCTGAATACAGGAGCACACAGTGAAGTAATAAATTTAGGTCTGAAGTTGTGACTATCCTAACTGTCAAAAAATACGTAAAAATTTGATGCACCAATGACTGATGAACAGCTTTTCCACAACTACAACCGGACTTCACCATCATATCATAAAGGGAATTCAGAGAGGATGTGTACATCCTCTTTGGCAGATGGGGATTGTTAATGCAGGCCAGAGAAAAACGGAAGTAGCAAACAGGTGGGCAAAAGAGCTGGAAATACGTGCGGTGAAGCACAACCCTGCCTGTGCACGTCCTCATGACCAGCAGTGGCACAGAAACCACAAACATCACAAAATACAGAGAAATCTGCACTGGCTGTGGAGGTACTTGATGCCTTGACCTGGGATCTGCAGACAGCAGAGGTAGCTGGAAGACAAGTTGCTCCCACTACTTAGCAAAAGAAAAGTCTCCATGGACTATGCAAAATTCCAGCCACTTTCACACTATTTTATTTATTTTTAATTCAACAACAGATTATTTGCATCTTTGGCCACACTGACCATGTGCCTTAGAATAAAGGATCACATTTTGTATGCAGTATTACCATCTCTCCCTGGGCAAATTCAAGGCCATTTTACTCTACGTAGTTACTTCCCACTTTTCTGCCTCAGATTCCATCATTAAAATCCCTTTAAGAGACTATTTATTGATCACATTTCCTGTAATATTTAATTCTAAGAGTTACAATTAGGAAATGTAAATAACCGATGGTGCTGTCAGATGAATCCCACATTATTCAACTGCTAAGTTGAAAAAAGCCCCCTATAATTGATGGGTTATTTCCATAGGATGCTGTGAGACACTGGCTATAAGATCAACGTCCACCCATGTATTTAAAGTTCCTTGAAACTCCAATGCCTTTATCAAATAACCCTCCTCAGGCTTTATATTAATTAAAGTTTTTTCAGACCATTTTCCTTTTGATTAAATGATACCAAATCCTTGGTTCTTGGCAGAGTTGTTTTTTTTTTTCATTATTTTATTTATTTTATAATAGTATTTACCTTTTTCTTTTACACATTTTGAACCTTTTAATACTTTCATTTTTAGCCCTGCTCCCAAAGACTACACAAACTCTCCACTAGGTTTTTCACTGCTCTCCCTCTGCATTCTTCTTCTTCCTTTCTTGCCTTCTATGCAACATTTACACAAACACAAAATCTGCAGAAGTATAAAAAACATTTAAATTGGAAGGGCCTTGAACAAGAGCCATATCCAAAATGGATATATTCACCAAGCTAGATAAATGTTAGCAGCTCACTGAGACTCACACATGTTTATCATTGCAGAGACTTCACACTTTTCAGATACTACTAGGAAAGAAAACTTGCATCTTGGATTTTTTATGTGTGTGCAATTGTCTCATTTTTTATTAAGTTTTTTTATAGTAAAGCCTATAGTGAAAATAGGTAGAATTGATAAACTGTGTGCATAAATTGAGGTACCTAAACTTGGGGATCTAAAAAGAATTAAAATGAGTATCTACAAGCACACTCCTCCCCTCCCTTGAACAGGCAACTCCTGATTGTCCACGCTGTTTCTGTATGAAGCCAAACCAAACCCACCCTCCCAGCAACTGCTTTTTTGTTGTGTTTTTCCTAAAGCTGCTAAAATACACAGTTCCATCCACCTATGCCCCAACAGGTTAGTACAGAAAAAACTGTAGGCACAAATAAACGAGCCATCACAGGATAGACAGAATTTCCAATTACACAGAACACAAGGAAAACAGCAACTGCATTATATATCACACTGGGTTCATTTATTTAGACAAATGTAACTGAAATGTGTACAACTTTTAAATTGCAGAAGTGTAATAAAAATACCGTCTTTGTTGCTGCAATCTTGCAGTTGGAATTCCAAAATTATTCCCATTGGGATTTTCCAGCTACTGCTGACGTGCACTGACACATGATTTAGCTGCTTCTTTCATAAAAAAATACTATACAAGGGTTTTGCCAGTGGAAGAATAAAACATTATTGAGAGATCATATTTACTGCTCCTCACAGCAAGACTTTAGGCTCATTTTTCTCACCTAGTAGTCTCAGGTAACCCAAACCCATCTTTCTTGCTTTCCTCACATCGTGTGAAGCAGCAGGATCTGATTTTGTCGTAAATCTCAATTCTAGGTAACTTTCCATACTCTACTTTGTGCACACACACAAACCCAAGAGTTTTTTGGTATTTCAAAACAGTTATCAGCAGTCAAACGCAGCATTTGAATCGAACACCTCCCAGACATGCAGATTTCACTGAAGGCTGTAGGTCTGCTGAGTGTCCTTCACTGAGAGGGTGATGAAGAGGGACCGCGGATCCTTTCTGTTTTTGCGGACTGTGATCTTTCCTCTGAGGGCCTCTCCTGCAAGAGTAAGAAGGAAATTGCTATGGTTACAGTATTGAATCACACACAGTAAGGGCACGGACACACTGCAATCCATGCTGCATGAGAAGCTGTTCCCAATTAATCAGAATTTTAAAGGTCTACAAAGGTTTCCTTTAAGTTTTCGAAGCTCTTGACAACGAACCCAAGTCAAACTGCAGTTAAACCTGCAGAGGCGCTGAGTTGTGTTGGAGGCTTCACTTTGCAGAGGTTCGCCCAAATTGCTGATATTTCAATATTGCCAAATATTTCACTTATGACTGGGTAAAACCACTGCATTCTTTGGATATATTAACCATCCGGGAGTAAAACCATGTAGCCACAAAAGCCTATTCCACTTCCTACTGTGGTTTATATTTGCACTGCATTTCATTTAAGCTCTGACTGGGTAATGTTTTTATCCGGCAGGAAACATTAACACAGAGATCTTGTGGCATTTCAAGTATTTTTACATTATTAATTGCAAGTTTTGTTTTACAAAGTGTCAGTGTCATAACAGCTCATAGGTATGTTCTTCCGTTACATCCAGAGCAAGTGCTTTTACACAGAAAGTAAAAACCTGATCTCAATTTCTTTTCAGTCCTCACTAAGACCTTAAATTTCAGGTATATTTATAAATTTAGGAATATACAACACACAAAATATAAACACACACATCTGCACATTTAGGAAGCCCACTGCTGAGCCACCTCAGCCCATCACTGTAAACCCAGAAGAGCTACATCCTAACAGATGATTCTCCTGAACACATTACAGCAGGGCATGATCCCAATCTACAGCAGGAAGTTCCCTGCTACTCTTCCATCAGGCCTCCCTTGCCCCATTCATCTTCATCCCTCACACCAGCCACATCCACTGTTGCTACTTTTCCACCTCAGTGGATCCAAAGTATTTCCCAGCTGTTCATTACTCACTGTGGTTTTAAAAGCCATTGTTAATATCCTATTAAAAATACTTTCTTATTGCAAAAATGAAATCAAATAGCAATTTCAAAACTAAGCTGGTTTCAAATTCAGGAAGAATTTTGGAGTTCTCCATTTGGCACAATTCTCAGTTGCATCCACAAACAGTGAACTGACACAAAGTCCACATTATAAATTATAAATGCAGGACATTTGGTCAAATGCTGCAGTACAAATATCAAAGAAAGCTTATCAGCAAGAACGACTGTACCAAGGATCAGGAGAAAAAAAAAATTTGATAATTTTGCTTCTTTTTTCATCATGTAACAGTTAGCTGGAGATTCCACTACAAATCCTGAGCAGCTTTGTTATTAGGAATCAAAAGACTGACATAACACAACGCTATCTGCAGAGAATTGTGAAAATGTTTTCACAGATTATTTAAAAAGAGACAGGTTTGCCACACAAGGTAAAGAAAAAGGGCATTATTGTCTCATTCCAGCTAGGAAGTTTAACCTAATTTGAACACATAGATTTTCAAAACTGCTACAAAATGACCTATTTGATTAATTTTAACATCCTGTGATAACAATTCAGTAAGACTAAAGAGCCTCTGAGAACTAAAATTCTGATTTCAATTAATCCATACTTCAATCTTCCCGTTTAAAACATTAAAACAAAACAATAAAATAAATGAAGTAAAAATGTAATATAATTTCATAAACAGCTGACTTCATAGAACAGAACCCTCAGATTCTGTTTGTAAAGACAGCTAATGAAACAAAGCATTCTATTCAATTTTTCCCAGCTATTCCTTATGCTGTAACCACATTAAATCTGCTTTTCCGAGCAGCCTTTTCCGAGGGCTGAAGCAAACAACAGCAGTAACAGAAAGGCAGCTCTGAACAATTAATCAATGTCAAGCAGATAGAAAATGACGGATGTTTTCCCCCATTCTCTGTCCTAGGAGCTGCCTGGAGGAAGCTGTCTCTGGGACTCAGCTGCATCACCTTGCTCTTATCACGCTCAGCTGAATGCAAGTAACCACACAGTGCCATTGCAGTTTGATTAGGACAAAACTGAATCCATTACCATCCCCACCCTGCATTTTTATTATCCCTTGGGGAGGCTTGAAATTTTTCCCCAAATGGAAAAAGCAGAGGAGTTCAGGAGAAGCGCTGTTTAAGCTTGGCTAATACAGGAAAAAATACATCCCTGTGTCCAGACTGACTCCCTGTCACATAATGCATGCGTGATTGCAGGCTCTACAGTACATGTGCTCTGGACACTCAAACCAGTTTATTTTGGTTCTGACTTTTACCATCAGTAAAACTCTAAGCAATTCCATCTGTCACTTCTGTTTGTGCAATACAATCACACACTGGGCAAGCCTGCAGCCTGTGAGCCAAGGTACTTCCCAGTGTTGAGATCCCACATCACTAAGAGTGTTCAGGCCCAAGAAATCATTGTTTTTTCAGTTTATAAAGGATTTGATCAAACGCAAAGATTCTACACAGTCCCTTGCATGCATATCCGTAACAGCTACTTAAAGCTTGAAATGACCCATGGCAATGAGCTTGTAATGTGAGGAACTACCCTGCCTTTCAATACAACTTGGTGTCTCCTCCCTCTTCCATCACCATAAAGACACAAAGGGTTACCAAAGGCAGCCAGCAATCAAGGTCTTTCAGGTTTCCTTCTTTTCTTCCTGTGGAAGAGTTTTATGAAGCTAACTGTAGGACAAGTAAGAACAGAACACAGTACTCAAACTATTCTTTATTCTGAACCCTATTAAAATTTAAGAATCTTATGAAAGAGCTCACTGGAATTGTTTCAGAGAGCTGCCAGAAAACTGCAGTGAATTTGGGCTAAAGACACTGTAACTACTGAACTGTTGGTGAAGAGTACCTTTACAAATCCCCTACACTGTAAAGAACCAGTGAGGGGGTTTGTACCTTCCCAGTCACAAACCAGCAAGATTTGATACTGCTCTTCACAATAATGTTGTCCTTGTTGGAGGCTGACAATTTAAACACGATCTAGTTTAAATAACTGACCCCACTATCGAATGCAACACTGAGCTCTTGCAAGCAATAGAAAAAACAGCAAATCTCAAAAATATTACTCTGGAAGAGCTGGGTAGAAAGTGGTTTCCATGTATCATCTATCTTCAGAAAATGAAAAACAAGAAAAGACGAACAGCTTGTGGTGGGACCAAGAGAATTTCCCTTAAACTCAGGAACTTATCCTTACTCCTCTCATTCACCTTCTTAACCTGCAGGCACCTGCAGCTGTGCACAGACTGCCACCTTCCCCTTGGGCCACTTCTACTGAATCTCCATCCCAGTGTGATCCAAGGATCAGTTTCTGTTCTGAGCAGTAGCCACTGCCTTTTGGTATCATCCACATGATCTGTGATACCCTTCTTCCCGGCTGGCTACTTTTAAGAACCAGGCAGCTGTTTGGCAACTCCTTCTGTTAAATCACTGCTCACCCTCTGCTGAAACTACACTGAGGTTCTGTCTTGTCCTTCCATGCTCTGAATACATTCCCTGAGGAGTTTTTGTACTGAATTGACATTTCAATTGCCCAAGACAACCGAGGAACGAGGCTGCTGCGAAGAACTCTGCGCTGCCAGCTGAGTGAGGCAAGACAGGCTTGTGTGGCTGCCTAAGGTAATGTGTGCACTGCAAGTGACAGGGATTCCCAGATCTCAGGTATCACAAATAACTGCCACAGGGAATGATGAAGGCAAGGTCCTCCAAAATGTAGAGCTGCAGTGGCCAAACTCACTCACCTAGAACTAGTCTTAATTTGCCACTGTTTATAGATTCTAAACTGCATAGCCTTGTCCCAAGCTTTCTCTCTCAGCAGTGTGACAAAATTCTGAGAAAATGAGGTGGTTGTTGCTGTTTGAACCATATCCCCTTGCAGCTGCAGAACTTGCAAAGGGAGGCACAGAATGGCACTAGTTCATCCAAGTTTTTCTGTCTAAATATGGAATTTCTATTATATTTCAATGAGACAGAACAGCCATGGGAACAGATTCTCTCAATTTAGTGCCTGAAATACACACCTAAAAATGTTTCTGAAAACTCAGCAGGATCATTTTAAAATGCAATTTTGATAAATACAGCATAAGATGTGCCAAATTTAGTGTAATCTCAAAATTCAAGTTTTAACATTTACTAGATTTTAAAAGCCAGCATAATTTTTGGAGGTGCCATTTGTAAATAATCAAGTGACAATTCTATAGACACCATGTTGCAGCTGGAGACAGGCAAAACAGACACTAAAATCTTAACTAGGAACCAAATTATCCAACTGGGATACACAATATTGAAGTATTTCAGTATAGGATCAAAACATTCAGACAGATTAATCGTGCCAGTGTTGTTTTCCTACTTTTAATAGTGCTGTCTAGGTAGACAAATCAACATTATTTCAGTCTGCAAATTTACAAACAGCTTTCCAATTACAGAGACTGAGGAGCTAAAGACAATCAAGGATTTTACAGGAGCTTAGTCATGTGAGTTCTGCTCCAGCTTTGCTGTGCTAGCCCCTTTAACACCATAGAAAAACAAATCAAGGTTTTATTTTCATTGCAAGGCAGTATCAAGAACACGAAATGCCGACAATAGGCTGTTTTATTGCTAATAGAATTTGCCTGCATACAGAGCTGAGTTTTAACTTAATGCATTGCTACTGAAAAGATTCTGGGGCCCTTTTAAAATATTTTTGTAAGCATTTTATTTATTTAGTAAATTCTTGAGACAACCAAGTGAGAATGATGTAATCGTTTGTTTGCTTAGCAGGAATATTTCAACAAATAACAAAACGAAGAGACTCATTTTTGGATCATTAATAAGAAAAAGATACTGCTTTGGCATCTCAATTTCGATCTTCAAAATCAAGACATGTTCAAGCCATTAAAAGGGCCCTAAGAGAAGGCTTGTACTCTGTAGGGAGTCTACAATACATCACTGTTTTGTCTGAGAAAACCCAGGATATATTGCTTCTTTCTCCAGTTTAATTTTAATTGCTTGCTAAGCAGTTAAAGCATATCCAACATGCTAATGCTATTTTGTTTTACTTGACTGAAAATCAGTTTCAAGTCTCTTGTCACAGTCTGTGAGGAAGAAAAGTGGCTTTGCAGAACACATGAGCAGTAAGAGGCTATCCCCCACTCACACATTAAATCTAAATGAAATGAACAGAAATTATCCATTAAATATATTCATTTGCATATTCTCATTATATACTAAGCTATCTACCACAGGTATCAAGCTGAAACTCAGTGGCAAATCAGAAGTATTAATTAGGTGCAAATTTTATTGCCTCACTCCCCAGACCTTTGGACCCAGAAGTAACCTCTCCCACTTTATCCCAGAGATGCACAAACATCACACATGGAGTGCAGGCTGCAGCAGGACTGGCAAAAGAGGCAGGATGAGCTCCAAGCCCCATTCTTTGGCTTTCAACTGCTTGATTCTGTTATCAGGAGACTAGATCAAAACGTTCAGTCTTTTTTATGGCTGAGAAAATAGATCTATTTTTACAACAAATAACCTGGCATCAAACAGCTGAGAAAATTAGCTAGTTCACACTGCAGAACAAAATAATTTTGCCATGGCATAAAGGAGCACTTTCCAGTTAAATACCCAGCAGGTTTGGGTATCTGTAAGCTCAACCTCTTTTACAGAGCAAAACCAAATACAATCAGTGCTTTATAACCACTCCAGGCATAGCCCCAAAAGCTATAAAGCATCTGATAAGGGACTTTTAGTCAGCCTTACTATTTTACTCAGAATTAAAAATCTGAGGGAACCATTTTTCTTCACTGGGGAAAAACAGCCACTGCCCTGTCTGAACAATGCTTTCAAAACAAGAACACATTTTATATGGGCTTTATACCAGCAAATTCCTCTTTCACAACCTATTAAAATGCTACAAGCGAATGCCATCATGGGAACACTGGTCAAGTTATTGCAAGACTCAAACTTAATTATTTCTGTTCATTTTCCAGTATTTACTAGAAAAAAGAAAAAGAGTTTATCTTGACCAATGGCATCCTGGCTTGGATCTGCAATGGTGTGGCCAGAGGACCAGGGCAGTGACTGCCCTCCTGTACTGGGCACTGCTGAGGCCACACCTCAAATCCTGTGCTCAGTTTTGGAACACTCACTACAAGATGGACATTGAGGGGCTGGAGTGTGTCCAGAGAAGGGAACTGCGCTGGGGCAGGCTCTGGAGCACCAGTCTGCTGACAAGCAGCTGGGGGAGCTCAGCCTGGAGAAAAGGAGGCTCAGGAAGGTCTTTCTCTCTCCCTACAACTCCCTGGAAGGAAGTTGTAGCCAGGTGGGAGTTGGTCTTCTCCCAGGTAATGAGCACCAGGACAAGAGGAAATGGGCTCAACTTTCTCCAGGGGAGGTTTATACTGGACATTAGGAAAAATTTCTTCATGGAAAGGGTTGTAAAGTACTGGAACAGGCTGCCCAGGGATATGTACATGGTTTTAGTGGTGCCCTTGGAAGTGCTGGGTTAATGGTTTGACTTGATGATCCTAAAGGTCTTTTCCAACCTAAATGATTCTATGAATATATTTAGTCACAAGTGCATCTTCTTTGTTGTTTGTCCCATTGCATATATATATTTCTGAATCTAAGAATTTATACAGAAGATTGATGAATATTGACAAACACAGGGAGGAATGTAAAGGCTTCAAATGATGCAAAATGTGTTTCATCTAATACAGTTACTTTTGCCTCCAGTTAACTTGCATTGAGAAAAGTCCTTTTGAAGACAGAAAATTTCCCCAAAGGCTCAGTGCACTTGAGTGGAGCTCAGTTCAACATGCCAGGCTGAAAGCAAAGTGGTAACAAGCAGTGCTAATTTATTAACAAATGGCAGAAGAGAAACAGCAGAAAATGCAACTTGAGATATACTGCAAAATGAGTTTGAACAGTTTGTTTAGTTGGCAAGATGGAAAGACTGAAGAAACAAAAAGTATGGCTAACCACAAATCATCAAGATGGATATTCAAGCCAGTATTTTGATAAAGATAAAAATATAAAAAAGGAAGATAGGGAAATCTTACTTATAACAACATGTCTTAAGGGAAGAAGATTTTTGGAACAATGAAGGAGAAGGATCAAAGTCAGAGGGAATGGTCTTCCAAGAAAAAACACCTAAATTAACATACATTCCTGTATAGGTATCAGGAAGCACCTTCTGCCCGATGGGCTTATGGTATCCATGAGCAACAAATATCCTGCAGAAATTAAAACTGGGATTACAAAAGAAAAGGAAATTACATCATGAGTTTCTCTCACAATCTTCTCTAATACTAGAACAAAAGGAGCACAATCCAAGACTTAAGCAGTAATTTTATATAAGATATAAAAACCAGACAGAATGGGCAAAAGGATGGGAAAGGGGGACTCAAATAATTACGAAGAGAAGGAGACAGGCAGAAAGAAAGAGAAACATAGCTGTAGCAAGATTTGCTATGGGAATAATGTTAAGAAATATGAGCTAATAAAAAAGAAGGAAGGAGTTACAGCACAAGTGATCTTGAAGGTCAACCAGGTTGTGCTCGCTGCTTCAGAGCACATTGTTTCTGCAGCTGCCTTCAGAAAATCACCACACCTAGACCAGAACTCCAGGCTGGGGCACACCTCCCAGTAATTTCACGCATTTGGAAAATGTCAAATGATCTCTGTAATATGAAATAATGTGCATGTTTTAACAAATGTCATTGCACTCAAAAAAAATTCACTCTGTGACATTGAGATGTAATAAGTAGCAGCAAGGAGATCTTAGCCTGGTCTAGAAAGAGAATCTGAAGAGAACACAAGTCAAGTACGAATGCACCAAAGCATAGGTGCACACCAAGAAGTGACAGGACCTAAGAAAACACAAATAAAAACTGTTTATGAATATAAAGTCAAAGCATGAAAGACAGAAGTGATTTGTCAGGTATCACAGACCACAGTGCCTTTGGGAAAGAAGCTCCTGGTAAAAAGTTGCCATGTCTGACAGCTGGAAGAAGCAACTGTAAAAGCAGTTCCACTGAGCGCAGATGCTGCTTTCACCACTGTATTTTCATCATTAGGTATATCAAAATAGAAAATATTCCACCTGTGTCAATCCTTCTCTATAACATCTCTAAGCCTTTCGATCTCAAGTGCCCATGCAGCACTCACATAACTATTTGTAGGCCTTCCCCCCCGTATGTCTGATATAAAGAGAACTGATTCACCACTGGGTAAGAGTTCAACAGTGGTGAGTAGATATCTAGTGGCCAAGTGGCCAAAAATAAAATAACAGCATCAAAATTTAACTACTTCATTTCCTTTGATTATAAAAAGACTGTGAGAGTCTGAAAGAAAGGTCTACAGGAATAAGAGGGAAAGACTTATCGGTCTTGATCTGTTGGATGTCCATCTTCTTGCATGCCTATTCTATGAGGGTCATGGATATACTTGTCTACAAATGTCTAGACATTAAGGAATATTTGACTACTTGTATTAAAATGAACTTTCAAGACTTCATGAACAGAACTAACTAAACCACTAAGAAGCACCACTTTAGTCTTCAAAACCTTACCTCAACAATTTAGCATCTGAATTTTGTGTTATCTCTGATGACAACAAAAACCTTTTTACTTGCATCAAATTCAAGGTGAAACTTGTTACAGTACTTAACCATTTTATAAAAATTTACAGTGTATCAAACTAACCTATGCAGTACTTCAAAGGCTCAAGTTCATGGCTGTGAGTTCTTTAAATCTGTTTTCAATTTACAGAGTAACCCCACAGCTGCAGATATAACCTGTGCATATATTCATGAGTCATGTAAACACAGGATAGTTCTGGAGGACTACAAGAAATTCTGTGCAATCACTTGACAAATTTGATACTTCAGAATACTAGCAATGTTAAAATTAAGAGAATGTCGATAGCAATGTTCTGGTCTGACATTTTTCTGCCTCAGAAATGCTTTGATACAGAACTTTTGTCACCAAAATCACAGTGGAGCTATACAAGTATAAGATATATGCGCACTTACAAGATACTTATGCATCCATTTTTGTGTAATTTTAAACATGAATTTTGTACACAGATGCTTTGCTGAGACAAAAAATTTCTTCAACAGCAGCCGGAAGATGTATTTACCAGTTCTTTTCAACACTTATGGCATTTTTGAAGTATTTTATATCAAGATTTAATGATAACAGCAGCGTAACACAACCATCGTTGCACCCCAGCTGAATTTAAATATACCTGCTTCTACAGGAATTGGCTTATCCAGGAGAAAAACTGTCTGTTTCCAGTGTGTTTTGGTACACTGGGGACCAGTTGAAAACAAGACCTGCAACGGGAGAGTTCAAGAGTTTGATTAAAAACAACCTTTTTCATATCACACCACATCAATCAATTACCAAACACAAATGCATATGAAGTCCTTGCTACAGCAAAATAGACTCACTGCCAAACACACAGAATCAAAATAAAATACAACACCATCCTCATCTCTCAAAGACATTTTTAAAATGCATAACCCCAAATACTCACCTTGTTGTGACAGTTCTTCTCAAAAAATACATCAAAGTAACCAGCAATTGCCTATAAAAAAAGAGGTAAAAATATAAATATGATAAAGGAGTAATAGTGACACTCAAGAAGAATTCTATGATTTATATATGCATTTATTGGAATTTCTACTCCTTTTCAAGCATTTACCAAGAGCAACAAGCTTATATTTATGCTTTCAAGTACGCCAGAAATCCTAAGTGAAAAAAAAAATAAGCTGCCATCACACCTTTGCTCTTCTTGAGACTATTCAGTACACTGTAACTGCATTGTATTAGGCATCACATTTTAGTGTGAGTTTCCAAAATAACCCCCACACTTGATCTGAATTCTATATGAGAAAACAGCCTTTCAGACGTGCAAACCCACCAGCATAAAATTCAGTCCTCATCCTGTCCCTGACCCTCAGCAGACACACACCAAGTAGGAGGGATTCTGCATGATGTGTTCACTAAACAGCAATTTCCACAGAAGCTCCCTGTGAACAGAGGCAGAACACAACTGGGAATATTTTACATTGCAGGTAGGGAGTATTTTCCTTCCTCTGCTACACACAAGTAAAGAAAAAGATTCACAAATGCTTCCTGCTGGCCATTCCAGCAGCTAATAGTTCCTAATTGTAACTCTCCATATAATTCCTTCTCTGTCTCTCCTGCCATCCCACTCCTAAACTCAAGAGCCTCTCTCTTCAGTTCCTAATTCTTCAGTGGGAATTTTCTTCCAGTTTGAAAAGGAAAAGAAATCACAGAATGGTTTGGGTTGGAAGGGGCCTTAAAGATCATCTCATTCCAATCCCCTACCATGGACAGGGACACCTTCCACTGGACAAGGTTGCTCCAACCCTATCCAACCTGGCCTTGGACACTTCTAGCGGTAGGGCAGTCACAGCTTCTCTGGGCACCCTGTGCCAGGGCCTCACCACCCTCACACGGAAGAATTCCCTCCTAGTATCTAATAAAGTGTTCACGCACAAAGCGGTATATTGACAATATCAGTCACTCAGTCTTTTAATGCTGGACCACTTTCTTGACAAAAA
The DNA here is from genome assembly GCA_013397935.1 of Dasyornis broadbenti. Classification (NCBI taxonomy): domain Eukaryota; kingdom Metazoa; phylum Chordata; class Aves; order Passeriformes; family Dasyornithidae; genus Dasyornis; species Dasyornis broadbenti. The sequence continues at coordinate 881,163 of VZRN01005892.1, read as the reverse complement.
ATAGCTTGTGAGAGTCCCAGAAATTCAAAGAATTCTAATAAACAACTGGAAGACGCTAATAAAACATCCACTCCAGTTTCACCTGTGAAACCCTGTCCATGCTCACCTTTATTTGTTTTCTCCCACCCTGTGAAGAGGCTAAAGCACATCAGACCCTGGTGCCAAGGCAGGTGTGTTTTTCTATCACATGAGCCTGAAGAAACAACCCAGAATTTTTGGAGTAACTGCAGCCACAGCTGAGTTGAAGTTACTCAGCTGGGAACTCTATCCCTGTGATAATCTCACATCAGCTGGATGTGAACTCAAACAAAGTACCAATGCAATGATGGCAAGCCTATTCCATGAAAACTCACTGCAAACAACCTCTTGTAACCTCCCTCTTACTGCACCAGGGTTTTTCTCCTAGTCCAAGAGCAGGAAACCGGTTGTTCTGAAGAGCTACAAAGGACAACTGCAGCACACCCTTCATACAGATTCACGCATAGATTGCGAAGGGGAAAAGAAAGGTCAAATATGCTTACAAAATTAGGGTGTAGTGTTTTACCATTATGAAATATATAATCTGAGTAAGTCATTCTGATATTTTTTCTCTGTAGTCTAAAACTAAAACAGATGTTGCCAACACAGTGGAGAATACAATGTGTTAAAGCAAAAAAACACCTGCATTAGCTTTTCAACTAAGGGCACTCCAGACAAGCCTGGCAAGTTCCAAATTCCAATATGGCCAAAAAACTAAAAAAAACAAAACAAAATCATGGAGACACCAAGAGCCCTTCATGACAAATGAGCATCGGACAGTAGAAACAGTGACTCTTCCAACCCTTTAGTAAAGTCCTATCACTCAGTCTGAGATTCTCATTCCCAAGTGAATTAGAGCCTTGTCTCTAATATGCCTTTTGAGAAAAGATTGAGAAGGTTTTGACAAAGTTCTATTGACCCATCAGACTACTTTTATTGATGCACAATCTTTTCTGAACATTAGTCAGAGATCTACCAAGTCATAAAAATATTTTTCAATCATCAGGTCAATACTGCTGGTATACTTATAAGTAAAACCTAGGATATGATTACTGTAGGAAAACAAGGTTGTGACAACAGAGAAAATGAGACAATCAAGCTACATCGCGGATCAAAAAGCCAAAAGCTCCAAGCAGACAGACCATAGCTAAGGTGGATGCAATTATCCATACACTTGGCAACAAGAGGTAACAGAAACACCTTACATGCTACCCTGAGAGAAGTATTTTTTGGGGTCAAGATCAGGTTGAAAAGAAACTCAGTTACAAGCAAAGAAACTGTTCCTGCTGCCTCCCCTGTGTTAAGGGAAACAGAACTCGTACCTTTTGTAAATGAATAGGATAAATAACTACTCTGTTCTTTACAGTATCAGTGGTTTCTGTATCTGAAACAACCTGAAATACTGACTTTGAATATGTAATCCAGAGGTAGTAACAGTAATTATTACACATCACAAAGACCACCTTAATCAGAGCTCCAGGGATTACAGAGAACAAGAGTTCTACATTGACCCATTAATTTCTTCTTGTTACGTTCTAAAATGGTTTAGATGTCCTTCAATATTGAACACTGAAATAATTACTGAGCCAAAAGAAACCAAAAATAGAAAACCATTATTGCTTAAGTTCCTGAGGATACGCTCCTGTGAACAGCTCTAGGCATTCCACAAAATTCTGTCAGTTAAGACTGGGCAGTGGAGTCACCCCAAAACCAAAACACACACTCTGGGGAGTTGTGTCAAGAGGCAACCCTAGCCCTGCACAGCTAAACAGAAATTATATTTTTTAAGTTAAATACACAGAGGACAGAGTCTGAATGATGTTTTGAAAACTAACTGTACGAGCATGTAATGCAATTGAGAAATTTAATGAGCACCTTACATTAAGAATTTTCAAAATGTTTTTGAGCCAACTAAAAGAACCAACCCCACACACACTTGGTTTGATACTGACCACCTGCAAAATTTGTCCAATATTCCCTGTGACAGCTATTCCACAACGCAATTACTTACAGTTGAGGAAACACCGAAAGTGAAAAAGCACAGAATAAAAGTATCCCACTCTGATGCACATAGCCTGTGGATTACCCTTTTAAAGTAAGAAAAAGTTTAAACCTGCTGTTCAATAGAAACAGTTATTTGTACATATCCAGGTAATAATATCCAGCTCAACTCTATGCCAAAGCCTCCCAGTAATTCCAGCCCTTACTAAGTACCTTCTTTTCCTCTGATTGATCTCACATGGAAGATTTCATGTGTTAGAGCATGCATTGCCCTGCCAGTAACATCACTTTGAAAGGCAAATTTATCCAAATTAGACATTATTTTCATGAAATCCAGTTTTATTTCTGAACAGACGTCCTGTAGGAAGTATTAAATTCACCACCTGTTCTCAAGAAACGGCTTGTTTTGTATGGTCCTCCATAGTTTGTGTACATTCATATGCTCATCCAAATACGATGCTAATGCTTAAAAAACATTTTAAAATATTGTTGGTGTTTTGAGATCTTTCTGCTGTTGAACTGTTTTGTCATATTTTGTCTGTCCCAGGCCAAAGGGATCTCAAGCCAGACCCACAGACTCCTTACAACCTGGCCTTCCCAAAACCTGCCAGGTGATTCTGTAGAATGACACAAGAAAGACTCTGAGGTGCTGGAGAGGCCTCAGAGCAGGGAATGGTGCTGGGGCAGTGTGTGGAGCACAAATCTGATGAGGAGCAGCTGAGGGGGCTGGGGGTGTTTAGTCTGGAAAAAAGGAGGCTCAGAGGGGACATGCTCACTACTCTCTACAACTCCCTGAAAAGAGGCCTTGAGAAAATGGCCTCAGGTGGCACCAAGGGAGGTTTAGATTGGATATTAGGAAAAATTTCTACTCAGAAAGGGCTGTCAGGCATTGGAACAGTCTGCCCAGGGAAGTGGTGGAGTCACCATCCCTGGTGTGACTGAAGTCATGTCAATGTGGCATCTGGGGACAGGGTTTAATGCTGGACTTAAAGGTGCTGGGTTAGTGGCTGGACTGAATGACCTTAAAGGTCTTTTCCAATCTAAATGGTTCTATGCCTCTGGAAAAGTATTGAAGGATACAAAGGGGCAACACAGTCCTCATTATTTGTCCTCTAAATGTTTTGCAAAAAGCTTGATACAAACCATTAGAATTTCTGCTTTTACATGAAGCAGCCATAATCACAGAATATTCTGAGCTGCAAGGGACACACAAGGATCATTGACTTCATGGCCCATATGGGATTGATCCCTCAACCTTGGCATTATCAGCATCATGCTCTGACCAACTGAGCCAACGGTTCAGTCTTCCTTGAAAGAGCTATGCAAACTACAATCTCTGACAGCACCACACAAATCTGTTTCAATACATTCCAAAAAGCCCTAGACCAAAACAACCACCACCACTCTTAAGGCGTATCACTGTAAGCACTGCACCACTTCAGAAATGATCTGGTACCCCACACTGATGTATTGCGGGAAAGGGAAAAAAAAAAGGCAGAAGTAAAGTACACACAGATGATGCTTTCTTCAATTTTATCTACAACCACTGCTCCTGTATACTTAAAACCAAAAATCTCAGAAATCTAAAAACTGACACAAATCAAAGTTGAAATACTTGATAATAAAAAACTAACTATAAAATTGTGGGTTTGATTACTATCTTCTTTCAAGGAGTTTACACCTTCCTTTCTTTCTCTATGTAACTTGGTGTTTTATGTTGAAATGCACAATTATGTATCTTTTTAAAATGCATTTCAGAAAAATAATTTTGTAAAAGTGAAGTTCAAAATATTTTCCTTTCATTTCACTTTTGAACACTACCACAAGCTGCAGCACTATAATAATCACAAATATCTATTAAATATGCAATACTACAAACAAAGAGATTTTACAACTTGAAGGAAGATTAAGTCTTCCCTCTTGTTGTATAATTTATCACATGCAGCAAAATATAAGGAAAAAGAAATCACTTACAAGTGGCATACTAGAAGCAATCACAGCCACATGCATATTAAAATGAAATATTGAGCTGGTCAGATTTTCATTAAGGGTGACATCTTTTTTACAAGAAGTCAAACTAAAGAAAAGGAACAAGCAAATAACTTCCCCATAAATTCTAGATGATGCTTTACAATTACTGCCTTGGATTCTTTTTCTTCTTCTTTTTCTTTTCTTTCTTTTTTTTTAAGCATAATGATAACAGTTATTTCTCCTACTGCAATTTCTCCCATCTTTTTGCTACACCTTTGACAGCTCATTTACAACTTCACCTACAACTAATCAGTAAGAACTTAAAGCTTCTCTGGAACAATCTTTCAAGTGCCAGTCTCCTGAATACCATGAAAGAGGAAAACAAAAATAATGACTTCTAAACCAGTAATAAATAACTACAACTCCAGTCTGACACATGCTCGAGCTTCAAAGGACAGCAGATATTAGGAAACACTACCAAAATATTATTCTTCCTGTTCTCAAATAATTTGCCAGGAGAAAAGCTCAGCTATGAGGACAAAAACTCCAACCCCAGAACAAAGTCAATGTATTTACCCAGGGAACTAATGTGGTCACATAAAGAATGAAGGGAACATTTAGGATTAGATATGCATTAACAGATATACATTACTGAGACTGCAAAGCAACATCCTATAAAAGTCAACAAACAGTTCACTCAACTCAGAATAAAATACTCCTGAAATTAAAATAGCAGCCATGAACTTCTACCCGATTTTGTCAATCCCATAGTTTGATGAAGAGTTCATGTAGCTTGAGGTCTTCATCCATCACCAAGGGTTTCTAAAGTGTCCATGCAAACATATGAAAAACCTGTAAATTAAGCAGGTCCTCCCAGTAAGATTCACTTGTCTTCAAATTGTTTTTCTTCTCGCCCAGATAAATGATTTTAAGACTATTTTTCCTACCCATTTATTCATGCAACATATACCAAATATAATAAAACCACAAAAAGCTTTAACATACAAGAAATGAGTATTAGTACATATTATTTACACTCTTCCACTCAGAGCCTTTAGCTGAAATGCAAAGAAAAGTCTAAATTTTCATTCAAACACATCTGAATACTAAGGCTTTTTTCTAAAGAAAATGGCTGGCTTTACATGCAGCATTTTAACAGGACAAAACAAATGAGACTGCTCGATTCCTTATGAGAACTCAAAGGCAACCTTACCAATTCACTTAGGAACAAGGAAATTAAAAATTATCATCATCACTATCACCTACAGTGAGCAATTTATCATTCTTGCTCTTCACTAGTATCATGTTCCAACAGTGAGTGGCTATAACAAATACAATTAGACAGCTGGCCACAGAAGTGGGAGATAATGTGCTTTTGATGGAGTTTATTCAAGCATGGAGATGGAATGTTTGTCATCCATGCAGCAGAGTTGCTGTGTTTTTATCACAGGGAAAAGAAACCTCTGGCAATTAAAACCCAGTGATTTTGTGTTTTAAAGATTAATAATCTGGAGATCACTGCAGAGGAGACTACAGATAGATGAGAAGGAGAAAACCTGCTTTGTAACATGGTAGAGTAGTACTTCCTTTACTCAGAAATCAGACATTCAAGGTGGGTTTAACTGTGGTACACAAACCAGATTTCCAAATTCTAGCTTAAAAAATTTAGTATCTCACCTAAGGCTGGAACCAAAGATTCATGTTAATACTTCTTTTTGGGTCCCAAGTGGAAGACTGGGCATTAAGAAATGAAACTGCTTAACATTTAAGAAAATTTTGACAAGCAGAGATTTTTCCTTAGTCAGAATAATTTTCTCTAGTCAACTCAACTTCCTTTTTTCTCCTGAAGGTTTTAATACATCAGTCACGTCCTCTAGTTCATTATCCTTCTTTCACCCCCTTCCTCCCTCCCACTTTTTATACACATCCTCTGCTCTTTGACAAGATCTCCTGGGAGCAATGAAGAGATACTGCGTTTTCCTCTCAGGGGATATTGTTATTCAGCTAGGAAAGATCAGCCTTGATGGACTCACAGGGGAAACGCTCACAAACAAAAGAGAAAGTTTGTCAATTGATTTCTATACTGAGGGTAATCACCATTATATTTTATCTCAAAAGCTCACACAGTGATCAACTTAGAATACAATTAATGGAGTATTTTTCTAGCAGCATCTACTAACAGATATTAGCCAGATGTCTCATTAAAATCAGCAGTGACAAACCCTAGCTCTTTATTAGGAAAATTCACTTTTGCAGGCTAATTTTTTTTTTTTTTTCTATTATCTTTGTAGGACTGAAATCAAGTCAACTTGCAATAAAGTCCTTTGGAACAATTTCATATAATGATTCCACGTGACCATTTCACACTTTGAAAATCTTCGATCTTTGAAAGCTGAAATAATCATACATAAAATTAATGCTAGAAATACTACTTTGTGGCAAACCACGTGAGGAATAAAGGAAAAATTCACAGAAGCAATGTGTGCTCTGAAAAAAACACCTTCTCCATCCCAGAACTTCTAAAAGACTAACCAGCACATATAAGGTCATATTAAAAACATTTATAGTTGCTCAATCATTTTGTAATTTTTAGATAAATTACAATTTTTTTTTTAAGACATTTAATTTCTTGAACATCTGGAAGAAAAAAGCTATTTAGAGCCTTAACCATTTTTTTAAGGCTATGTCTCAAATGTATTACAGGAACATCTGCAATACATTCAAGATGCACCTACAGTAAGACATGAGGCTGATCTCTTATGAGCACGACTTAATACCCTGTTAGGGTTATTTTTTGGTTATAAAAAGGTATGAAAGTAGTTTCAAATAGGTGAAAGGACAGACAAATCAGACGTGTCAATGCTATGCTCCTAGTTTTGTGAACTGCACAGCTTTTCTATTTTACACAAGCTCACCATGATGTCTGGGCATTCATGTCCTTAGTACATTCATCCAAACCCAGAAAACAGTCAGCTGAGGAAAAACTAGGGACAGATTTTAGAGGAATTTAACATTGTTTTACATGGGCAGATAGTGACAGGACAAGGGGGAACGGTTTTTAAATTTTAAAAGAGGAGAGATTTAGATTAGGTATTAGGAAGAAATTCTTTCTGTGAAGATAGTGAAGCCCTGGCACAGGTTGTCCAGAGAAACTGTGGCTGCCCCATCCCTGGGAGTGCTCAAGGCCAGGCTGGACAGAGAGCTCAGGGCAACGTGATCCATGGGGTGGGATCCCTGGGCATGGCAGGGGGGTGGAACTAGATGATCTTTAGGGTCCCTTCCAAGTCAAACCATTCCATGATTTTGCCAGAAACATGAAGCGCAGCCTCTCCTGCCTGAGGGATCCTGGGGGTGTTCCAAGGCATGGTCAAAGAGCAAATGTGGTAATGAGTTGGTATAAAACTGCACTAGGGCTCTGACTCCTGTCAGCTTTTCCAGTGTCCTGTCCTGTTAGCACAGCCACGCAAAGAGGCTGATGGGAGGAAGCAGCACACCCTGATGTGGCTGTTATTCCACAGATGCCAGCTGAAAGTTCAGCTCTTCAACCATCAACATTATGCTGCACACTCCAACTTGAAGAGCCCACAGCTCTTTTCTCTGAGTGCTTGTTCAATTACTTCCCATGAGTGCAAAGCTTCTGCAAAAGCAAGGTCAGCAACAGCAGCCATGCATTGCATGGTGCTGACACACTTCAGTGTGAGAATGTCTGCCTCATACTGCTCTGCATACACACAGTGCCCCAGAAGGGAGCAAGGAAACACACCCCCCACAACCAGGGACACTGCAAACCAGGAGCTGGTCTGCAATGGGACCCCCAGAACAAAGAACAGATCTATGTGCACCTACATCTTCCACCTGCTTGGTTTCTAAGCACAGATTATTCAACAGAGGGAGTCCTAGTTCTGATGGTAACACTGCTCTGGTATCAGCAGTGTTGATGGCAACACTAGGAATAAGACAACCGAATCTGCCTCCACACTTCCATGGCTGGGGAAAAGCTGCTTTGAAATGAAACACAAGCATATAAAGATGGATTTCCAAATTGCCATTTTTGTGGAATACTTTTTGTAAATAAAGCAAAGCTATTTTAAAATGTTCGTATTAAAAAAAAAAACCCTGAAACATTATAAGAGACAAGTACAAAACCCTAGAATTTGGGGAAATGTAAGCAACTTGTTCTTTTTGTGCAAAAAACAAAAGGCCAGTAGAACAACAAAACACATATGCAAATGAGAAAAACATCAAATATTATTTTCAAAGGACAAATTGCAATCTTAAAGCATCTCCTCAAAAATTCTCAACATAAATAATGGACTTTTATTGTTCATTTACTGCAAGGTTAGGCAGCCTGATATGATGGATGAACTGTCAACCCTCAACTAAACTTCTACAATCCATCATAGAAACAGTGGAAATTTCACTCAAAGTGTCAATAAACCTAAATGATGAAGTGCAAAATAGTTTACAGCATTCTGATCATTTTTTAGAACATGCATTCGCTGCAAAATTTCAGAAATGCTGCTCTTCCCCCACTTCCCTCCCCTTCCTCTTGGAAGTCATAAAATACAGGTATACACCTTGATTTATATGCCAATGATACCACAGAAAAACAGAAGAAAAATGAAGTTTTTGTAAGAGTCTAGTGCTGGGGAAAACAGTATTTATAAAATAAGCTACTTTACTTTACTCAAACATCAGAAGATTGCCAATATTTTGTAAAGATTTCTTTTTAATCAGTTATTCAAATGTGGTCACATTAAGAAAATTAAACCAGGGCTGCAGTGGAGCTTGATCTCAAATCAAATCTGACCCTGCCCTGAGGCAACTAGAATTATCCTGTTTCTGTGACATTGTAAAACAGGATGGTGGTTTTTTTGTATGCACAGTGAAATATACAGATCTCCATTTAATAAAACCCAAGATGTTACTGTGTATTTACTTAATCTGATGATAATTGACAAATAAATACGAAGCATTTGTACACACCTACTAATTCAAAACAATAATGATTTAAACTATACACATGGGAAATGTTCACTTTGTAACACCACCAAACTCTTATGCAGCCTGTTACACTGCAAAAACGTTGGCAAATGCATGAACTAACATCCAAACCAGGAATTACATTGCCTGATGGAGGCATCCAAGATTTTGTCATCAGCTTAAAGAGTTTATATCATACAGAAACATATTCTTTGTGTCCATGCCAGAGGAAGCCTGCAGTTCTTCTTTGGATTCTTGTGCAAAAGCCCAGTAAATCAGTTGTAGCAGACTTAATCACAGTGGATTAGAAGTAAGCCAAAAATTACCCCTTTAGACTTGACTTTGTGATGTGACTTAAGCATGAAACTCCCGGAAGTTTCACAATACTCGAGACTGCAAAAATTTCAGTTTTTACTACAGATCTCAGGGCCTAATGCAAACATGTCAAATTTGATGATGGTATTTTAATAAATTGGTAGAAGGCACTTATAATTTGTATTGAATATAAAAGCAAATTACTGAAACTTCTGTAAAAATTAGGCCATCCTGCCTTTTCTTATATTGTCGTGTTTAAAAACTTAATGCATTACTCAGCCAAACTAACACCAGACTTCCTGCTATTTCAGAAAAAGAGCAAGGGAACAAACCAGAAAGATCCCAGTCCTAAGGCTCCTTACCCTTCCCTTTCCTCATCTACCTGCAGTATCCCATAACACCACTACCGGAGTTTTTACAGGAAGAGCTCATTTGACAACTCTATGCTGCAGAAATGAACATTTCAAGGCAAGGACTGATGATAAATGAAGGCTAATTAATGCATTGTCTCTTAGTCCAATGCGATACCAACCATACATGAAGAAACTAAAATTGTCTTACCGTGCACTGTGTGCTCATTGTAATGCTCAGGGTGAAATCTGAAGAGAATTCTAAGTCTGGAGTGGATGCAGTATTACAGTCGATATGCTGTCAAAAACAATAATAAAATTCTGTCAGTAACAGTGAGGAATGTCAATTAAGATCTCCCTTTAGATGAAGGTTGTTTGGTTGTTCCCACAGTAAGACAACTTTTATAAGGCAACACTATTTCAGCTTTCAAAAAAATGGGAAGAGACTTAAAAACCACCTAATCTGATGTGACAAAACACCTGAAGCTCCTCTTCCTCACATGACACTTGGAGTAGTAGCGGTATGAAACTACACATAATAGCTCATTCTGTTCAGGAAAGTTGCTTCTTGATGACAGCTGCCCCTTACTGACAGCAAGCAGCTGGTTTTTTATCGCCTGTTCATGCAGTCACATGGAAAACTGCAGTATAAAACTGGTATGGGTTAAAACTGGGCTTTTCTGATTTGCCAGATTGGCTTTGTATTGATCACAGAATAACTGAGGTTGAAAGAGACCTCAGGAGAACCCCCTTTGCAGTCTTTCACCGGGCTTACTCCAGGACAGTCATCTCACTGCTGCACTGGGGAGCCCAGGACTGGACACAGCTCTCCAGAAGTCATCTCCCTGGAGCACAGCCAACTCCCTGGGGTACAGCCAACTCTCTGGGGTGCAAGAGAAGATGAATCTCCCTTGACCTGCTGGTGGAAAATCTTCCTAATGCCATCTAGGAGGCTGCTGGCTGCCTCTGCCACAAAAGGGTGTGTGCTGCTGGCTCATGGTCAACTTGGTGTCAACCAGAACCCTCAAATTTCTCTCTGCAAAGCTGCTTTCCAGCCAGCAGTCCAGCCTCTGTTGGTACATGGCATTATTCTTCCCTCCTGTCTGCTGGATTTCTGCATCCAGCTCTGGTTCCCCAGCACAGGAAGGACATGGACCTGCAGGAGTGAGTCCAGAGGAGGCCACCAAGGTAATGGAACACATGAGGAAAGGCTGAGAGAATTGGGATTGTTTAGCCTGGAGAAGGCTTAAGGGTGGCCTAACTGCGGCCTTCCAGCAACTGAAGGGAACCTACAAGAAAGATGGAGAGAGACTGTTTAGAAGAGCATGGAGTGACAGGACAAGAGGGAATGGATTCACACTAAAAGACAGTAGATTTAAATTGGATATTAGGAAGCTATTCTTTACTGTGAGAGTGGTGAGGCCCTGGCACAGGTTGCCCACAGAAGCTGTGGCTGCCTCATCCCTAGAAATGTTTGAGGCCAGGTTGGACGGAGCTCTGAGCAATCTGGTCTAGTGGAAGGTGTCCCTGCCCAAGGCAGGGGGGTTGGAACTGAGTGATCTTTAACCCAAGGCCTTCTATGATTTTTCATGCTGTCTCATCTTTCTTTAGGGAACGTTTTCCTTCCTGAAAAGTTACATTATAAACTATATATAACAAAGAGTACCTGATCTGAGCAAACACACCAAAGTACTTTCTGTAATAATCATAATGATGAATTGGAACATTTTTAAACTTTCCCTACAAAATATAATCCATTTGTTTTGTGGAATAGCTATTGATTAAACCAATTTACCTATAATGCCACTGTTCCTCAACTCATTAATTTTACTACTTTGTACCGTAAATCCAGCAAATGAGCACGTGCATTGATTTTAAGTAATTTTAAAAGCTATGGTGGCTAAATGAGAATAAATGAGTATAAATCCATTCAGTATCACAGTTATGCTGCATGATGGCACAATCTGATAAGCACCTGCATCTGAGCTGAACAGACACGCTCATGACAGCATGTATTAGAAAGGGACATGCATGTGCTATTACCAGTAAAGCATTAACAAAGTAAATTTGGCTTTGGAGAGAAGAAATCATAGAACAGAACAATTTAAATATGGGAAAATTACCTTATTAAAAGCTCAGAGTTGGTAAAAAAAAGCAATTCATACAAACTTTCCAGTCTTAACAGCAAGAACCTTACAGTACTTTTATGATTTTGAAGATGCCAAAGTTTGTGTGCCATGTGATTTTTTTCCCCTCCTCCATAAACCAAGGAAACTTCTAATCTGGCTACTAAGCATTAAGCAGTATGTTACCTTAATGACACTGGCTGTAGATATCAGTGTGCTTGGATCCAGCACCTCCACCACAGCTTCTGGAATGACAGCCTTCTTCATACAAGACATGTTAAATCCATACACATCTTCCCAGAAAAGCAGCTTGTCCGCATGTTTATTCATATCCCCAACAGCTACCAGACTGATGGTGCACATGTCAGGATAAACTGTAACAACAGAAACAGAGTAGCAATATTTTATTTTACACACACATAAAGAGGGTTTTTCTCTTTTATTGTTAACATCACAAATACTCTTACCCAAGAGTTTTATTCCTATTTGCTATCAGTTCTGGCTGATTCTTACCTTAAAACCTGAAAAATTATTTCTGGGTACTGGAAAAGAATAACCACTTTTTGGTGTGCATGTGAAGAGCAGGAAGTGATGCAACAGACAGAAGAGAACCTCATTAATTCCCTCCTTCCCACTCTCAGGATAACAGCTATCATTCTTACGCTACCTTCACAGTAGTGCTTTTCCTTCTCCCAAGCACATCTTCAGAACAAGTAACTATTTACAGCTTTTACAAATAGTAGTGGAAGACTGACATTTGCCTTTTTAACAGCTGCCAACAAAGTCAGTCAATCTCTTGGCAATCTCAACTGACTGGAAAACCCACAAAGAACAGCTGTTATGAGCATGGCTGTCTATAACCCTAACAAATAGTAAGAGAAGCTCAATTTATATTTAGCTAGGTTTCTTTTCACAAGGAAATTCCCAGGTTTTGTTCTTCAGCGTTTTGAAGCCTCTAAAGACACATGCATTGAATTCTTGATCTGGTTTCAGAGCAAAATGTCAACTAAAACACTTTATTTTATTTTATTTTATATTAATACATGAATAGGACAGTGTAATACTACTGAAGCTAAGTTTCTCTTTTCCTCCCCAAAATCTGGTGAACTGTAAAATTAATTTCGTCTGCAGCTCTCTTTGAAACTGTAGTTTATCAAAATGAATATGGAAAAATCATTGGTATAGCACGGTAGGTCAGAAAAGTAGTATTTTCTACCTTGCAAAATACTGAAGATAGAAGCAGCAAATTGAAATCAGCCCTTTTATATAGTGAGAATAGTTTTAGCCTAAAGGAAAAAATCTTATAAATATTGATGATAAAGAATATAACCTTCACTAAAGAAGTTTTTTTTTTGTTATATAAAGACATTAAAGTAAGCACACTGACATTCTTCTCACTTGCTGACTGTTTAAAGCAGAATAAATAAATATCAGCAAGCTTAAATTGGTGAAGTATCATCACCCCTACTTTGCAGCTGAGGAAATCAGAGCAGAAGGTTTCTCCAGGAATAGCCTAAAATTAACTCAGCAGTAAAAAGACAGTTTGATGAGAATCCAAAGAGAAAAGCATTCAAACTGTCCTGTCCAAAACAAATCACTTGATTCCAGCACACCTGACAGCTGTCACACAAGCACAAAACATCACCATCTGGTGGTGAGAGTATCTGCAGGTAGTTTCTGGAGCCACCACTGAGTGAAGTCTGTTTCTCCAAGCTTTCACACTGCTCTTTACCAGTGTGTATGTTCTACACTTGGCTTTATCTCACAGCATTTCACACCTTCAACTGCTACCACTGATGCTCCAAAAATTAAAAGACAGTGTGACACAGACATCAAAAGCAAGGGACAACAGCCTCTGAGGGATTATTTTTTAGGGGAATAGGCTTCACAGGATGCACTGGTATGGTGAGAAGAGAGATGAAAAGACTGGCAGTCTCTGGTAACACACAGGAGTGCTGCAGTGGCACTGGAAATGAAAATTAAACCCTCAACAAAACATGATCAACTACCTTATAAACTTCCTCCCTCTGACTAGCCCAAATTTATGGGACATTCTGTAAACTAAAGAGAAGTTTAATCACCTCTATCACACATAAAATATTTGAACGGGATCATAATCAGTTTTTATTAAATTTTTGCTCTCACAGCAAATCCTTAAATCAGCAGCAGAAAGTCATGATCGATCATAAAAAGTGCCTAAGAACAAGGAAAAATGTAAACACTAAATACTCCAATTTAATCAGCATTTTTATTATTAATAGCAGCAAAAGTAGACAATGCCTATTCAGACTTCACAAAAAGAAATCTGTGGTCCACCAACAGTGCTCAGGCAAAAGACTACAGTGATACCTTAACTTCCGAATTTACACACCCACCTATATCCTATCCTACATGCTGTACTGAGGTTTGACTGGAAATGTAAGCAATGCTATCTGAGTATCAGCCTAAATCATCTCAACACTGTATAGTTAGTTTTGTAAGTATTTAAAAGCATCTGCATAAAATTGCATTTGCCATTTCCTCATTATCCTTGATTTCCCTGGAAATTCTCTGCTCTTTCTGCAACCCAGTAACACTTTCCTGTGCAATGCTGACAGGCCTGTCATTTTTTTTTCCCATTAAGCCCATAATTCAATAATTATTCCTTCTCACAGGTGAAATGAGCAAAATGCTGATTGGACAAAAGCACACACTGCTCAAAGCTCTCCCAGATTCATCGCTTTGACCATCTGTGTCCTTCTCGACTCGGTGCCCACGAGCCATCCGTCACCAGGAACAGCTCACGTGGTGGGAAGAATGTGATGGGAAATCCTTCAGCCCTCAGCAATGCCTCACAAACTTCAGGACACAGAAGGGTAAGCAGCAATCCTCCAGATACACAGGAATAATTCCATGTGAATACCATTATTATTTTGATGAGAACAAGCATTATGTTTTGAATGTATTATGTTTTGAATGACACCTTTCTCACCTTTGTCACCCCTCACCAACGTGAACTGGACTCAGGTGTATGAAAAATCCTTTACTTGAGCAACAGCTCTAAAGAACAAACAGATGGGCCCTGGGCAGTGAAAATGTTATGTTCCCAAATAAAGCTATTCTATACTGTACACATTACCCCAGACAGCTTGGCACAATCCACTCCAGCATGCCAATAGGCTGAACTGAAGTAATGATGATATGACCGACTGAACACGTATCTGGAAATTTGGATTCTATTCCCGGCTCAGTTACTGAAAGAGCTGGTCAAATTGCATCTGCTGCTATTGCTTTTTCCAGCTTTCAAACATTCTCTGTAATAATGATCTTGGGCTCAATAGTACCGAGTGGCTTTAGACAAAATTAAGCAGATTCAGGAGTTTCTCTGGTAAGGCTTCACCTCAGAGTGAACTCTTAGTTCTGGCTCAGGTGGATTTGAATGTGCAATTCAGCTACACTGCAGAGGAGTCTGTGCTGCTGAGCACCCTCCTCATGAACCTGGGGCACAGCCATTCAGCTGCTGGGCAGAGGAACACCTTAATGAAACTGTTAAGAGAACTGAAAATACCATCAGCGTCTGTACAACACTGTGTGCTTTAAGAAGAATCAAAGAAGGGGCCAAGACCATCCTTAGACCACAAAACATAAGTGCACTGCAGAACCAGCCCTGTCTCCCAAAGGTATCTCCGGGAGTTAAAAACCAAGAGCAAACCTACCAACAATACAGTTTAAACACAGGTCAAAAACTTCTGCCCCTTTTCAGAAGGCTTTGGAACTAGTAGCTAAATGTAAAGTGATTCCTTATGATTTTAGGGCATGTCCCTGGATTTAATTGTATTGCAATGTAAAATTACCAGCATATATCTATACAGAGCACACACCTGTGTTCCTGCTGTGGCTAGACTATTCTACATTACTGAGAACAAAAAAGCTCTTATTCTGTCATGTTGCTCAACTAAATATAGCTACTAAATATCCTAAGACATCTCTTGCTTGTATATCCAGCTTTGTGAACAACTGCATAAACCCCGTTTTTCCTGCTGCACTCTGTAGCATACAAAAGCTCACTGCAATGAGAGGGAAGCACTGCAGCAAGCACTGTGACAGTCATTAATCCAATCATTAGGTCAGTGTAGTGAAACTGTGTGCATGGTTAGCACAAAAGGGGAAAAAAACCCCAGACTGAGGACTACGATTGAAAAGGTCAATATGAAATACAATACTGGCAAAGGAATTAAGCACATGCAGAACTCGTACACAAAACTGCATCACATGAGGAACAAATATTTACAGGCATTTAAACACTGCTTAAGATGACACTATCTGATCTAATTAAGTGAGTAAAAGAACTCTACTTCAAAGTAGAGTTTTGTCACAACCCTACCCTCAAGCCATAAAAATAAAGAGTGTATTACCACCAGGATAAATATGCTGAACTGAAAACAGCTTGATTCCATTAGTTATTTCATGGTTTTAAACTATGTCCTCCTACACAACTTCCCTCCCTCAGGAAAACACCCTACCCACTTTTCCTCTAATCCACAGCAGCTTACTCAAACAGTATCACATCTGACAGGACAGAACTTATTTTTCTCTGTTCATAGTTATGCAGAAACATGGATTTCAGGACAGGAAAACAAATGTGGGAAGAATTAGGGAGGAAAAATTTAGTCTGTACTTAAGAACAAATAACCCCCTCTATTCTTAAAAACACCATTAACTTGAGACCTTGGTACCCCATCTAATGTTCTTCTATTACCCATACAGTAAATTAATGCCTTGAAGCTCCTACTAATGGAAACATTTTTCACTGAGACTGGCAACTTTCTCATCCATGCATAGCTTATTCCAAGTCCCTGAGTTCATTTAGCTTCCCCCCAGAGCTAAATTTATTAAAAGAACTGAGCACCAACCTGAGCCTCCCTCTGCCAGGTACTTGTCCTTTGCATAGATGACAGAATCCAGCATTGACTCGAAGAGAAGGAAATAACCCTGTTTATAGAAAAGGGAAAGAACTTAGAAATCATTGTGTTTCTTACGCAGCCTACTTAGTCATTCTACACATAGATTTTATCAACACAGTTTAAGAACATTAGAAGCCCATACACCCAGAGAGTTTCTCAACAACAGCATTGGCACTTCAAAAAGTTCTTATACAAAGTATCATCTTTAATTTCCCAAGCTGCAAATGTGTAGCACGTAAAGAAAATAATTATGCCATCTACACCAGTAATTACCCAACAAGAGTCCTACAACATCAAAACACATCCAATTCAACTCAAACCAAGTAAAAAGCTGCATGTATTGATTTTTTTAGTAATAATTGCAAGGTTCCAAGAAAAAGAAGTAATAAAACCCCTTCCCCTTTAGAACTGCAAGTAACAGGAAAACTATTGTCAGAAAAAGGCCAATGGAATGTATCTTTGCTACTTCATATTTGCAACCTCATAGTGCCCTGGGCAATGCTCACTAAGAGAGGTGAAAATAAATCATGCACCAAAGTCATTGGTTCTCTGGGTGTTCTACATCACTTAGCAGCACCCAGACTTGCAAAATTCAAGGATAAAAATGGTTAGAACTAGACTGGCATAAGGTTTTTTTTTGTGTTGGAATTAATTTTATGGCAGTTTAATCATACTGCTATTGGTGTTTAGATTAACTTACTGTAAACTTCAGTGAATCATTTTTTAAAACAGGGAAACATTACTTACTTAAATATGTGAGATATAAAAAACCCCATAAAGCAGTATTAAATAAAATTAGCATTTTATAGAGAACATCCACTTTCTCAACTACTTCTGAACAGACCGCAGATTTATGACATAAACAGCTCTTTGTTTTCCAATTGATTTACTGATTTTGTACCTTTCCTGTCCTCCAAATTTGAGTATCATTCTTACTCAATACTGTAACGTATTTCATCTACATCCCCACAACATCAAATCAATTAAGAGAAATACCAACAAAGATTTTGAATTTTCACTTAGCACCCTAATTTTCATTTTGCTTGAAACACAGCTTAGCTACATGGCTTGATTTATACTGCCAGTAGCCAAGAACAAAATGGACAACTGAAGTCCAGACTTTGGACCTGCAGTCCTACAAGCCCAGACAGCAGTAATCCAACAAAGGAAAATCAGGAAGTTGCACCAGAGGAGCTTCATACTGGCTATTAGGAAAAATCTCTTCACTTAAATGGTTATCAAGCACTGGAACAGGTTTGCCCAGGGCAGTGGTGGAGTCACCATCCCTGGAGGGATTTAAAAGTCATGTGAATGTGGCACCTGGGGACATGGTTTACTGCTGGACTTTGATGTGCTGGGTAAATGGTTGGACCCAATGATCTTAAAAAAAATGCTTGAAGCTCAGAATTGCTTATAAATGCCACTATCTGCAGCCTTTAGAACAAAAAACATAACTGAAAACCCCAGAAACTTGAAGCATGACATATCTGTATTCAACAAGAACACAATGTGAGAATAATGGCCATGTCATTTTCTCAGCCTGTTTCTTCTGGTAACAGGGCTCCAGGGCAAATTTTTCTTCCCAATATTGCCTGTTCTTCCACTTTCCTGCCCAGCTTCTGTATGTCCTTAGAATAAGTCCCAGAAGGAGGACCACTGCTTTGTGAGCAATAGGGCTGTTAGTTAGTAAGCTTTGCTAAGCAGCTGAAAAGGCCAGGAGCTCCAACTGCGTCAGGCAGGGATAATTTGATGCCCACAGCAAGCCAAAAGCACAGCATGGAACCACAGTTTTCTGTTTTATACTATTACTCTTATGGCTTAAAAATAGAATATGTTTAGCTCACAAAAAGTATTTTTAGATGCCTTTAACTGAAAATGAGTTGTTTTCACAGTATTTTAAAGGTAACCTCTAGGACTTATCTTAAGACTAGTTACCAGCAAGAGTCAGCAACCCACAAAGTGACATTTTTATGGATCAGCTCTTCACTTCCTTCTTTCTGCCCACTAACTATGCCTGCCAACCTGTGCAGGAAGTACAGCTGGGAGACACTCTCTCATGAGAAATACAGAGAAATTCTCACTGTCCTTTCCCTGACCTTTCCACTCTGGCAGTGTTGGCTCTCCCCCCACTCCCAGTTCTCTCAACCCCCCAACTCATTACAGCATTCCTGTAAGTTACATAAACCATCGATGGTACTGAATCAAGTCATTTACTACTTAACACCAAAGCATTTTGCTCAGTGTGCTGTGCTCATCTGTAGTGTAAATTAGAATGCAATTTCACAGCCTGCTGCCCCACCTGTAGGGGTGCCTTCTGGAAAGAGAATTACACCTGACATCTTTTCCCCATCATGCTGTGGGACACTCTGGCTTCCCCCCCAAAAACAACCAGGAGTTTGTTTCTTCTTAAGCGTGTAGTGACATCCTCAAAATCAATCAGTGCAAAGAGATCTCGAGGACACAAATCTGTGAGCTGCATATTATTAGTACAATCTTGATAGTGGCTAAACTAAGATACATAAAAGGTGACACTTTCTCAGTTTAAGACAATCCGAATACACAGAACACCTTAAATTTTATGCTGCCCCATTACGTATTTTCTACTAAAAAGCTGGCCATTTCCTTCTCAAATGGAACATGAAGTTCCTTATTTTTTGTATTTGCAAAGCTGAAACGAAATGTTCTCCAGCTAACAACAAAGCCCCATATAAACAGACCTGGTCAGGAACAGAAATAAATACACAGCACTGTGGAGTAACTCTGTTCAAGCACACCTGCCCTGCATCATGTCTGCCCAAGGAGACGCCCACTGAATCCACAGCAATGTGCATATTGCTACGTTTCTTATACATCCTTTTATCTGTATTCTATGTTCCTAACAGAATTATAAAAGGCTCATAAATCTCTGATGCCTTAATATCTTGCATTGTTTAATTTTCCTCTATTATTCTAATGCACGACAGCATTCTCATATTTATTTTCACTTTAATTCAAAGCTACATAAAAAATATTTTACCAATCGATCAAAACATAAGTACAGCAAGTTCTTTTAGCTTTAGTGCTTCAGTATTTATCATTATAATCTTTGTGGAATAAAAGAGTTTCAGCTCTCTAAAAGCATAAAAAAGTGGTATTAGCATGTTTACAACAGTAAGAATTAGTGGAATTTTTGGTACAGCAGAAAAAAATGTGTAAAGATAGAACTGAGAAGAAATATTTAGCTACTTGAATAAACATTGTGTTCCCTCTCAATCTGCTATCAAAGAAGCATTTTATAATTTTCTGTAACATTACTGAACCTGCTCTGGTTCTCCAGATTCAGTAAGGCCCAATACTGAATATTTAATGAGTTGAAAAGCAGCTATCAAATCACTGGCCCAGAGAGCTGACATTATCTTTTTTAATCCCCTGTGGTATAAAAAAGTGCATTATTTTCTTGAAATAATAAATAGTTTCTAACTATAAGATTTCCACTAGCCTACAGAGTAAAACAAGTTACAAAAGGCATGTAACACAGATTAGACAACAGATCCTGATTTCTAACACAAAATTTAATCTGGCATTAACAGAGGCACAAAACTGATGTGGCCCACTCAATGTCATGAAAAATTACTTTTTACTTGTTGAAATTCCCCCCAAACCTGTGGCACACTTAAATGACAAGCAGCAGCTACACATAAACTCTTCAGCATGCTCTGCTGCAGCAGCATTTCCCACATGCTAAGTTAGCCTTCATGCTGATCTCTCATGTATGATTTAATTAAAAAAAATAAAAGAAAAAAAAGGGAACAATTTATTACTGACAGATCAAGCTCACAAATTCCAGAATCACAGTTTGACTTTGTCATTATGCACACCCTGTTGTGTCCTTAAACAAATAAAAGAGAGAACACCAAATGGGAAGATGTGAAGAGCAGGAAAGTGATACCCATTGCTGGTGTTGACAAAAAAAAAAAATCATGCAAGGAAATATCTGTATATCTCTCATAGATGTAGGGGAAAGGAGGAAGGAGGTGAATGTGGGTTTCCAGTGCTTCAGACATGCTTGTATAAAACTCTACTGCATATTCAGTACCACAAAGCACTGCATAAAAAAAAAAAACAATTTATGAGTACATGCTATATACTAACATTGTATTTGAGACAACCATCTCAGGCAATTGTCTCCCACAGTAAAGCTCCTTTACAAACAAGAAATGCAGATATTTTCAAATGAATAAAACTTACAACCTTCAGCTTTACAGTTTCAGCTAGAGAAAGGAAGCAAAAGCAATAGTGCTGGCAAAAAAAAAAAAACTGCACACAGATGCAGCTGTGCAAGAACATTCCAGAAAAGCATTACATACATTTTGTTCCTTTCTGCACTCATCTTTTCAATAAGCAGCCTATGAAATTTACAATTACCCTACCCAAATATGTGAGCAGTAACACAGTCACCTTTTTTATGCCGTATTTTCCTGCCCAGAAATGCATATACGTCTACAGTCTGAATAAGGAAGGGATTTATCAGTAAGTGACTTATGATACAAGCAGACAAGTAATAAAATACTGGAGCCTGGTAGTAGTACACAAATTGTTAGTTACACAAATTAAGGTTTTTAAAGGTTTCACACACCAGAGCTCTAGGCAGGCAAGCAGGATGATGCAGCAGAAGCTTGCAGCCCTGACACAGAGCATCAAACAGTCCTGGACAGGGAAACGTCCACAAAAACAAGGCCAGCAGTGATATCTTATATAAAATTCACCCATTCTTACATCCAAACAACCTTTCTCCTTAGAGAATCCATTTGGTTATCAGAACAGGTTATCAGAATTGCTTGGCCATTCTTGTATTCTTTCTCAAGGCAGTGTGGTTCCCTGGGTGAAGTGGCCCTTCAGTCCACCTGCTCTCCCTTGTGCTCCTGGCTCACAGCACACAAGAAGTCCTTGTGTCAGGCTGCAGACTCCAATGTTTTGCTAAAAACATTGTACAGCTGTCTTTGGAGTGAGAGTCTGAACAGACAGCTCTGTCTGAGCCTTTGGAAGTCCAATGGGCCCTCAATCTTCAGCAACCTGCCTTCTGGACACCAAGAGAACAGCTCCCAGCTCATCACACCTCCCACTGCCTTTCTCTGTGGTTTACACACTGGGTTTAGTTGAACACAATCACAGAAATGTCCTGGTCTGATTTTAACACAGTCAAACATGCACACTTCAAATGTCACAAACAGCTTTTAGTACACTACAGACAAGATCACTGCTAATTTCTTTCACAAGCTTGAATAAAACCACTGAAGAGACAGTTGCTCTTCATTCAGCCTCTAAACCTGGAACATGACAAAACCATATCCAGAGGAATTTAAAATAGGAGCATATTATTTTGGAAGAGGGTAAGCACACATCTGAAATATAAATTTCTACATAGTTACATGTGCACTCACACACACCTGCCCACTCCGTAATATTTAAAATGCTTCTCCCATCTTTCCCTAATTTAAGGGAACAAATTACAAATGAAAGAGAGGGAAGAATAGCAAGCAGTTTGTGGCAGTCATAGGTCACTTCTGCATTTAAGTAAATGATCATCAGAAACAATCATGCTGAGGTGCTCATGATGCAGTGCTATACCTTTTATAAGACACTGTTCTATGTGACAGCTTTTTCAGAAAGCCTAATCTAGAAACAATCCTGGGATAATGCAGTATTTTTCCTCTCTGTTGCCTCATACTTGCTTTTAATTGTCTGATGTTCCAGACATAGCTCTAAAACAAAACAAAACAAAAAAAACCCAAAAAAACCCAAAAAACCCAAACTTATTGTGTACTGGTCTTAAGAACTGCTCTGTACCAAGCAAAACAAAGCTATAGCTCCACAAAAGGGTTTGATATTTACTAATCTAAAAGCAGTTTGTTTTCTAAACAGAACTGCAACTTTTCATATTTTTCTTACAAAGAAAAACATGACAATTCTCCTGCCAGTCCATACAGATTCTCTACATAAAGATCCAAAACCTGACATATACTGAATTCTTCTTTGCGATCACGCTTCAGTATCTCCAACATTTCTAAGCACTTACATTCACATATTAACAACAGATTTTACACTGTATCATATAGGGAAGGAAATAAAAAGGAAATTCACACAAGAAAGCCTGACAAAGAGGAATCTTCATCTGTATCTAGGCAACATAATGTTCCTTTGTGGACAGTGCTGGAACAGTGTGTACACTGTCCAGCTATCAATCTTACTTCCACAGCATTGCCCTCTTTATCTCTATATTGCAGCAACATATAAAAATCCTAACATTGCTAAATATTTAGGATACCTAATTATGTGAAATGCACACGGCTACATAATTACGACATAAGAAAGGTAAATTAGCACACAAATGAAAAGCATGGAGCATTCAATACTTCATTTCTTACAAGAGCTGAGTTTTGGAATCCTTTACTTCACCTTAGAGTTACTGATTTACAACATGACTTCAGCTCACCTGCCCAGGTACCTTTTAAAACCAAATCTTGGGCTCCAGAAGGAGCAATGTGGTTTTGGGAACATTAATCTTGGTGCACACATTAGGCAGCTGATCAAAAGTTTCCCTGAAAAAACTGTAATTACATTTCTAGTGAAGCTACCATACTGTCAGTAATCACCAACCATAAGGTGCTGTTTTTAAATCACTGGTTTAAGGAAACAGCTTCAACTATCCTTGAAACTAGTGACCTCAACAATAAATTAAGCTCATGTGTCAAATAACATACATTAAGCAGAAAGGAATTTTAAAGTCCCAACAGCTGGAAGAACCACGAAGAAAACCTGTGTTTTGAAGTGCTTTTTGAAGGTCTGTGATACGAGGATACTGAATAGCAGAAGTTAATGTAAAAAAAAGTTACAAGAGATGTTTCCTACCACATTTTTGATGAGAAACAGGCATTCCCATGACACTGTGAAGCTCAGGCTGGCACTGGGTCTTGTAACACAGATTTCTTTATTAGGATTAATGGCAGGTAGCAAGGACAGGTGTGTACCAGTTATCAGCCACCACATGGAAAAGGTAACAAGCCAACAGCTGAAATCCAGTGGATTCCAGCAGATGGCACATTTAAACACTGCACTTCCTGCTGTCCATCACACTTACTTTGTACTTTGAAAATGAGTGTTTTTACTGTTATCTAAAACCCAGCAATGAAAAGCAATGCTGTTTTCAAGCTCTCCCTGTATTTGCAGGTTTCCAGAGGCAGCACCTCCCCTCCTTATCGCCTTTCCCACACAGACAGAACAGTCCTTAGCTGAATTTGCAGACTGAATGTATTTCACCCATCAGAATGTCCTAGCTGGATGACTAATACAACATTTCCCCATTACTTTCACCTGAGCAGCCACAACAGTATAACTGAGTGCTTCACAGATTTGCAAACCAACTACGTAACAAAAGCTTGCTGCATCTAAGGCAGCTCAACTGTATTTGGAGAAGCTTGACTTGAAAGAGCTTCAACAACAGGGATCAGGAATTGTGTCCGAGTACCACATCATCAGGACTGCCATCCCATCTCTGACATTGTCAAAGACACTGCTGGAAGTGAGATAGATACTTTGGCTAAAAAAAAAAATAGCATCACTTAAGGAATAACTTTTCAAATTAAATAAAACACATTTTTTCCCTGAAAATAAGTTGAAAAGAATAGTCGTGCACCTTACCATCCATTCAGATATAATTACGTCCACTTTTTCCAAAGGCAGATCTACTTCCTCGATTCTTCCTTTGACTAATGTAATAATGTTTTCAAGCTTATTTAATCTGCAAGTCAAAACATAAACAAATTAGTTTCTATTTTCAATTTATGCTGTCAAGAGAGATATACTGACGTCTGACACATTTTACGTTTCTCCCCTCACAAACTTTCTGGTTTAACTAATCAAAAAGCACTGGAATGTACTATTCCTCAGTTATACTTCAGAGGGAACATGTCCAAGTAGCTAAAAATTGCAGCAGATTAAGTGCCAGGAGAAGATGGCAGACCGTAGATCTGTGTATCTCCAGCGTGCCATGCATGCAAATGTGCAAGCTTCAGAAACCAGCAAAATAGAGAAGAGGACAATTTAAAGCTGCTGGTCCTCTCTATTTAAGAGTTGCTCATTCCCATTTCTCCTCCTTTGACCTCCACTGCAATGAGAGCCCACTCACCACACCACGACAGCAATGGAAATTAACTTCCTTACAAAGCTGTTTTGCACGACTCGTTTTTTTATTTAACCAAACCAGCTGCAAAGTCACTGAGAACAAACCTTCCCTCTAAATCAGTACTACAGTTTTTCCACAATAAAGGCACCCTCCCCGCTGTGATTTGGGCAAAAGCATCTGCAATGTTCAGTACCTGCAGTGATCGGGTATTACCTCACACGCACGTCATGGTACAACCATCCTGCCTAACGAGGGAGGGACTGTGACAGGACTACGGGGTTTGAAACAATGACTGCACAACAGTGAAACTACTAAGTGTGTAAGTGCTTGAGATGTACTATTTTTCTACTTAGCAGACTGTATTAGTCTTTCTTGCACATATCTTTATTACCATAACTATTCTTACAGGGGGCAGAAAAGTATTCTCACCACAGAAATTTATCTTCCCATGGCAGTTGTTATCTCTGCCTCTTCCCCTGCCTATCCTGATATCTTACTCTTACATTCTGTCTGGCTTTCAATGCAGACCAGTAATGACATTAAAAATTCAATCTAAAAGACAATGGAAGAACAATCAGTATGAAGGGAGGGAAAGGAAAGGGTCAAAGGGCTCCTTGAACACGTGGGCTGTTGCAAAGATCAATTAAATCCTCTACACAAGACAGTCTTCTGTTAGAAAGTAGCAGTTCATTACTAATACCATATTTAATGCTATAAACAGAAGTAAAACCAGAATTTTCAAAGTGAGAAATAAACTGTTGAAGAGCTACCACCCACAACAATTTAAGAAGGACTGAAAGAGATCTAAAGACAAGTTTCTAAATGACCACATCCAACGACACAATTTAAAATAACAGAGAGGAAAAGGATTAATTCACTACATACTTGTTTTCAATTATAATGTTTAAAAAAACCCAAACCCACCAACGCAGTCTACACACTGTAAGAAAAACTGCTGAGATGCTATTTAGGAAGTCTACTTAAACTTTCTATTCTGGCATAACAGTGACGAATGAAAAAAATCAAGTCATTCACTTTATGAGCACTTCTCACAGCAAGAAAAAGAAAAGGCAATCATTTAGTTTAAAGTAAGTTTATTTTTAACGCTGCTCAGGCTATAGATTCTGGTTTACTTACACACACAGGTTGCACTGTTCCCAGTAATTAGCATGCTAGCAATTAATCTGAATTCTGGGAGGGACAAAAGCTCTTGAGCACATACTGAAATCACAGGTGGAAGCACACCCCAACAGTCATTTTTTAAGCTACACAGAGTTGTTTAGTATTCCAATAAATATTTGTTACTCCACTGTAACTTTGTCAGCTTTATTCCCTTAGGAAAAGTAGGTTTAACCAGACAAATATAAATTGTTTTGATGTGAACTGGCGACTTTAATGTGAATTGAACCTTTGTATAGCAGAAGGTACCTATAAATGTGCAGCCTTACTGATGACTTGCTGAGTACTTCAAGTGGTAATTCATCACTCTTACGAGTTTAAGAGTTTTGATTCATTGTTTTTCTGAAAGGCCTGCCCTTTTCCTCCCCAAAGATAATACATATTGACTGCTACTGCTATTGTCCCCTAAGTACAAATAACACTCAAAGGACTTCGTGCACATGTTGAAAGTTATAACAACCCTAAACTTGTAATCTAGTACATTGGCTATAAAACAGTATTTCACATTTGTAACCATTCTGAAGATGCCAAGGACTCCTGGGAAAAGTTCTGTTTAATGAACGAGTTCTTGTGCCAGAAAAGCATTTCAGTCAAAGACGCACTTAAGGTTTAACATGGTACTTTTCCCAAGCAGATATTTATTTAATAGAGTAATTTTACAGCATCCAAATGTGCAGTGCTGCACCACCAATGTGTAAATGGTACCTTACAAATTCTGCACAGGCAATGTTACTTCTGTACGACTTAAGCTTGCACAAAAAAACTGCCACTCCCAAATTCTTCAGTACCTACCAGGACTTTCTTTTTCACAGTTGCTCTTAACAAAATCTACCTAAATGAAAAAACCTGCATGCTTCAGCTATCAACAGGGCACATTTACACCTACATTCCTCCCATCTCATGCTAGGAAATCCTCTAGAAGTCTTCATATGTCATTGTTGAATTTTTACATAAGCTCAGTCTCCCTTGCCTCCATAGGCAAATTAGTGACATGTGGAGGGGATAAATGAACCATGAGATGGGTCTAGACCATGAAGTTCAAGAGTTGAGAGGAGGAGTACAAATCTTCACTGGTAGCCAGGTACCAGAGGTGTCCCTCAGGGTTCAGTGCTACTTCTGACACTAATTAACACCTTCAGTGACCTAAGAGGACAGAATGCACCCTCAGCAATGTTGAATTAGGGGTGAGCACTTGACAGCGTAGGGCTTTTATTTTCTGTAACACAGACAAATTACAGAAATTATTTAAAATTCCTGTACAGAAACAGAAAACTAACAATCCTGACTTTTCCTACCTAATTATGTCCATGGCCTGATAGATGATTTCAGATTGGTCGACTCCGATCACTTTCTTCGCGCCTGCTTTGGCGGCAAACATGGAGAGAATTCCAGTTCCACAGCCAACATCCAAAACCACCTGGAACAAATAAATGAGAGCAAAGCCATCTTCTTTTTCTTGCTATGATTTTTCTGCACTGCTTTCTACATCAGTGAGATACCATATTCCAACAGAAGGAATAAAGTCTTACTGTTATATGCAGAGATATCCAAGTCAAACTGCAGTTCTAACTCCACACTCTCTACCACCTTTTCCAGATAGAGAATGAAGCAGACTAACTCCAGCTGCAGATTAACCAAGTCACAGGGGAAACAACAGCAAGCAATTATGTGGGAAACACCTAAAATGTTACATGAACAGAAGAAAAAGGAAATTATAGCCTGAGCAATTTTAATCACTGAATCAGTAATAATTGAACTGCACACTGATACTGAAAAAACATATTCTAGCTGCAGTTTTTCATTACGAGTCTATTCAGAAACTTTATCTCAGCCAGGGAAGGCCACATTGCCTCAAAACACCTATGGTTCAAGATGACTGAATTTCAAAATGGTCACCGGCACAGTTTTAACACTGGAAATATTTTCTGTCTAACACTATTTATGATCAAAATAGAACAAAAGAAGTCCAGTAAGAAGGAATCCCTCCGTTTTCATCACTTCATCACCACACTTGGAAAAAAAGTACACTCAGCACATCAAGATGCATGAAAATGCCTGGGTTTTTGTATATCACATATTAGATACTAGATTTATTACTAAGCAGAGTTGAGATTCCAGCAGTTTTAAGCTTCATAAAGAGAGATTTCCCCAAGTAGCCTTTCTCAGGCCTTGCAACCGTAATAGTGTATTTCTTCTAGCTGCTGGAAACTTCTCAACAGCTTAAAGCCTAATGAATGTGTTACAGTAGATTTTTAAGCTGAGTTCCAGGCTTGATGTTTTCACAGAATCACTGGAGCTGAAAAACATCTCTGGAGATGCTGAGGGGGTATTTATTGCATTGGCCAGATCATCAGTGGTCTTATTGTTAGATTCATATCTAATATAGTTAAGCTTTAGTAATGGTGTTAAAAAACTCTAAGCACTAAACCCAAAAATGTTCTGAAGTCTGAAAACCAAAACAAGTTTCCTAAACACTATGTAGAGAAATTCATATCATGTACAGCATTTAAGCATGAACAGAATAAGAATTGTAAAGGCAGACTTCCTTTCCAATACATGAGACCTAGACCTGAGAGTAAGTAACAACTTACTAAACACTTCTAGGTTAACACAAACCCTGAGCCAGAATTACCAGTCATAGCAAGAATTTATTAGAAAACTGATTTCACTGTCACTGTCTCTTCTCCTCAGAGCACACAGTGCTGTAAAACTAGCCCTCACAGCTTTCATGACATTAAACATTTTTCCAAAGAAGGCACCAAATCCCTCACTAATCAATCTCACATCTGAGATCTCTAACCCTATTTTACAAAATATTTCGAGGCAACAATACACCCTGCTGCTGATACACTTTCCAGCTTACAAGCTACCGATCACTCTTGCTTTGGCGCAACAAAACCTTGCACGTGCACTTTTACATTTCACCGGACAAAGAGCAGCAAAGCAAATACTTGAATGCTCTGCACCTCAGGTCTGCTTCCTTTCCTTGTATACAATTCTATACATTCTGATGATGGACACAGAACAATGATCCTGAAGCCAGTATGAATAAAACCAGCTGATTATCCTAAGCAATACAGTGTAAGGGAGCTTCTGCTGTGGTGGTCTGGGAAGCAAAGACTGAAAAATTGACTGCCCCCTGTCTTGGTAGAGGTCATTATAACCTGGAAACAGACTAAAAACCATCAGTATGAGGACTTTTTGCAGCAGCTTGTGTAGAGGGGAGGGGAGGGAAGTTGTGGATAGAGTTACTTGTTCCACCTGCAATTCTTTTGCAGCTATGTTTCAAAAGGAGTCAGCTCTACGACTCAGCAGATACATAAGAGCATGTTATGGCTACAGAAATCCCTAAGTTGAATCTGCTGGAGACAAGAATAGAAAATAAAAATCAGTATTCTTGCAGCTGCTGAAATCCCACACCCCCCAACATCACCTTTTCTAACACTTCACCTATGGTAGTTAACAAAATCACTGAGCCGTAACAGCTGGAAGTCACAGCCAAAAATAAACCACTGTGAAAGAATGATCTTGATGTACAGTTGCATGAAAGAGAGCAATCACCACAAATTGGAAAAAAATCAAAACAGACACCTCTTTGGACAGATGCCCTGGTCACTTAAAAACCCAGATGGAACTCATCTAGCCATAGGCAGGGGATGGGGTGGAGAAAGTGGCATTGGAGAGAAAATACACAAGCTGAAATACATGTGAGGAAGGGAAAGACAAGCAGAGTGATCACCAATTAGCCTCAGGACAAGGGTCTACAGCACACACATTCTTGCAGTGATCACATATGGCCTCTCAGCAAAGACCTGGAGCAGCTGGACTAGAGATTTGACTACACCACAACACACTGCAGCTTCACATCCTCCTCTGCAGTCTAAGCAAAACTGATATTCTACTTTCAGCGACAGAAAAATTTACTTTTAACTCAGAAAAACAGGAGGATAGGGATTCTGGCCAATTAAATGAATTCCATTGATGAACTCTTAGAAGGAACGATGTTTTAAAAGCTCATTTTATTCCCTGAACATGGCACTGATGCTTGCCTCAGACTTCAATTCTACAACAAAAACCAAGTATGGCAACAGTGCTTTACTAAACAATTGTTTTTTCCAACCAAAAATATTCTCATTGTAAAACGGACCACATTTCCTTTTGCTGAGTACAGTCACCTTCATTACTCCTGCCAGGTAATCTGAATTGTCCCATTCTCATCTCAAATACATTTGACAGGTTGAAAACAAAGGCAGCAAGCAGGATTCATTCATGTTTTAATAATTTATTCTGAAAGCTGAGAGAGAATGAACAAATTGGTTGGTTCTGAATAAAATACGCATAATAAACAAACCCAGATACTCTGTTATCATCTAGCACCATGCAATCAAACCTCTTTAGTATCCTAAAGGTTAGGACGCAGACTTACATCAAAAATGAGTATACAAATTCAGCTCTTTGAACAAGCTCCTCCCAAACTAAGTCACAACTGTCCATTCAGAAAAAAACCAAAATGCATCAGTATGTATTTTCCAGGGATGAATACCATAAGGGAGTTCTAGGAAATAACAGTATCAAACTTTTTCTCATCTTTTTTTAAAATTGTAATCAAACTTTAAGGGAAAAGAGCCTTTTTAAATTGGAAGTTTCCCTCATTAATATGGTTCTCAGAGCATCATATGATAGTTTGCTTATCTCAATGTATCTTAACAACTCCTTCAGCAGAAGTCTCTAACAGATGTCACTTCAAAGCCAGATCCCTGAAGAAAACTCCATATATTCTCCATAACAGTGTACCAAGTGAAAGCTACATTGCTTGGCCAACAAAGAAGTAAAGTGGGGCACTGGTCACATGGATGGGGGATATTGGGAACTCAAAGCAACTGAAAATCTGTCTCTCAGTTCAACCTCAACACACCATGATGAGTTTGGATAGACCATGAATTTGAGGTAACCTTGATCAAAAAACTGCTGTAAAAACCGTGTTCAGAAATCAGTTTGTAGATACTGGTATAATTGAGCTTTTCTTCAGAGAAGTTGAATGCTTTTGTAGCAGAGTAAGCACACACATTATCTAGGATGTTTCCTGAGCATGTGGATCTACTACAAGGGCTGAAGCAACAATGACTCAGTTAATCCACATTTTGTTTGGAATGTTCCCAAGGTGTCCACACAGCACAGGAGAAACACAATTAACCACAAAAAATTACTGTTCCATGAGGACTCACATTTCATGCAACTTCAGTCTTACCCTGTGAAAACCTGCAGTTATCAATTTTAGGGGTATCTGTGAAACTAAATTTCTTCCAGGAAAGTTTTCTTTCCTTCATTGATCTCTCTGCTTTGTCAGATGAGCTGCCCACCTACGCTGTCACCTGCATCATTTAAGTAGCTGGCAGCGTAATGCTACAACTCTTCTGCTTCTTCTCTCACTAGAATCAAAGAGTTTAGAAATGTTTAGTAGAAACTGGCTTGTGACATGAATTGAGGTAAAAAAGGGAAGATAATTATTTCCCAAATTTTTTCTGTTGTAGTCGCCAATTGAAAACTGAGGTAAGATGTACAAAGAGTAGGCACTGCCAACACTGAAATACTTCCTGCCAGGACAGAACTATATCTCTCTCACCTCTCCTACAAAGAAAGGCTGAGAGAATTGTGATTGTTCAGCCTGGAGAAGAGAAGGCTTAAGGTTGACCTAATTGTAGCCTTCCAGTACCTGAAAGGAGCCTAAAAGAAAGATGAAGAGAGATTCTTTACAAGGGCCTGGAGTGACAGAACAAGGGTGAATGGTTTTAAATGAAAGAGAGAAGGCTTAGACAGGATACAAGGAAAAAAATTCTTCCCTGTTAGGGTGGTGAGGCTCCAGCACAGGTTGCCTAGAGAAGGTGTGGATGTCTCATCCCTGAAAACACTCAAGGGCAGGTTGGATGGCACTCTGAGCAACCTGGTGTAGTGGCAGATGTCCCTGCACATGGCAGGAGGGTTGGAACTGGATGATCTTTCAGGTCCCTTCCAAGCCAAACCATCCTACGGTTCTATGAACTCAAAACACAACCAGCTCATCAGAAACAGCCAGCAGAAATACAGAAGATAGGAAGAGGATCATAACTGTACAGGGGTCACAACCACTGTAAAGATGCTATCAGTGAAATCCCTCCTCACTGCAGATGAAATACGAGCTCACAGTTCCAAGCCCTTTAATAATCACCCAGTCTGGAGACATCAAACAGCACTAATTCAAAAAAATCAGTTACACACGAACTCTTTCCCAGCTCTAATTACACAGGGCTTCCAGGACGTTTTTACTCTATCAGGCATACATAGAAATTCACTTAATCCTGGTAAAGAGCCCTCAGAGAGATTCCACCTAATATCCTCGACAAGAGAGGCTCAACTTCACCCCTCCAGGATAATTAATGAACCCCCTGCCACGGCACACAGCACAATGACAATAGAGATCACCACTGCTCTTATCAGCACGCTGCACCCTCCAGCAGCTCAGCAGCTCTCCACCACCTCATAAAGCCAGAGCACATTCAATCAAATCTTGGCACTGCCACTCTCCATTCCCAGAGCTACAGAGTAGCCTAACCTGCAGGGTTTCTACCGTTGGAGACAAAATAAACCACAGAAATTACTGTATCTTCTGAGAGGTTTTACCCACCTTGTCCTTGAAGATATGTGGGTTTTGGTAGATGAAGTCACGATAGCTCTCCGTACGGACTTTATCCTATTAGTCAAAGAACAAAAAGGGTTCACTCTTTCTACTTGGGTACTGCATAAAATTAAAAAATGCAGAAAAACTTGCTTTTATTTGGCCTAAGGATGCTCTGTGCATACTGTACCTACATGGGCCCTGCAATCCCGACACTGCCCATATGATGATATTTCAGAATTTACTGTGGCAAATGAAGCCAGTTGCCTCAGCTGGAGGAAAAATAAGAAACTATTACACGGTTTCCTGATTCTGCCTTTTTTGGAATGTTTCAAAATTCTTAATACCTGTTCATCACTATACAGGAACAGCACTACATATTACACCAACTTTACGTAACAACCTCCTATACAATGGTGAAAATTTGAATCACAAGCTCATAAAACATTTTACATAATTTTATTCTCTGACACTCCTGTGACATGGAAATTTCTTTAAAAAAAAAAGAGGATCAAATTAACTTGTTTCATTTTCTGAACAAACGGCAAATTTGCAATCCTGACAACAAGCTAGTAGTTAAAGCTGTCCAGCCCATTTTAGGAAAGTCCAACACAATAAATAAGTTTGACTGAAATACAACAGGGCCAGAGAAGCTGGAATATTTTCAAGCATAGAACAAAACATGTATAGTACCTCAGTATATCAAAGCCAGCAGCACAGCTCAGTTTACCAGCAAAGTAATCTATTAAAGCATTGATTCTCTTAACATGCATCAGCAGGTACACAAATTGACAGCCAAGTAGAGGTTTTGGAATTGCTGTTGCAGTTCAAGTGTTATAGAAAAGTAAAAAGAAAATAATTTCCGCCATTTTTTACCTAGTGCAAATAATGCTGAAGTATAAAATCCCAGTGCTTATATTAAATCTAATATTTTTCTACTATAGCAAGTTAAGAACTTTTAGAAACAACAGAGAAACAGAAATTTTCTACAGTGAGAAAGAACAAAGTCTATTTTAATAAAAAAACAAGATCAAAACCAGGGACTGAGAACAAAGGACATGATAATAAAAATTCTGGAGAAAAAAAATTATTTTGAGACTTGAAAATCCTAAAATCCAACTTTAGATATAGAAGTATTAGCACACACAACCCAAAGAAGCAGCTGGGGTTTATTTTAGAAAATTCTACTTTAAAATCATACATAATTAACATTAATGAAAGAAACTGTGATCCTTTAAAACCGTATTGGTTTGCTATGTTATACTCAGAGCAACTATTTTTAGTACTTCACCTCTACTGCAGTATATAATAGGATTTGCTGAAAGGACCAAAAAAGTTTGAAAATAAATAATCAATTGAGAAAGCAGCCAGCTGGAAAGCTTTCAGCCTTGCCTCCTGCCCCTCACATTGCCTCAGCACTGCCCATACTCAATGCAGCCACATCAGGCACTCTGAGTCTCTAGTCATCAATCCCCTTCTTCCAGTCCGCATTTCCATGTAATGCTTTCTTGGTTTTAAGTAAAATGGTAAAAAAATTATTACGATGAGAGCCAAGGCATTTTTGAGCAAAAAGGTAGAGTAAGGGAAACACCAGTCACTTGGCCAGTGTGAAGTAACAACATTCTTGCTCCACCTCTGAAGTATTTGCAGAAATAAAATCCTGAATTGAAACTTTGCCTTTCCCCTACCAGGCATATGGAAGAAAAATGTTTCAAGGCTGAACAGTTTCAGAAATGGGCTTACACATCAGAC
The DNA here is from genome assembly GCA_013397935.1 of Dasyornis broadbenti. Classification (NCBI taxonomy): domain Eukaryota; kingdom Metazoa; phylum Chordata; class Aves; order Passeriformes; family Dasyornithidae; genus Dasyornis; species Dasyornis broadbenti. The sequence goes on along the minus strand of VZRN01005892.1, from coordinate 846,712 downwards.
AGCAAGACTCTTTCTTAAAAATGTTCACGTAGTAAGCCACTATATTTATATAAATAAGGCAAACACTAAAAGAAAAAAAATCCAAGTGAATGCCTACCATAGAGAAAAACATTTCAATGTACATATGATAAAAACAATCATTTTCATATGTTTTGGAAAGTCAAAAGTCTTCTTAAAAGCATTCTGACAAACATACCCTGAAATCAATAAAAATATAGTTTTGTACCAATCTCCCTGTGCAGAGATGCAGATTTATTATAAACTTTAATAGCCAAGAGAAAGGCTTCCTCATCCTAGAGTCTATATCATCTAAATGACAGCTTTATATAGCGGCAAAACCAAACACCTATCATTTTTATTTATCTTCAAGACTTCAGTTATATTTTTATAACCATACATTCTGGAAAACATTCTTCTACTTCTGCAGCCATCTCTGTGCTTCTGTAAAATCCCTTCCCCTTAATATTTACCTTATGATTCTTAACATAGATTCATGTGTGTTTCTGCATTGGGGCCACAAAACAATTTACAAAGCTGAAAGCTCTATATGCTGGCTGCAGGGACAAAGTCACTCCATAACTCTGTGTTCTACCTCTACAATAGATAGGAATTTTATTTATTCATGGTTTAAAATGATAAAACTGCTTATAACTTTCACAACTATGACATCTTCTCTGAGAGGGAGTATTAAGAGATTTTCATTTACAAGTTAATTATAAGCTGTTGGGCTTTGTGCTTGGTTTTTTTTTTTCTTTTAAAGTTAAAAGGGTATACATAGGTTTGCCTTTGAAAAGTTTTAAGCAATATTTTTTTTAATCTTTAGCATTTAAAAGGTGCACAGGGTTATCTTCCAGCTATTCAATGTCATGTTATCAACCGTGCACAAGTACCCATTTCTGTTTACTCAATGCAATAGAAAACCACAATATTTGAGAAATGGCCTTGCCTAAAAAATTCCAATTGTTAGGAAAATACAAAACGAAAGAAAAATATTCACTGTCTGTACTACATTTTATGCTTTATGTTTTAAGCATGCAGGAAAAAGCTGCTTTTGGCAAGGCACGGCTGTGGTACAGATTTTGTAATATCAAGCATAACTATAAATGATTTTATGATCCTAATACTTCCTGTAAATAGAATTTATACAAAGGAAATAAAACTGAAAAATGATCTCTCAGCCCAACCACTACCAGAAAACCTCTCCTGGATAGAAAGGGTTAAAAATGCAGCTGCTCTGCAGTATATTTACAGGCACACAGCCCACTTCATTCCACCTCTCCTCTTTAGTCCTACGAAGATGCAGTGGAGATGACTTTCTAACCTTTAGCATCTCTTCGTGTATCCCATAATGCCCATAGGAGCTGAAGTAAACGCCATCCTCGTCCTCCTGAAGGTCTGCAATGGCGCTGGATGACGAGCTGCTCCTGACATCTGTGTTCATCACAAAATCCTGAGCAAATTGCCTGGAATCAATTTGAAATATACCCTTGAGACATGTTTATGGGACCATGAAGATGAGGCTGGCTAGGGGGGAGAAAGGGCTTGGAAAAGGGAAGGAATCCAGGCTGCCCAGGGGTTTGGCAACAATGGGACCAGCTTTAGGTGAGCACATCCTCCCTCTGCAGGCTCCTCGGGGCTGCTGCACCGCCGCACTCCCTCCAGCAGCCTCCTGCAAGCCCTGCTTTCTGCTTACAGCAAGCATTAGCAGTAAAATATTGGGGCTTAGTTTCTATTTTTAAGGCAGAATTATCTGTTTTGCACTTGCTGGTACAAAAGCCAGCACTGCAGTGGTCAAGGTGTTTCGGGCTGTGTAATGCAGATACGGACTCAATACAAAGAGCACAAGAACTGCAGCTCACACAACACTGGGGGACTACTGGAAGGTAGAAGAAACCATTTTAAAACTGAGGCATTTGGGTGAAAAGAAAACAGAGCTTAAAATTCAGTTTATTACTTTAATTTCATGCTGCTTTTTGCCCCCTCCTCCATGTTCTTGCATTCCTACAACACATAAGGATAGGCTGATAGGATTGTTTAGCCTGGAGAAAAGAAGCCTCTGTGTCCCCAGAGTGGGGACCCCACTGTGTCCTTCCAGTACCTGAAAGGGCAACAAGAAATATGGAGAGGAACTTTGGACAAGGACATGGGACAACAGGACAAGGACAAATGGCTTTTAAACTGAAAGACAGTTGGTTTAGACAGATAGGAAAAAGAAAGTTTTTACTGTGAGGGTGCTGACGCTGTGGCACAGGTTGCCCAGAGAAGCTGTGGCTGCCCCATCCCTGGAAGTGTCCAAGGTCAGTTGGATGGGGACCTGAGCAACCTGGGACAATGGAAGGTGTCCCCACTCATGGCAAGGGAGTGGAACTGGATGTGCTTTAAGGTCCCCTCCAACCCAACCATTCCATGATTCCATGTTCTCATTCCTCCAAGCAGGTTTGATGACAAAATACAAAAATCAAGGGTTTTATAATGAAAGCACTATTAGAAGCTGACAAGCAAATAGCTCATACTACACCCTCAACGAAGTGAAAAAGAAAACATGCTTCAGCCAGACAATATTCCTCCTAGGTCTACAGAACAACAGCAGCAAAAGTTGCATCCTGGAGCATTGCAAAGTCGCCGACACTCACTTTTAACAGCAATCATACTTTCTTCAATGGGAACTTCACATACAGAAGCTGTAGGTAACAATCTCATTACCAATACCATCCTTATAGAACAACAAAATCAAAAATAGTATTTCACTCCTGACAGTTCAAATATTCTCTGCTCAGCTAGGTTGGATGGGGAAGAGAGTATGGTAAGGGATTTAATATTGAAATTTTGTCAGCTTCAGAAACTTCCTATACTTGCCTATACTGATACGGTCAGGATCTTATTTTTAATACTGCTCTTTACCATGGTACTTTGCACTTTCTTTACTTTTAGACAAGTATCTAAATGATAAAATTTTGAATTTTAATAAAATAGATTCTATGACATATAATTAAATATAATTAGCATTGTGTGAGATTCAAATTATTTAATTTAAAATTATGTAAGCCAATAGTTCCTCTAGCCTATGCATGCAACATGAGCACCAAAGAAACTCCAGTTGCCCTGTTGCCTATTTAACCAAGAAAAAAGATAAGTAAAACCAAAACCCATCACCTATAAACAGGTGACAGATTAAAAAACTCAGCATATACAAGCTGTGCTCTTAAATCTTTAAGTTACATCTAATGCTAGAGGCGACCTGATTTATAGAACTGTTACCATCTTTATTTCACAAAGGTTTACCTGAAAGGGAACAGATGATCTCTTTCTGTGGAATCACCTCCAGCATGAACCACTGAATTACAGCATTTAGACTACTACAATGCAACTGGCTCATCTGTCCATAATTGAAAACTGTGCTGCTTCATCAGATCTACATCTGGCTATTTTTGCTGCCAGCCAATCCCTGCTGAATTGAAGAGGCTGCACTGAGAAAGAAAAATTAAAGTCTCCCTCTTACAAGAGCAGATAACTTGATATACTAACCTCAAAAAATTCTATAGGCCTGATTGAAGTTTAGAGAGCTCAAAAGAAATTGCTACTGGTAATGAGAAAAGGGTTTTTTTGTTGTTTTAAATCAAAATGAATGGAACAAGAGGAAGCAAAAAGACACAAGGAAAAAAACCCAATGTTTTTGAAGCACAATGACAAATTTCTTTCATTCTTACTGTTTATGACCAATTAATGCATAAATGTACACAGAGATACCAGAAATGCACTGTATGCTATAAAGTACAACTTGCAAAATTCAAACCCAACTGAAGACAAAACTGATAATTTTTGACATAAATAATTGTTCTGAGAGCTGAGAGGATCTGAATACATAAATTTATTTTGGTGTACTTAGATACTTGTAGCACCAAGTGTGTACTGCCAAAATGGACAACAAATTCTCAAATGTATTTTACATCACAAGGTTTTTTGCTGATTAATTTCTCACACAAAAGAACACAAATTTTATTTTTCCAAGTCTCCAATACAATTTCAGTTCCTCAGCGCCCAATGAGTGTGAAATTACGTTTGTAGAGGATTTAATCCTACGTGACTCAAAAAGAAGTTTGTATTTCCAATTTATTCATGAGCATCATCAATCCATATTTTGCAGACCTCAAGATTTAGAAGTAGCATGCACAGCTATGGGGATGCCCTGATTCTTGACTGTAATGCACTGGATATTCTTACTAACAGAACTCTCACCTGATACTGAAAATAACACAACTGAAAAAAAGCTGATTTATTAATTTCACTGAGAGTTTCTCCAAACTGTAACTGGACTCTATCAACAATTATTGTTTGGAGCCAACCCTGAACACATCTGGAGTCCTGTATTTAATTTGTCAGTCTCTCTCTCTTCTCCAGTATGTACATCCTCTGTGTTTAAATTCGTATCTAAAGGACTAACAAACAGAAAGATGTCTCAAAAACAAGTATTCTCAAGGAAAATACCTGTTTCTGAGTCACGTGCTTGCTCAGCTTTCCTACGCATACTTTGTTTTTTCAATTTGTGCAGGTTTTGTGCAGTTTTTACTAACCATCTACAAGATATTTACTAACCACATACAAAAGACAAGTCAAACCTACAGTCCCAACCCAAGTCGAGAGTTACATTCCATAGTTGCATTCTACTACTTCTTTCAAATCCTACTGGTCTTTGAACATGAACACCTCATCTCACCGAAAACACAGCAAATAAAAACACCCCAAAACTTCAGTTCAAACACTTACTTCATTTTTTGAAGATCATCTTGTGCTCTAGCCAGGGCTGCTTCTGCGACTCTTGCTCTGTGTTCCGCATGTTTTAATTGTTCAAGGAGTACCACGGTGTCATTTAAACCATTAGAAGGCAAAACTTTCACAGGTTCATAAAGATCTTCAATATCTGATGAAACAGATATAGACAGATATAGGTACAGACAGGGAGGAAAAAGAATACCTACCAATCATTAATGGCTTCACAGCAGATCATAAACATATAATGCTAATTCTGTCTTTGGATGCTTTGTACAAGCTGGTTGTTTTGCAAAAGGCACAACTCAATTTGACAGGACTAACTACAAAACACAAGACTAGTCAGAAATAGCAAGTATGCTAGAAGCAAGCTCTAAGTGTAAGCAAATAAATCTACAATCCAGGCTTCTTTAAATACCATAGTTTGATTATGTCTAGAAGAGACATTAGGTTTAGATATAATTAAGTCAGATATAATTATTATGTGGACTTTCTCAAGTACGTAAATCAACTGAGTAACAGTGACAGTGCTTCACATGACATGAACTCTGACAAAACCAAGTTGACCCCACAAAGCAGGAGTCATACGGAAACACAGTTACTTACCAAACTGAAGTAGGAGATCATCTTCTATTTCTGGTTTCAAATATTCCTCTCCTTCCCAAGGCAGTGGGGCGCTGAGAGAACTCAAATATGTTCCTGTTGGTTTCTAGAGAGGAGAAGCACATGTAAGCTAAGTTCCTTTGAAAACACCAGCCCTTCAATTTCATTCAACAAAACAAGGCGAAGACCTGTTCTTTCACACATTAAACTATGCAGGATATTATCGAAGGAGCTTTGTAGCAAAGGCTGGGAAAGCCCAGGCAGCTCCAGGATCAAGGAATTCAGTACAAGCAGTAATGCTAATCAACAAATCCCGTCAGGTGTTCTTACATGAACAGTGCTGTAGGGACAAATATCAGAAACACTGTATTCTCTTCTGTTGGCATCCAGCCAGTTAACACTTTGTTAGGAAAGCAGAGGTCAGATTTCGACTGCAGTTTTTGCCTCTCTGTGTTTACTCTGCATATCTTATTATGCACTAAATAATTATTTGAAGATTTAAAATTTGAGGATTTAAGTAAAAAATGCTTAATAAGGTAAGATGGTATTGAGTCTAAACCTAAACTTTCAGGGAACAACCAAAGCACAAAGTCACAGACACACAAAATATACCGAGGCCTATCTTAAAACTTTAGGCTCCCATTAGCTTTGCTGATTCTGGAATCATTTCAGCAGAAATTTAAGATCTGTAACCTAAGGGATCAGGTGTTGTCCTTACTAAGTTGGGGTCTAGACAGGTCACACCCTCAGGAAAGATTTGTATACCAACACAAATGCAAGGACTAAAAACCTTCAGTTACTGAGAAGTGAACCCATTTCTGAAGTGAGACAGCAGAGTCAAAGGCCAAGATAAACTAACAAAACAAGATGATACTACATAGCATGGAGGCTTTGTGCAAGTCTCAACACTCTCTTCTTGAAACAAAACTTCACATTAATTAAATATATCTTAAATTAAAACAACTTCATATCTAAGTAAACCAATTAATAGCTACTTTAATTGCTCTAATTTCTTTTTCTAAAACTACAATACAAAATCTCATCCAATTAATTAAGAAGGGCAAACTGAAAGCACAGCACCTTGAGTTCCTATTCTCCAGATGCAGAATACAGAAGTAGTATGTGGCACACCTACCTTTAATCTGACAAAGTTTATTAGTTTAATGTATCCATAAAAATCGAGTCCTGAGAGAACAAAAAGGGGAGAGAGCATTTGTATTACAGAAAAGCATACATGTTTTACAATTTTGTGAATATTAATTACCTGTTCAACTGGCAATTGGTTTAAACTTCCCCTTGGGGTGTACATCACTATCTAGAGCAGTCTTCCTATCTTAAGTTTGCCATCTATGTTTTTCTTCTCCTGAGGATTAAACCAGGAAATCCTTAGCCTCAGGACAAATACATTTGCCACAAATTAAGAATGGAACATGTCCAAGTGGGGATTATGAACAGAGATTTCACTCATTTGGCAAGCAAATACATCAGGACACTCTTCTCTCCTACTAGCTATCTTGTTGATATTTTAGGTCATATTCTTAGCTTTCTTCTTAAAAGAATGTAAATTGATGCTACTCACCAAGAATACCTACCAATATTGATTTAAAATTGCCACCTTGGCAGAAATAACAGTAGTTTTAGTCTAACTGTGTACTCTCCCCAAGAATAGCAAAGATAAACCCAAGATACTTTTCCCTGGACTTTAGACAGAAAACAGACCAGACCAGCTCTTACAATATATGAGATATGATATATAACATATAATATATAATACATCATGACAGCTTCAAGTGAAAGCCAACTTTAAACTTGACTTGGAAAGAATGAAACAGACATGGGAAGGTATGCCTTCCTGTGATCACCTGAGGGACACAAGCCATGTGGCTCTGCTAAATACTGAGCCCAGTAACAGCATCACTGGTCAGGCAAGAGCTCCCAGCAGATCAGATCAATCACAACAGATCAGATCAATCACGTAGTGTCTGGCTCAGGTCAATCAAGTAGGCAGTGAGGAATCAGTACAAACCAGCAGAGATCAATCATACTTCTGTCACTACTTTAGAGCTTTACCAGTAGAAAAAGCATACAAGAAGCAGACAGCATAAAGAAAATGTATAAGCATTTTCCCACAATAGCTCATCTTTTTTAATCTTGCAAGTTTCAGTTGCAACCAGGAAATCAGTTAGAAACAAATTAATATTTGCAATTTATTCTGAATGAGATACTCACACACAAAAGGAAATGACAAGTCACAAAAGAAAACTCACCGTGTTTCTGGATCACATCACTGACATCAAACTGATGCTCTGTTTTGCAGTGGGAGAACACAGCTTCAGGAGAACTAAACAACCTGTAAATAAAAAACTATTAAACATTGACACATTTAAAAGTTCTAACTTATGAGTGCAATATGCTCTGTTCTGAATTACTGGGCAATTTAGAATACGTGTTAAACACTGTGTTTGTGCAGCATCTTCTGCCTTTGAGAAAAAATGAACAGGCACTGGCTTACATGCCTCCCAAAGAAGCTTTTACCTTGTTTGTCAAACATTTTGAAACAAACGACAACGAACACAGAAAATTTTGTTTGACAAAACCACAGATCCTGTTACCTGCCAAAAACTCCTTGAGAGCAAAGACTGCGTTAAACCTGAAATGTAAAAACCACGCCAACACGAGGCGAAATAAAAACCGCTCATCTAGTTACTGGCCATGGGGGGAAAATGACGGGGAGAAAAGTGGGGAGGGGGAAGAAAAAGAAAAGAAGAGAAAAGCTTCCACAGTGCTTCAGCACGAGGGAAGGGGATTACCCGCTTTCCACTCTACCCCCTCCTTCAGTCTGGATCTAACACACCTTTGGCTCCACAGAGGCCGTATATGGGATCAACAAGCTACAGAGCAGGGCTCCAAACCAGGAATTGATGCTCTCCCTCCCGCGGGCCGAGCCCGGGCGCTCGGAGCGCACCCAGCGCAGGGCGCTCCTCACGGCGCCCCGGGGCCAGGCGCTGGCAACGAGCACGCCCCGCGGCCGCCGCCCCGCGCCACCCAACCTGTCGCAGAAGAGGCAGTGGGTCCGCTGGGCCACGGCAGCGCCTTCTTCTTCCTCCTCCTCGTCCTCCTCATCGTCCC
>VZRN01005892.1:799451-832076 GCA_013397935.1 Dasyornis broadbenti | reverse complement strand
AAAAAAAAGGGATCAAATTGTTTGAGCTTGAAATTTAGAAATTATAAATGAAAAGAGCATTAGGAGATGTGTGCATAGCTATGTAAGGATTTGAGTGCTTAGCGTCTGGATTTCCAAGGGCTTGATAAGAGCAGAACTGAAATACAGGCAGAGAAAGTGGAATTTTGTAGATAACAGGAGAACAGGGACCAACTGAAGCCAGTCTTACTTCTCATGTCTATTACACATGCAGTGAAAATGATTTACCTAAGTGTGCACTAGATCACAGCTCATCCCAATGTCTCCATTTTGACAGATGCAACAAAATTACAAGTATTTATTTGTTCAGCTTCACTTTCCCTAAGTTGTGATTGCTTCAGAAGAATGAAGAACAGCACTGATGGTCATGGGCAGCAAAAAATAAGTTAGAAGTCAGAGAAAGAGGCAATCCGAAAGCAGAGTCAGGCATGGAACCACATCCACTTACCCTGCTTTTCTCACAAAATTATTTTTACTTTTGCAACAAAGATGGAAGGAAGTATTTATTCATCACATTGCATTTTTCAAAAATAAATTTTCTAGTTAACTGGGATGATTTCAGTTAATTTCTTCCAGCAAAGGATGTAGTATTTTAATTTCATTTCTGTGTCTCGAAAATCACAGTGACTTTTACAATGATTATGACAACACACAGATTTGGAATATTTCAGGAGTTCAAGATCTTGAAAGATTTATTGCAGCAGTTCCGTTAAATCTTTGTAGTAGAACTATAAACATGGGAATTTTTTCATATTATTATTGAGAAGACAGTTCCTTTCTCTTGCTGTAAACTTCTAGTGAAAACTTTGCAGGAGAAGATGTAAGGTAGCTTGGGAAAATTATTTTCTCAGAGACTATTTGGATACCTCAAAGATCTTTACACTCAGAGGTTTAAAGAATGTAGGAACGAGGGAAAAAGAATTACTTAAAATCACAAAAATGGTAAGTAAACAGCAGCAAAATGTAAATGTTCAATCAAAGCATTTTTAGAGCAGGTAAACTGAAATATTATCAGTCAAACAAGAACTCATTAGGAAGCATTAGGCTGGTGTTTCCATTTCTGTGCCAGCTTGTTTTAGGTTCTTTAAGTCTAGATTGTTGTTGACAATCAATTTTTGCCTCATTTTCAGTTCATTTTGCTGGAAAAAACCCTCCTAACATGAAAATGGAAATATCCTTCAGTAAAACTGCAAATTCTCCTGATAAATATTAATTCCAGCTTCTTTAAAAGGTGCTTGTTTGAGGTATTATGAGTAGTAGCTATGTGTGTTAAATCTCCCATTCTTTGTACCAGCTTCTTTAAAAAAAAAAAATAAACCAGCCAATGAAAAGTGCCTAGACTGACGCTGTCTCCCTTGGTTAATCCAAGGCCAGTAGAGGGATAATTTGATTAAACTGAGACCCTAATTTATTTAGCTTTAGTTCTGGATCAACCTCTTCTTAATAGAGTGCTGTCGTCTCCAATTGTTTGATGAAAATTAAAGTGACATAAATACCATGGGACTTTTTCAATCTGATTAGTCAGCTAACTTGCATCAATACTACCCCAGCCATCAGGCGCTGGCGTCCTTCCTTTCACCAGCCTTACTAACAACTGACAAGTTCTCCTTGAAGACTGGGCACCCACGCTGCCACTCAGACCCCCACACTTAACCCATCATCCGTCCTCAATGGCTCTTGTTTGACAAGGTGCCCACACCTTTTTCCATTGCTGTTCATCAGACAAAGCTAAATATTGTTTTATTAGCAATCAATAGCCTGTTAATCCCAAACGATTTCACAAATCCACTGAGCTCTCAAGCTGATTAAAAACGTTTGGGGTTTTTTTTTTTTTTTTAAGCGGCTAAATTTCAGATGGATTTTCTCCTCTCCTCCCAACCCTCACGCTCTGATATGGGACACTGTAGCTGGTAAGCAAAGCCACAAAAGCAAAAGAGGTCTGTTGTCTTTAATGTTGCCTTTAAGCAGACATTTGCAAATGCCAAAGTTTCACAGTTTAAACATGAGCAAACCTATGCCACCAAACCCTCAGCACATTTACTGGCTCCTCCACTTTCAATCCATCAGTTTGAAACTTAAGAATGCAAGAGCTCCTGAACCTTCCCTTTTCTTTTTACAGCAATATGGTAAATTTTTGCCTAGTCTGTGGGCTGGGGCACTAAGGAGTGAGAGAAGTAAGCTTCTTTGATTTACAATCTCTAAAATGCTAACAAAGCAGCTGTTGCAATTTTGAACCCTGTTGAATTCACCTCCAAGCCACAGATGCAGGCTGGGATTATGCCTGTGTTTGCCTGGTAGGTCCTGGATAGACTTTCTGTGAGGCACGAGGGGAACAGCCTAATGAACACAATTCCTCTCGGATTTACCCATCCTCACTGTCTGCCTGCCCTTGCACTGGAGACGTTGATTTTTAGAGTTTGGGAGTACAATGGCAGTTCGCTCAGGTGATGCAGTGTAATTCAAGGTTAAGGCAGACAGGCAGTGTTGGCAGGCACTCTGAAGTGCTCAGGAACAAAATACTGACTTGGTGAGCTGACTTGGCAGGTCTGGGTTTGACTCTCGTTACCCCTGCTGATTGTTCCTGTAAATGTGCTCCCTCTGCAACAAGGAAGGAAGGAAGGGTTGTGGGCAAGCTGATGCCTCAGCAATGTTGCACATACCCTGCCTGAAACAAGTCTTGAAATGGGTGGTCTTGACTCTTCAGTACAAGACTGTTACCTCTAGGAAAATTTCTTGTTAACACTGAAGGAGTTAACTAAAGCAAAAATGAAGTACACACATTTTATGCTTTTTGTGCAGGGACTTAAAATGCCCAAACTGTGTTTTAAGTAGAAGGGGGAAAGTCATTTCAGCTGATACAATCCCCTAGGAAGTCTATTGAAACAAATCATAGACTCCCTAAGTCACCAGCCTTGAGAACAGAGTCCTAGTTCTGAAACAGACTGTAGGTATAAAATCTTAGAGGCAACATTTCAAGTCAGTAACTTTCAAAAGTCAGCACAATTACTGTGAGCGTATCTGCTTAGAGTGTACTGTTAAAATAGCTCTAAATTTGGCTGTTCAGTATCTGTTTCAAATGACTCTTCCATATAAGCTCAGGTCTTTCACAGGGTCTTCTCAAACTCTACTTTCGGCAAATTTTTTTGTTAGGAGAAATGTTATCCTATCAAAATTACTCATCAAAACAGTGGAGCATAATGACAAAAAAACCCCAACTCATAATTTTCAAAAGAGGTTGACATGTTAAATCTCAGACATTTTAAATGGAACATCTAAGTTTCTGCCAATCTAAATAATGCAGCAACTGTTTGTTACTCTCTCTTTGGCTACTGTGCATGACCCTGTTACATTTGCCAGTGATAAAAAAGCCACAAATGTTGAAGAATGTTTTTCAATTTTGTATTTTTAACAATAAGAATTAACAGGAAACAATGCTAAAATTAATACTCACTCAAGTAAGTATTTACTGTAGTTTATAATTCCTCTCCAAATCCTCTATTTCTGAGGCAAATGATGGTAACTTTAGAAAATGACTGTTGATTGAAGATCTGAACAACTCTACTGCTCTTGAATTCTAGGCTAAAGCATCACGTATTTTGTGTTAGGCTGGTTATTCTGCACAGCAACTATCATGTAGTTATTTTTATTTTGAAATTTTCATTATATCTGCAGATGTACTGTGCAATAGCCTGCAGCGTTTGAAGCAGGAAAAGAGTTCATAGAATTATTTTTGTGTCATAACAGGGCAGAAATGCCATTGAAACCTTAATCTTCACCTAGGTCTTCTGCAAAGAGTATTTGAAAACACATAGGGAATGAAACCTGAAACATTTTCTTTGACAGTGCATTAAGAAGCACACCATCATTGTAAAGAAGTGCTAAGGACTGGAAATCATGAAGAGCTCCTGCACTGTGGGCACTGGGTATGTCCAGTCTGCAGCAGTCTCAGCAAGCCAGCTCAGGTATTGAAAGGAGTCTACCCAGATCATCATGAAACTCCACACTCTTTAATTTACTATGGACAGAAAGCTTTTCAGTTCTTGCTCAGAGTACTTGTTTTGGAATGTTCTTAATGTTTTGCTTTTAATGCACTGTTTTTTATAGGAAAAACTAGTAAATTAATGGAGTTATTCAGGAAAGCAAAAGCTACACTTTTTCTGTCTAATCACTATTAATGCAAGGTTACAACCTCAACTATATGTCAAGACGGCAGAGGCTTCGTCTACCAAAGCATTTTGTTTTGTGTTGGAGCAGCACTATAGGTTTGAAGTGATCCCATTTCTGATTTGCCATTTGGATCTGCAACCCCCTCTTGGTAGATGCACATCGGATTCTTTTCAGAAGACAGTAGGGCAGAGTCTCCACTCCAGGTGCACACTAGGTTTGCTCTGCAGCAGAACTGAGGGTCTGAACTGCTTGTTTAGACAGCTTCAAATCACAAGTGTGGTGCAGATAGTGAATCCAGGGCACCAGACTAAATCTGGTCTGGATTATAACCCCCTTGATCTTAGAATCACTGGTTTCAGTTAGAAGGGATCTCCAAACTTCATCTAGTCAAACCTCTCTGCCATGAGCAGGAACATCCTCAACTAGCCCAGATTGCCCAGAGCCGCATCCAACCTGGCCTTGAATGTTTCCGGGGATGGGGCATCTACAGCCTCTCCAGACAGCCTGTTCCAGTGTTCACCACCCTCTTCATAAAACATTTCTTTCTTTTATCTAGTCGGAATCTTCCCTCTTTTAATTTAAACCATCACACCTTATCCTATCACTACAGGCGCCAGTAAAAAGCCTGTCCACATCTTTCTTGTAAGGCCCCTTTAAATATAGAAAGATCAAACTTATTGTGCTGTCGACATAAGAATTTCTGCATCTCTTGGTTCTGTTTATTGATCTGCTCCTAGGAAACCCTGTAAACATAATATTTTTTCCTGTCAGACTGAGCAAGCTGTTATTCCAGAGTTCTTCCCCACAGGAATTAATCCCTGTGAATCATTACAAATGGTCACAATTTAGAGTAATTCCTCTGAAGTTTCACTTGGTGCTAGGGGTCACCTGCCTCTTCAAACTGAGCACTAGGGATGCTCACACAGTTTTACAAAACTGAGGTCACCCAACTTGTTTACTGGAATTGGCAGCCAAATCCTGCAGCTGAAAGCAGAGGCAGATGCTCCAGCAGCTGTTGTCCAAGTTGCATGAGCAGCAAGGACATTTCCTGTTTTGCTCAAGTTCTCCAAACCACTGGTTCATTTCTCTGGCAACATTCAGAGCACACTGGAGACAACAGTTATGCAGTTTTACTATTAATTGATCAGGCACAGATTGGGGTAGTAATAACTTGGTTTCTTTAATGACTATTTGCATGCTGAAATTCTGTCTTCTGAACTTCAAAGCCCCAGAACTGAATAACTTCCAGAGTAGCTCAAGACTAGAAATCTAGATCCAGATCCAGAGTAGAATTTAAACCAACAGCCAATTCCCAAACAAATTCATCTGGATGTGTAATTCTATAAAATTAAGCTTGAATCTCTGTGGTTTATTTTGACTCATTTTGAAGAGACATTGCCGAAATATACCAATATAATAGAGGTAGGAAGGCTTTACCCAATATGTGGTTTGAGGCCCTTAAAAGAGAAAGTGCATAACCGTTCAGGGAACCCCTGATTTGTATAAAGCACTCTGTAACAAGCAACAACTTGCATAGAATCGCAGAATGGTTTGGGTTGGAAGAGAGACACCTTAAAGCTCGTCTCATTCCAACCCCACCTGCTCTGGACAGGGATACCTTCTACCAGACCAGTTTGCTCAAAGCTCTACACAACCTGGCCTGGAACACTTCCATGGATGGGTAGCCACAGCTTCTCTGGGCAACCTGTGCCAGTGTAACTTTCTATATATTTACACAGATTTTCCCATTCTACCTAATTCCTCTTGCAGGCCACAGTGGTTCCTTTTAAGCACACTGACTCTCATTTTAAAATGAGTTGCTTTTCTTGTTCCTAGGCCTTCAATAAAATATTGTTCTAGACCTTGTTTTTCTAATGTTCAGGAACCATTTTATTTCTAGCACAGCTAGTAGATGCTGATGTGGAGCTGGGGGCCAGGACCATTCACAGCTATTGCTGCTCCAGGAGCCTGCAAGGCCACTCTGCTGCAAGCAGGATAAGAGAAGGGAAGGGGAATGGTTTTAAATGAGTGATATAAAGAAAATGTATTTCACACTGAGGGCAGTAAAACACTAGAAGAAGTTGCCCAGAAACATCCCTGGAAACCTTCAAGACCAGGTTGAATGGGGCTTGGAACAACCTGGTCTAGTGGAAGGTGGATTGGACTACATGACCTCCTAAAGGTTCCTTCCAACCCAAACCATTCTGTGACTCTCTAAGGGGCTGCTGGCACACCCCCTCTCCAGTGGCCCACCCAGCCGTGACCTGGGTGTCACCAGCCTGACACACGGTGCCACCCAGCAGTTCATGTGCCAGGCCCTTAGGACCAGGCTGTAGGCTGTCCCCTGGGGCTGTACTTGACCCAGCCTGTGCTGCTGGATCACCTTGGTTCAACCCTGCCGGCTGTGCTTGCCAGCTCCAGCAGCTCAAGGCTAGGTGGACAGATTTGTGTTGCACATCCTGGTTGTGTTAGCCTGAGCTCTTCTTTTCTGCTCTCCAGAAATTTCTGAGTTGCCAAACCCAGCATTTGGGGTGGCAAGAAGGAATGACTGGGCAACCTCTGTCTGTGTTAGGAGCTCTTTACTGCTGCTGCGTTGTCAGTGATGGCTTTGGAATCTGAACAGCTACAAGATGGTCAGAACTGCTGAAGTCTTTACACCAGACTTCACTGGAGCCTGAGCTGGCTGACTGTAAAAGCAGAGCATCCTGCAAAACTTCCACAATGTTTAGGCAAGGAATGCATAGTTGGGAAAAAACCTCCAAATGGTTTGGACTATCCACCTTTTCTGTATGTTCTGGGTGAAACTGAGAGCAGAATCTGTTCTGACTAAGCAAAGTAAGTTCGGTTCTGTGCCCTCATAAGTAGATGGGCACAGGAATAAATGTGTTCCTTTCCTTTTGCATTCGTGACATTAAATGAGGCGCTTCCTCTGTACCGGGGATTTCACAAAACTTTTTCCTTTTCCACTGTGAACGCAGGAGGGCAGTGCAGTTCCAGTTTGGTTTCACACATCTCTGGAGCAGATGGTCTTCAGCAAAGCTCAGCCCAAGTCCAAGTAAAGCCCCCAGTTCCAGTTAAAGGAATTTCTACTCTTTCCTTCATCACTACACTTGGCAACTCACCTGTAGCTGGACTTTTAAAAATAAATTATCTTCCCCAACCTCTGCGTGAGCAGCAAATATCTGTACTGCCAAAGAAAGGAGGGAGAAAGGAAAAGAAGGAGGGGAAAGGAGGAGAAAAGGTGGGAAGAAAGGAGGGGAGGGGGGAGATGGAAAGGACAAAGAGGGGGAAGGCATAAAGGGTAGGAAGAAAGGGGGAGTTTGAGGTGGGGTTTAAGATTAAAATAAAATAAATGAAGTAGCTGTTGTATTTATCTGTGCTACACATAAACAAGCTGCTGGACTCAGACACATAAAAAATGTCAAATCATGTACACCTCTAAGAGTACCTTAGAAATTGTACTTGCAGTATAAACAGTAGCTGCATGGTTTTAAAATGGGTGAAATAGGTAAAGGAAATAATAATAATAAAAAATTACCTGATAACTCTGACAGATTTGATCTGATTCCTTCTGATGTGTCTGATGGAAATTTCCTCTGTGAAATGGATTTCCTCTGCCACATTCTGTTTCTTTCACTGTGTTCGCTTCACAGTGGTTCTTCCAGACCAGCATCCCTAATGAAAAGGCATTTTGCAAAGTAAAATGACTAATACCACCAAAACAAAATAGTCACTGAAGTAAATGGGTAGTTTGTGGCAATAAAGATTTCCCTGTTTGGTGCAATATTTTTGTTTTTTAAGCACTTTTTACCCCATAACACATTGAGACTAAGTCAGCTCTTTTGAACAGAAGTCTTTTGTTAGCAGGATGCTGACTTTAGCCAGGCTCTTACCTTGTGCAGAACCTCAGGTGTGGATCCCATCACAAACCACAGGGCTAAGAACCACTGAGAACATGCGGTGACATGAGATGGGTGATGTTTTACCAGCAGGACCACATTCCATGCACAGCACACAAGAGCTCACAGAATCTGCTGCAGCCACATCAGCAGAGAATGGTTCTGGAATATTCAGTGCTGGAATGGCTCTTAATTGGGAAGTATCAATTCTGTGGGTCATCCATTGTGGTGTTTCCTAGTCTTTTTCTGTTTGTTCCTTTGGCTAGGTGATTTTGTTCCTTAGGGATATACAGAAATTGTAGAAATCATTGACTATATCTGCAACCATTAGTTTTGCTGTTATTTTATGAGCATTTCTGGTTAATATTTTAGTGTACAGGAAAAAAAAAAGTACAGGAATTGCCAGTAGAATAATCACCTTTACAAACACCTCATAAGTAACAATAATAATAACTTTTAAAAAATTAAAATAAAGTGCTAAAAGAAAAAAAATCACAGGAGAATCAATAGTCTCAGAGGGGGAAAAAAGAAAATATTAATGAAATTGAGAAGATTGATTTCAAAAAGAAATACTCCAAGAAACAACTAAAACCATTTAGGGAACCAATACTTTGGAACTCAGTTGCACTGTTATAAAAATATGGAACAGCCCCCTCTGCCTTTCCTTTTGTAACAGGCTTGTCATAGGCAAAGCTGACAAAATAATCAAAGCAGTCACTGGAAAATGATAAATTTTAGAAAGAAAGGACCCCCAGAATACTGGTAGTTTGAAAGAGTGACATTCTTCAGTGGGATGCTAGAATTTTAAAATCTGCATTCCTATCAATATTCATGTTATTCACCATTGCAGTATATGTTGCTAATTAATGTTATCTATGTAGCCACTTACATAGGCAGTACCATTGCAATAAATAAGTTCTAACCAATAAAACCTATCATTGCCTTTGAATTTGGATTTAAACTGCCTTGTCAAAGCAAAAAATGATACAAGAACTTATACACAGCAAAAAGCATTCAGTAAACCATTTAAAACTCAGTTACAGCAGTATTGCATTTTTTAGCAAATTAAGTGTTTGTATTTTCTCAGAGAAAAATAATGATGTCTGAATTTTCCTTTGTTTTTTGTTTGTTTTTCTTTTTTCCCAGATAGCAAGCATGAAACTGAATAAAATGTTATCGGGTTCACACAGAGTCTTCATTAACATTGGTTTCAGCTGCAGTTCTCTACTAAAGGATTTTCTGTTCTTCTGTGGTGAAAAAATAATATTATCCCTATTACTGGGTTAGTTTTGGAGAATGTTTGGAAACTAGATTTCAGGCTGGATCGTCCTTCTGAAGTATCTACATTTATTATAACTATTTTTGTTGTAGAAAACTCCACTTAGTCATTGATTTAAATAGCAGAAATCTTCATGTGTATGCAAAGAGCAATCAATTATTGCAAACATTTGTATCCGAGGGGGTTACTAAATTGTATAAAACATTTAGAAACTAAAGAAATGCTAAGCTATAGAAAAGTATTTGAGCTTTTACAGAGAGCAGCTGAACCAAACTACACAAAAGCAGATAAAAAGAAAAAGTAATTTGTACTTTTGCTTGGGATTTCTTTTTTGTCATTCTGTTACAGTAATCATAACATTTTTAATTGGTAATCAGATTTGGAGAGAGAGTTTTTCTTTTTTTTCTGTAAGAAGAAATGTGAAATCTAATCTTTCCTCTGTTTTACTGGCCTAATTCTGATTTCATTTGCAATCCCTGTGAAACCCCTTCTGATACATAAGAACACATCAGAAAAAAAGCCAGACTTGTAGAGCCCTTTTTTTTAAAAAGCACTTAACTCTTAGACGGAGATAATTCAAAATGATAGGATTGTACATTTCTTCTGGTATTTCAGGCAGAGCATTCCTGAAATATCTTCAGAAAGATGGTTGGACAACTGGGAAGGTTAGCAAATCATAAATGTCAAGAATATTAAAATAATGAGATCATTGCCTGGAAGACAAACTGTGTTGAAAACTAATATTTGAGCTCCATCTCCTGCACAGCCATAGGACATGACTGAGATAAAGGGATGACTTTACAGAAATATGCCCCTAAATCCTATAATCCATTTCTCCATAATTATTTCCAGCCACCAGAATGAAGAACAAACAAACAAAGCAATCTGACCTCGGTAGAAAAGATAAAGTGAACTGCAAACAAATCTGAAATTCCATCTCCCTCATCAACATGCTCGAAATGCCCCCAGCAGCCCGCGCCGAGAGGAGCGCAGAGGAGAGCCCGGCCAGGCAGCTCTGCAAAAACACCCTGGGGACCACAAAAACCCTCAGCAGTGGGATGAAAGAAAGTGCCATATCCATTTCATTTCCATTCATCATTGTTAAGCTTCAAGTTCAAGAAAGTTTCATTGCCCATAAATACTCTGATCATAAGCAGCTGCACATGATATCATTTAGAGCCTGGCTGCATAACCTGTATTTCCCCCGAGCTTTGTCCCTAAGCTGCAGCCTGACAGGCATCAGCCAGACCAAACTTGTTGTTTTAAAAAAGCCTGCGCAGCGTTTTTACGTGTAGCAGCTGAACCAAACTTCACAAAAGCTGCTGTAAAAGGTTAGGATAGATTGACTGTTTCCAAATTGGAATACTAATGATGATCTTTAATGAAGCCTGACAGTACAATCTGTTTCTTATTGTTCCCTAAGTGCTGGCTACTGATCATATTCACTGGCTTTAGGTGACGGGGACAGACAGGGACAAATGGGCCCCACTGGTGAGCAGGACTGTGCACAGCTGATCTTTCAACAAGGATTAAATTAATTAAAATGATTTTCCCATCACAAGAATCAATCTTTTGATTTGTTATCATCGTAGTGGTTATTAATTTTGAATGATGCCTAATTGGTGCCACTACTGTTTGGGTCAGCTGGCTTAGTAATCTTCTTAGAAAGCAGTAAAGAATACATAATTTTAGTAGCTATGTCAGGGAGCAGGGGAGCTGAACGAGGGAAAAAAAACCCCAACTTGATTTAATACCTCTCATCATGTGTAAGAACAATGGACTAAGTAGGCAAAATACCTCCCAGACCCAACTGGTGAAAACTGACCTTGCTTTATTAATTTCACTTCTTTCAATTAAAAAAAAATTAAGTCACTTTCTTATAAGGATAGTCTTAAATAAATGTTTTATTATGGCATTGATAATAAGCACAGTTGGAAATACTTCACTCTCTGGGCAAAGATAATATGCTGAGGGCTGGACAGGGCTCAAAGGGAAGCCCAGACTGATCAAGCAGATCCTCTCTAGACTGCAGGGGCAGAACTTGCACAGGTTATATGGTATCTGGCCCAGCCATTTCAGGATTTGGCCTGAGCTCCACGAACAACATCTCCCATTTCTTCTCACAACAAGTCTTTTGAAGCCAATGTCAGTGACCACAGGAGTAAGATCTGGAAGGATCTGATACTCAAATGTTTAAGGATTTAAGCCCTTTAAAACACCAGTGTGAGTTTAGAGGATGCCATGGAAGCACCTTATGTCAAGCAAGATGTCCTTTCCACCTGGTTTTGATGTTTGGGCTGGGTGTGTTACCTGCACAGCTCCACTCATGTCTAAACTGCCTCTGCAAAGTGGATGTAGGGCTCCTAGTGGTGTGTTGTTCAAATTGAAGTGTCAGAGTAAGAGAAAGGTCACTTTCTGTGCCTTAGAACAGCAGACATCCTAATGAGGTGAGGACAAAACTGTCCGACAGAGCTGGGGTAGTACAGGCCATTTCCTCCTGTTCACTCTTGAAACAGAAATATATGGCTGCATGGAGAATCTAAAGGAGAGCTAAATCCTGAAGCTGGGATATTCACACAATGAAAAGCCCAGAGATGCCCTTTCTACTGAAGGAAGTGATATCCAAGTCACACTCAGATGAGAACAGGGACATAATTCTTGGGTTTTGTTAGTTTGTCTTTTCCACGTGGGAAATTGTTTCTGCCTTACTTATCCATGACAATAAAAACACCACAGAGAGGAGTGGTTCATCTGGGAAGGCATGTATTCCATCAGTGGAGTAAATGTTTGGAGGATACACACCCAGATAACCTTCCACATTTGGAGGCTGAATGTGCTACCTCCCTCTTCCCTGCAGCTGGCAATGGGAGGCGTCACTGCCTTTGCAAATCTGCTATTTCACCCATCCCCTTTTCCAGCCACGCTCTCCAGCCCCACACCTTGCCGTCTCTCTGGAAAAGCAAATATGTTGCATGACAAATAAAAGTGGTCCAATCCTACTTTCTCATGAAGTAAGCTCTACTCCTCTGAAAGTCATCACAATTGCTGTAATTCACACGGTTTAGCTAAAACCGCAGTTAGGCTGGAATGGTAACACTTGAGTAAAAATTATTCATGCACGTTAGCTCTTTGGAGTCAACAGCAAAACCATCAACCCAGGAGCATTCATCCATTACAACAGATGAAAATCAGGTCTTTTACAATCTTAGCTACATTTTGTAAGAAACTGGTTAACCTTGTCAGGCTTCACTACCAGCCCCAATTCCCATCTAATTATCTTCATAAATCGTAAAGAGATTAAAAAACTCTGTTTCTAATTCCTCATCCTCCAGATGGTTGTTCTTTAGAAATCATTCTATAGGAAAGCAAGATAAATTGCAACCATACTACAAGTCATTATAACAGTAAATAAAAAGTTTTTACGTAATAGAGTCCAAACTGTCACTCAGGTTTGGAGAGCTGGACCATCCACACCTGGGTCCTATTTCATGGGTTAAAAGCATTTATACTTGTTAGATTAAGTTTCTTTTTATATTTGCTCCATATACATTCCCCTGCTTGTTCTGCCGTGTGTGGTTAGACTGGGCACACTCATTCAGCACCATTAATAATTGTTTAGACCAGGATTTAAGTTACAGAGTAAAATCCAACTATTGTTCCTGGCCCCAGCACTGACTTGAGATAGATCTTTGAGAATATGACTTTGGATAGATTACATTTCTCATTTTGGCTTTTTCTTTTTGTTGTTGCTGGTTTTGTTTTGTTTTTGGTTTTTTGGGGGGGCTTTTTGTTGGTTTTTTTTGTTTGTTTGTTTGGTTGGTTTTTGGTTTTTTTGTTTGTTGGTTTGGTTTGGTTTGGTGTTTTTTTGGTGTTTTTTGGTTGTTGTTGTTGGTTGGTTGGTTTGGTTTGGTTTTTGGAGTTTTTTTAGGGGTTTTTTTGGCTTTAGTTTGGTTTTTGGGTTTTGATTTTTTTGAGTTTTTTATTTGTTTGTTTTTGTTATATTTTGTTTTGTTTGACTATCCTGTTCTGCAAATATTTTTAAGCAAATTAAGCTAAACACTGTTTCACATGCTCCCACAAATATATTTTTTAACCAATCACTCTAACTTTTTTTTGTGTTATTCTTTTCAAAATGGATAGCATGCATTTCAGGATTGGATAGAACCAAAGGCTGATATCCAGTGAGACAATACCAGCTCCTAAATGTCACATCTAAGACTAGTATTCTATTATTTTTTTTTTCATATCTGCAGTCAGAAGAGATAAACAGGTTAAAAGAATCTCATTGAAATGTACATTGAGAAATTTATTTCCACAATGAGAAGAGTCTGAGATTTTTAAAAAAGAGGTTAAAATATTTTGAAAACTGTACAAGTCTGTCATTGTTTGCTTAGTCTTTGAGTCATGCTCAAAACTCAAATCTTATGTTCTTTTCAGAGACACAGTTATTGTGATTGGGGCTTCCAAATTCTGCTAGATATGAATGTGTATGTTTAAAGCAAACACATTAAAGAACCCCTTTCTAAATTCAGCTCTTCAAAATATACGTGTTGCATTGCTATCTGGTATTGCTTTCTCAAAAATATATCTACATATAACACTTCCTATTCTTCTTACAAACATGATCCTTTTGATTTAAACCTCACAACTGCCTTGTAGTTAAAAGCCATTTTACACACAGTGAGGCTACACCATAGATCTGCCAAGGAAAAGCCAAATTGCAACTGGTAGCACAGCAGCTGTTTAACATCCTGGATCGAACCTGTGTTTTAGTGCAAGGTGGAAGGAAGAGCTTCCCCCTCATTCCAGCTGCGGAGTCCAATAGTGACATCTTTGCAAACTTATTTCTAGGAGTATATTCGCTTTTATGTGCACATGAAGTTTCAGTCCTGAGAGCTGTCACCGGTCCTCTAAGGCTGTGTAAGTGCCTGTCTTTTCTTCCCTAAACCCTGTTCAAAATCACTGTGGCCTTTTTCATATCCAACAAAGGAAACAGCTGTGTTGTCCATAACAGCCAACCTCTCAAAACTCCAAATGACCCAGGTACAAAAAAATAAAAATTAGAGAAGAAACCCTGCAACCCAGATCAGAAGGGAGATCCAACAGCTGTACTCACTGCTTAAACAATATGAGTATCTCTGGCCACCTGTGTTTTAAACTCTTTTCCAAACCAGGACAATATAACTTAGAGATCTTTTATTGTTTCAGGTTTCCCCCAAGCAAACTCCAATCCCTGACAAGATATTGCTCTGAACAGTGCAAGATAGAAGCCTCCAACAGTTTTTTCCTTTGATTCAGACCTGACTGTAAAATTAGCACTTACTTTACAAGCTTTGCAAAAGAAGTCAGATAGATCTTGAGAGGCATAACTACATCAAAGGAATGTAACATGGGAAGAGAAAACTCGTGTGTACATTGAAAACAGAGCTTAAATAGAGCCAAGCTAAGTATTTGTGGAGAATGCTCTCATCTCTTTCTAGTGACCATGATTTCCACACAACCTATTTGGATACTGTCAGATTTTTCTAAAGAGAACTGGGCTTCTAATGGTGCTTTTTAGTTTATTATGGTGACAGGCTTTCTGGAATTCCCTGTCTCCGCACTCTTTTTGTTCTCCTAAATACTTTCCCTGCTGGAAAATGCACTGATTCCAAACAGCCGTAATGGCTAAGTCCTCTAGCAAATGTCTTAAGTACCTGATTTTGAATAACACCTTGTCCAAGGAATTGGTCAGTTGTTAACCTTTAACCCTGTGTACTGCCATGCAGGAGGAATCCGCTTAAAATTCTCATTGTAAAGATACACAAGGAGTAGCATTAAGGCTGTTTGACCTCAGGATTTTCTGAAGGTAACTTTTCTCACATCTTTTTGCATTTGCAAATAACTCCTTAAACAAGAATTTTAACAAACTTAGTTTTCATGGTGCTTTTCCCCCTATTTTGTGATCACATTTAGCGGTGAGGAAAATGAGAATTCTTTCCAGAAAAAGTTGCAGGCAATTTGGGATTCAAAGGTGCCTAAGAAAGAAGCTGTATTTACTTTCTGTGGGATGGGGTACATAAGCTGGTGTTGACAACTGATCTTTCTGATAATAGAGCTATCCCAAGGGACCAGAAATCATCCACTGGGAAAAGTGAGAAGCTTGGTATAGACTTGCCTTAGGCATGCCACTGAAAACTGTATTTTAGACAGATGCCACAAAAATTTTGTGGAATAAAAAATTACCATCTAGAACAAAAATACAGAATATAAATGCTGCAGCCAGATATGAAAACCTGCTTGAAAAAGAAGCCACAGCATAGAGAGAGGCCAAGGCACAGTGGGGTGGATACAAATGTAGAAGGTCCCAGAGCAGGGATCCTGCTCCACAGACCCTCTGTGGCTTGTGGGCCACACCATGAGATACAATTCAGGACAAAACTCAGTTGGCTCAGGCTAAATTCATAATCTGGATCTCCAAAGTTATCTTAGCCCCATCTCTTGATTAGGCATCTCTTCTTGTCTGAAATATTGTACTGTGTTAGCGAGCAGAACACAGGATTTCTTTAAGCAGCGTAGAATTCCTTGCTGATGATCTTACAGCATTCTTAAAGATACTCTAGTAGCCTGGGAATATTATATTCTGTTTAGCATGGTGAAGGATTATCTTCAAAGAAAAGGAGGGCAAATTTGGATTCCCTTTTCTATGAATATATTTGCTTCCATGAAGCAATTTTAAAATTACTTGCATGTAGGTAGATCCCAGGTTAGATTACTCTAGTAGATTAGATTCCTCTCAGCTGTAGGTATATCCCAGCACCTGAAACACCAGCTGAAACTCTCAGGGAGTCTGATTTATAAAAAGTTCTGTGTCCTGTTTACAAGGGCAGTTTGTGTTAGATTTTGATTATTATTTATTCCACATATGTGGAAAATAAGTGGTTTACAGTGAGTTCCTCAAAATAAGTGTGTGATTCATCTAACTCCCAATTTTATTGGCAAAAAATACTAAGTAAAACACTAGACTGAAAAACTTATTTTCCTGAAATCTAGGAGAGAATGCTCTTTTAACTAAAACTGTTATGAACTGCTGAGAGGACATCACCTGGCAGCTGGTTCTGTCATCCAGTGGAAATCAGCATGAGTGGATTCTTAATTTAATTAAATTTTAATTTAATATTTACTGTCACTGTTTCATCCCTCAATGTGTATTCATTCTCACAGCCCGTGTGTTTCTCTCCACTGGAGCACAGACACCTTTTCACACACACATTCATTTTTGAACACTGCATTGTTATACTGTCTTGACTTATCAAGGTGTAACCTTTTCCTTGGATACAGCATATTCTCTCCTCAAAGTGCCAGAAGTAATCATCCGTGTGTTAAAGAAAAAAAGAAAAGCAAGAGACAAAAACCAAATACACAGAAAATTTATTGTGTAACTACACTCTTAGAAACAATTCTTTTGCTCCCACTTGTGGCAACTGTTACCAATGCTGTTAAGAAATCCAATGTTTCTTTAAAGTTTTAGCAATATTTCTGATATGGTCTGTCCAAGTGCAAGAAGGCTTTTTATCTACCGTATCTTTTCATTTAGGTGTAATGCATTTCATAAATTGAACATTCAGGGATTCTGGCTTTGGGGATTTTGAATAGGTCCAAATTTGTTAAACTTTCCTCACCTTCTCAGTATCTGAAGCAACAACATGGAGATACAAAGCATCGGAATAAATAGAGAGTGATCCTTTAGTTATCTCTAACTACCACAGTGACATTCCAGCAGAACTCCACTGGGCTTAATCAATACCATTCAAATTCTCTTTATGATATCCCTCAGGTTATTTTAGAGGTAGGTGAAGAGCAGGATGATAAATAAACCAAAAATAAATGCTCCCCTTAAACCGTTCCATTATATCAGTTTTCCCCCCAACCATTACGCAATGCTTTTTAGCTCATTCATGATCCAGTGTGAACCAGGCAAATTCCTTACACACAGCACCAGGCTATCCCAAGCAAAAGGTGGACAAGACAGTGGCCACGGAACACCTCAGGTCACAGTTTGCAGACCAGGAGAACAAGGCAACCTTAATACAGGTGATGCATGAAAAGATGAGCCAGCCTCATCTATCTAGAACCCTTAGGGTCAAGAGGTTGATCACTGATCTGAATTTTCAAATTTTGGACACCTGTTTGGTTTTCAAACATCTGGAAGTGAAAAGGCATAAGAAAATTCAGCTGCAGAACCTTGCCCCAAAGATACACACCGACTTAGGGTCAGTCAGAGCAAACAGAGAACAATGGATACATGTGCATTAAACCTCAGAGGCTTTGCTTATTGACATTTGTTTGAATACTTTTCCCTTTAAACCTTTGTCTCACCCTCTCAATGTAGAAGATGACAGTTCCAATTTAGTCGTTTTAAAGATGAACTCAAACCTTTAAACTCATTAAAAGCTACCTGGGCCCCTGAATTTCTGGCTTTTCCTAGAACAGCTCAGTAATTTAGTGAGGTCCTTCAATTTTAAATAGTATTTAAATGAAGAACAGTGCAGTTGGAAGTATTACCATTGTAATAAAAACAAGCCCCCACAACGTCTCATCTTTTTTGGCAATATCCTCAAATAGGTCTTAAACTATGATTTACTTTGAAATACCACCTTTCCTCTGCTGACTGGAGAGGAGGAAAACTGTAATTCATTGGGCATCATTTAATTAATTCTGGCACTTGTAGATTTCTGCTTTGTTCTGTGTCCCTCCTACGTGGAAGCAGCTATGCTTCTGTATCTCATTGTTCATAATGTGGAGATCTTTGAAATTATTTGCTAGTTCTCTCTTAGTTTCCACCAAAGTCCTTTGGGAAATAAAGAAAATTGCTATAGGCTTGGCACATGTATTTATGCCTATGGAATATTTGCTGTTTATAACAGGAGTATACTTTAGGAAATATTAGACAACCGTGTAGCAGGGGCATCAGCTAACAAAGTTTTCACATCATGTGCTCTGCTCTGTGAATACCCTACTGATGTCACTCCTCTTTTCCCCACTGACATGGTGAGTAAACGCACTGCAGTGCAGAATTGCTTGCAGAGTGAAGGAACTTTTTAGAGAAATATCTCTGAATAAGAAAAGTTAAACAGCAGGAAGATGTACTGAACAACTGAACCAGCCAAAGGCCCAGAGAGATGGCTCATCCCCAGACACGGGGTGTTTTGTTCTCACTGTGTATTTCTGGGCTGTATGTTCTTTGATGGAAGAGAGAGTTGCCTGGTTGTGACCAAGGGAAAATATAGGTTAATCATACTGCTATGCTTTGCATTTTATTCAAAAGCATGTGAGAAGTTCATATAAATGTTAAGTAACTGTCAATTAAACTTCCCCTTTGCCCTCCTGTGGCAATTTCCCAGGCAGCTGGGGTAGAGGGGAAATCCCCACGTCAGTCCTGAGTTGTTGTGTATGGCTAAAGACCAAACCAACCGGATTTATTAACTTCATATCGAGCAGCCAGGGGTTTGCCTCGGACCCACCACAGCCCTAATAGATGTCCTACAGGGCCACAAACACCAGTACAAATGGCAGGGCTGCCAGCACAATCCCAGCATGAATGGGCCTAAATTAGCCAGCGCCTAATAACCAGTTTACTAACACCTGTATTAGTCCTGCATCGCTGCGAGGAGCGCTGCTGGTAGACAAGGCATAATCCCATAAGCTTGTCATTTGCATATCCCTCATTAGCTGATTAAAACCTGAAGGAGGCAGGTTTTTGCAGCCGGTGGGTCCATTCCGACGCTCCGGCTGCCTGGGTGGCTCCATAATGAAGTAACGGTGCTGAATGTGAGGTTTATATGTATGGAAGGGATTAAGAGCATTAGAGTTTGTGTGAACCGATGTTGCCATATTCTCTCTACTGGATCACAGTAATTGGATGGGAGGAGCAAGAGTGGATCCATTAGTTTTGTCTGTTTGCCCAGGAGCTGGGTGCTAGAGATTCAATTTTGCTTCCTTTTGCTCCCTTGCTTTTGTGAAGGCTGGTGCTTTGTCTAGGCGAGCCCTTAGCACCTCTGTACACTGCCCACACTAAGGGATTCAGCCACAAAGGAGAAACCTCAGAGACAGCCAGCATAAAACGCAGCCTAGACTCAAGTGCTACTTGAGGGCAGCACAATCCTGCCCAGCCCAATCCTGGGAGAGAAAGTAAGAGATAATTGAAATCTATAAACACCTCTGGAGTCTTTTTATTATTTTATTAGTTCTCCACATTTGGGCTTAACAAACCCCATCATCAAAGAAGCCGTGAGCTCCTTACAAGTAAACTGAATGGCTTGAAATTTCACTGACTTAAGAAGCAATTGTTGGGCTTATTTGCTGGGCTTGCATAATTCTAATGCAGAAAAAATCCATTTCCTACATTATTTGTACAGCTGGAGTAATCACTTTGTGTGACTGATGATGTAAAAAAAAAAAATTTGCAAGCCTGTCTCTCCCATAGTGCCAACAATGCGCCTTCAGCCACAACAGGAAGAACACACAATAAATAGTTCAGGGAAGCCTGGTGCCAGTGATAGGCTTGGCAGGGTATGAAGGCAAAAGTTCCATGCAGTAGACTTTATTAACAGATATTAATTAGATGGGGGAACAATTTAGCCATTTAACATTGCCACATCATTTCCACAACGATTTGGAAAATGCTTTCTTTCGTTCAGGATAGCTAAAACTTGCAAAAATTCCTATGTGAATGAAGCTGTGGGTCACAGGGAAGATGGGGCTATTCCAAGATAGTAATAACAGTAACCCACAGGCAGCATATTTTTTCTCATTTTAGAAAATATTTTCATCCTCAAAGCTTAACATCATCATTCTGTAAATTACACTTCCCTGAGCTTTCATAGTTTTATATCACCTTTTTATTTTATGTTTTTATCCTAAACAATGACAGTTGGGATTTTTTTGGAATAAGAGTAACTAAAAATTCCTTTAGTTAGAGATGTGAGAAAACTGAAAATATTCTGATATTTAGGGCTAAACTTTAGAACTAACAAACTCACAGTAGCAACACAACATTAAGAATAATGTGTCATCTGTCCTTTTGTTACTCCAGGATTTCCTCATTGGAATAGTTTTATCAGCATGGAACGCTAATGACAGACCCTGTTTAACAGGTGGTGATTGAATCTGTGTTACTCCCTCCATGTAAGTCAGTGTTTATTGGAATCATGCAGTGATCATTTTTTGCCTGAATTTCACAAAGCAAGAAGACTCTGCTGTGTTTCTAAGGGGATGTAAAGGGGAATGTTTAAATTTGAGTCAGCCCAACATTTTCTCCTTAATTATTCCATCCATACCTGTATCACCCAGGCTTGTGAGCTGACCTGATGAGGCAGCTCAAGGCCATGAGAAGATGCACATCCAAAGCAGCTTTGCAGCTTCTTTGCCTCAGGTCATCAGAAGACAAGGACAGGCACAAACCAGTGCCTGATTGCACGGGAGGGGTTCTCTGGAAGGTGCCATGAACTCGGGGTACATTGGCTCCATCACCTTTGGGTGACAGCACAACACAGAAACTGTGGAGCCTCATATTCCTAGAGCCAAGCTGAACCCTTGGATCCAAACACTCCCAAACTGGGTGGTGTGAGATGGTGCTGTCAGTTAAAGATCACAGAGTCCAAGGAGTTCAGTTTCCGCCCTCACTGACCTCCACTGCCACCAGTGGGTGACAACCACACCATTTACAATATTCGTTCTTAAACAAGGACTCCTGCTCTGTCCATTCCACATTTAAAACAGCACTGATAGCAGCCAAGAGACCAAATAAAAATCTACATCCAAATTATAGCCCTATTTTTCCCCAACTAGAAAAAAATTACACTACTTAAGAAGTGTCCTCATCTAGGTACCTTGGAAAGTGTCTAGAGTCCCCCATCCCCTCTCTGTTTTAAGAAACAAGCAAGTTTGAACAGCTCCTTACGTGCTCTGCCCTGAGCCTCAGCTGGTGAAATCACCTCCAGTCCCAGCCTCAGAAAGGAAGGAGGCAGCAGAAGTTCCCATTATACCCCTCATTCTCCAGAGGAAAGGGTGCTTTTAATACAGATTATTTTCATGTTGGGGTTTATAACACAGACCCAACAAATGGATTTGCTGCCAGGAAAGAATGGACACTGAAAAAATAAATAGTTTTTGAGTCAGTTGGGCTATGACTGCAGTGCTGGAGAGTCAGACACATCATGTGTCTGCTTCAAAATGAGGAGAGCTACAAAACAGGGTTTCCTTTGACAGCCAGATTCTGTGGTTCAAGTTAGCCCTTCCAGATTGATTTCCTATATTGAAGTAGGACTTCATTTAGGAAATCATAGAATTCCTTTGGGGCTTGTATCTAAAAATAACCCTTTTATTTCTTCATATAAGAGCAAACACGTAGGTGTGTTTGCAAATTACTTCGTGCAAGAGAAGTGATGTTGTAAACAAGCCAGTCAGAACCTTAGGTTGTTAATATGTTTTATTGGATTAGACAAAAAAGAGAGAGTGCGAAATAACCATCTGTGGTTTTAGCAAGTGTTGCCTACCAAATCCCATCTGATATTATTATTTATCTTCTAGTGATGTAATGTAGCCTCTGAAGTTATAGCGATTATAGCACATAATATGAAATGTCAGGTACCACTAGGTTCCCTCTCCTTTGGTTGGACCACAGGACCTTTTAAGGTCGCTTCCATCCTGGGCTGTTTTCTATGAGGTAGTAGAGAGAAGAATTAAATCAGCAGGCTGTGAGAGATATAGAGAGAGTAATACAAAATGCGCTTGATAATGTCAGAAACAAACTAAGGAACAGGACATTTTGTGTAGAGGACAGAGGGCTCTCAGGGCCCTCTCACTGGAGGAAAGTCCTCAGGCATCGCTATGGATGTGCCTTCCAGAAAATAAAATCTGAAATCCACAATGCACACTTCATGGAAATCAAGAAAATAAACCACTTAAATTAATTAAAGTACTTTGAGGAAAACAAGGGTGTTTTTTTGTCCTGGAGGGAGGTGAGTTCAGCATCTCTTCAATTCGACATGTTTTTGTCAAGAATTCACAATGTCTTTGGAGTAGGTGATTATGATGATGATTGCTGCTATTATTATTATTGTTATTGTTATTGTTATTATTATTATTACCATGCTTTATTCATGGGATGCATCTTACTATCAAGCTGACTCTCTGTGGAAAAAGACCAACAGTTTTCTAAAATGACTGTACTAAGCTGTAGGAGAAGGCTGCCAAATGAATCATGCTCTGGCTGCACTGTGGTAAATTCCAGAGCACATAATAATGCTCCCAGTTGTTTGTTTGACTCATCCTATGGTGCTGCACGCACATTTAGCTGATGTACCAACACTAATGTGTCATGCTGTTCTTGGAGTTGGATTTGTAAAATATCTCATAAAAATAAACAGCTTTATTGCCAGGCTCAGCATGAATGATAATCCCACAGATAAAAGCCATTAATCACAGGATGTATCTAGGTAATTACCAAACCAGGGATCTGTTTTATGGAGTTTGTGGGTATGTGGTTAGATTATGTTCTTTTTGCACAAAGCAGACAGCAGTTGCCTGCTGGTGAAATCCCTGTGTATCCACAAGGATTAAATCCTAATAAAACTATAGTGTTCACCCAGGCCATGTTCATCACAGTGGTGTTCTGTACTGCCTGCACAGAACCTTCTCCTGGCACTTTTATTTAGCACATGTACAGACATCTTAACACTGCTGCTGGGAACCAAAAAATCTTCACCGCATGCTTATGCTTAACAAGGTGCAATTCATAAACCAGGAGAAGGGCCCAACTCTCACAGAGCTGTCATCTCTTTGTCCTTTCTGTTGCTTGTGAAAAGTGAGAGAATGAAGTACAGAATGAGGGCAGTGGGTTGTTGTTCTCCTCACTTCAAACCTTTGTGTATGAAGACTGAGCTCGGTTTTTAAAGTAGAAACATTTTCCACTAAGTTATTTGCTAACAATTTTAATTTCTGCCAGCTTTGATGATTTATTTTATTTCTAGTCAGCATCACCATCCCATGTTCAATACTACTGTGGCATGGCACAGGGGGGTTAAGAGCACTGCAAGAAGCCATTCTTTCCCTCAGGCCTACTCTATTTCATACCTTCTCCCTCTATCACCAACCTTAAAAAACCCTTAAAAATACAAGAGGGGAAATACTATTACAAACTCAGGCTGGTCTCCAAATCACAGGTGAGCCCTGGGATTCTGGGCAGCCAAGAAACACATCTTGGAAGAAAGCTCCACTCTCTCATTCAGGGGGAAAGAAAAAATGTCTAGCTGCATAAGGACATGAGCATCAAGGACATTAGTCCGGAACCACTGACTCTCACAGTTGTTGGAGTAATTCCAAACATTTATCCAGCTTTCCATCCCTATTGCATATAACCAGGTATCCCTGCAGAGCCTGTGGCTCACATCTAAAATGGGCAGAAAGCTCATTACCCAGGTTGTCTTCGTTTTCCATCTTTATATTGGAATTCTCAATCAGTCAAAACAGCGTACAGGATAAATAAAGGGATCCTCTTAATGAGAGCCTTTACGCAGTGAGGTCTCATTGAAGCCTGTGTCACCCGTTGTGGCCATAAGAGAAAGGCTGCAATAGCTAGAACTGGAGCACAGAAAACTTCCTGATTTGATAGACTTGTGCGGGTTTTTGTGACTCATTTGGGTTGGAAAAGACCTCTAAGATTGTTGAGTCCAACCACTGGGTTCAATGATCTTAGAGGTAGTCACCACTTGGCCACCACTGCCAAGCTCACCACGAAACCATGTCCCCAGGTGCCACATCCACTCGTTTTTTGAACACTCCCAGAGATGGTGACTCCACCACTTCCCTGGACAGCCTGTGCCAGGGCTTGACAACCCTAAAGAGATGTTTCCTAATATTCAAAGTAAACCTCTCGTGGTGCAACTTGAGGCCCTTTCCTCTTGTTCTGTGACTTATTACTTGGGACTTGCTGCGACCTGAAATGCTGGGATGGTTTGTGGAGGACACCTTCATCTCTCCAGTGATGGGAACCACCCGGTCCTAACAGCTGTCTCCATGCAGCTGTGCCAGCCCCTCTCCCCTCAGGAAATGGATTCCTGTTGCCCAAGTCCCCACAGCTGCATGGGTCAGCTGTGGAGGATACTCAGTGAGAAACATTTCAGCTCCAAAATGAAAATCGAAGTGTCAGTTCAGGATGACACTTGAGAGAACAGCTGAGGCTCAGCTGCACTTACAAGCCATCACCAAGTCTCCAAGGCTGATTAAATTCTTTGAGTTGACTCTATGTCCCTGTCCCTTTAGCCTACCTAAACAGTGCCTTGTAGGGGTCTGCACTTTATTCTGCCCAGCGAAACAGAATAGAATCTTAAAGACCTTTATAACATGGAAATAGAGTTTGTGCCCCGTCACACCCCTACAATTCAGTTTTCACCTCCTGGAACATTTTGGTGAGTGACACCTTAAAAACTCCCAGCATTTTGCTATTTCTTCTACAATGTCATCATTTTAGCATTACACACAAGCATACAAATAAAATAATGGAAAGGATGGGAGCTATATAGGGCATGGGATCCATGTAATAGGAAAACCTATTTAATGTCACCTGGTAGCTATCCATTTAAACAGAATTACAATGTCTTTAATCAAGCAGAAGGTTGATCAACTTAATGGACTGGAGTTTACTCCTTGGATTTTGAACCACAACATGAGAGGTGAGAGTGCCGCAAGGTCCAGTCCAGTGTTGCTTGCTGCTACTTAGGGAGTTGGACTACATGGTTGTTGTGGGTCCCTACTAACCAAATCACTCTATTCTAAGATTAGTTGTACCTAAAGTGCAATTTCTCAAATACATGGGTGATACTGGTGGCCTAAGCATAAGAACAAGGCAAAGTTGTAAACTCACAACACATGGCAGCAGCATCCCCTGTCCTGTGCTTGCTGCAGGGTTCCCCCTTGCTAAACACAGAGTAGCTGCTCCGTTGAGTGCTGCTACCACAGAGCACAGTAACATCATCACTTATATCACAGTGATGAGATTAATTGCATCAACCCTAAATCTTTCACTCCTTTTTTGGCATTAGAGAAGAACAAGAGACATGCTCATGTTAAAAACCAGCTTTCATTTGGGCTGTACACGAGCTTTTGTATGAGCAGCTTCTTTTGTAACTTTCAGCAGGTCAGTTGTCATGGGAAATGACTCTAAGTTGACTTTTAGATCTTCTTCTTAAACTAGATTAGGGTTAAGTTTGAGCCTGAAATCAAGACCTTTACTTGGCCAAAGGACAGAACAAAAAGAGTACTCTTGAGACAAAGATGGTGATAGTTTTAAAAAGTCCACATTTTTGGATCACTTCACTGTCAATCAGCTGTCAAAGCACTGTTACTGATTCTCTCTCAGAACTTCATTGCTCCTTACTGTTCTTTCCCTTCTGTCACAAAGGTGGGAGGCGCAAATAGGTCACTGACTCAGCCCTGGGCTCAGCCCGTTCTCTTCCCCTTCCTCACCCTCCAGCCAAGCACCGAATTGCATAGCTATCTCTGGAAGGGGCTTATATTGGGGAGCCTGTGTGTGCCCACAGACACACTTGCATTATTTAACACACGTTCACCCCTTGTTCTGTCTGCTCAGTCCTCTCCATTTTCTGCTAAACAGGTCCCTTATCTTTATTGATCACTTAATTTATCTTTTCTTAACTCCCCTTGCTCCGTCTGGTGCAGTGTGTCCAAGGTATTGAGCCTAAACATCCGTCTGTTCATACTGTCATGACTGGTTTGCCTCTGAAAGAATAGGGGGAGCAGGTGGTGTGACTAAGTAGAGCCTCGACAGAATAGGGGCACCATTGCTGTGTCCTGTCCCAACCTGCCAGCCATTCCCCACCCTCCCAACTGTTCCACATTAAAGCAGTCAACTGTGGCTTTACAGTCCAAGTTTTACACAACTGTTTTACAAACCAGGAGGAATTTCTTTTGTTGAAAATCTTTTGTTAGGCGGCGCAGAACGGGGAGGGGAGCAGGGTAGAGGGAGTGAAGAAAGCCCGTTCTGAGAGCGAGTGCATTTTAATGTGTGTGTGGATATACACCACAGGATGTGCCAGGCTGCTGAGGGAGCCAGCTCTGTGTTTCTGTGCTGCCTCTAAGCTCTCTTTGAAGAGAGCACAGCATATCTTTCAAAGTCACTAATCTTCCAGGCCCTTTCCTTTGCTTCTGTTTATGCTACTATTTTGGTTTATTAGGCCAAATAAGACTTAAAACCAAATAAAATCAACTCTTAAACTCTTTTTTTCTCGGTGAGAATACAATGTCCATTTTTCAATGCTGCAAAATTACTACAAATCCATCAAACTGGGTAGACAACGCCAAAGTAAAGTCCAGACGATGCTTCAACCACATTCCAGTTTCCAAACAGTTCTACTACAGACACTGTGCTGCCTCTGATCCCAAACACTGTGATTCTTCACAGGATTTGGAGGGTGTATTTCACACTTCCAGATGTAGCACAGAACTTATCTCTGAGATAACATACCCTGAAATGATCTGGTCCAGAAGAGACAGAGCAAGAATTCACAAAATGGAACCCAGGAAGAGCAACTCTTTGTTCCAGCTGTGAAACTACTCTGGTGTTACCACTGGAGTGCTACAAAAAGTTACATACAAAATCTGAACCTATTAAATTCTTTTCATTTGTTTTTTTGCCTTTCCTCCTCACTATGAGAATTCACAAACCAATAATTGACAAAATTTTCAAAGCCTAACACAAGATTTGGGTGTTTTCTGCATTTATAAAGGAAAATTAGAAGTTTATGCATATCCACATTTTTCTCTGTAAGCTTTTTCCATGGGCTAAAATGGATCGAAAGTTCTATTTCAGGCAAAAATGAAAGCCAGGAGAGAGAGATGCTTTTCTCTTTTGAAAATATTGCAGACAATCACTCAAATCTTATAACTGCAAAGGCAAAAAGGAAGAAAAAGTATAGAAGTTGTCTTTTCTTCCCTTCAGAGACATCTGTCTTTCTGCCCTTCCCCTTCCCATCAGACTGCAGAGGAAAGACAAAAGCTGAGCCGCCGCTCCTATAGGAGTCAATGGCAAAATTTCTGTGAGGTCTGAATTTAACCCAATCTGCTGAGTCCTGCAGCAGCAGCAGCAATCAGTGACTGCTGGTTAAAGAGGGAAGGATCCACATTTATTTCTGGATCATTGGGAAAGCACTGAGATACGATCCTGCTAACAACACCATTTTCTGTTAGGAGCCTGATCCTCTCAAATATGTAAGTGGTAGACTTTTCAGTCCAATTGATATGAAACATACAGTTCAGATTCATGGGGGTTTTTAGCTTCCAAATCAAACACAAAGCACAGAAATATAAAAAAACATTCAGGAAGAAAATTTAAATGCTTTAGAATGAAGCATATGTTTTTAAAAAATTAAAATAAGGAAAAACATGTATTCAGAGAAATTCTGGCTGATATGTGTCCACAGCCCCTTCAGGAGCCTGGTGTGTAGGTCACTCAATCCTTCATTTTCAAGAAAGCCCCTAAGGTGCTTCTACAAGAAACTCTAAAGCCACCAGGACAATGACATGGATGCTGTCTGATTTTTGATGGCAGTCTCTCATATTACTGCATTTCCAATATCCATAAAGAGAACATGTATTTGAAGAGAGCATCAGGAGTGGCTTTACTCCCAGACCAGTGTCCTAATCATGAGGTTCTTCAAGTCTTATTTTACATCTCCTATCTCACTGAATATTTGTTTAATACATAGTAAAGCACCACTTACAGGAAGCAAGGAAGGCTCACCTCACCCTCTCACCGTGGTACTTGGGGTGGTCACCCTGCAGAAGGAAGACAAAAATTTGGTTTTTACCAAATTGAGGAGAATAACAAAATTACCACTCCAGAAATACGAGCAAATACACTGCTACTACAATATTGGATAAAGACATCATTATCACTTATTTTCAGTCCAGACTTTTTCTCAAAAGCAGCAAGACTTTCAAATATTTTCTTGACAACCAAGACTTTTTTACAGTCAAATTGGTAGACAGTAGTACGTCCCCAAATGTTTATTAAGATCTAGAAGTGATCATCAAGAAGTTGAGGATCAGCATCACCAAGAATGAAACATTCTCAGTGTTTTGCCTAAAAATTTACAGCGTGTTCACTATAGAAAACAGAGGTCAATATTTTAGTATTGTAGGTAAGCAGAGAAAGAAGGTACCTACAGAGATCTGTAGGTATGGTCTCTGTTATTCCAAAAGGTGCACCTATCTATTTTCTCAATAATTGATTGAAATCTGTGTTAAAGCTTGAGGGAAAGAAGATGTGTTACATCTCTGCTCGTTTCAAAGGCATTGCAATTACACTTCTACTTCAGAAGTACTCTGTCACAAATACTGCATTGCCTGTAAATTACCAAGCTGCCCTCCAACTGTGAAATCTGAATTATAGATTAGAAAATCCTTCCTAGTTGTTCATTTTGATCTCTCTACTACCATGTTAAGCCCTCTCATTTTATTCCTACTAATTCTTAAATGCCGATTTTTCTCAAATTTGTGTATGAAACATCAGTACATTTGGATGGATGACATTCAGAATGTAGGTGTAAAAGACAGGCACGAAGTCCACAACCATTCTCTTTTATCTGCTCATGTAGCTTAGTTTAGAATCACTTTGTGTACAAAAATATCTGGAGAATTACTAAATCAGTTATAAATTTATCCTTACATTATCCTAAGGATAGACAGAGAACCAAATAGATAGAAAGACATGGAACTAGACAGAGGATAATATGATGTTCTCAGTGACCTGAAATGCAAGTCTGAATTGGATCTGAAATGACCTAATTAGATCTGAAATGAGTCTCATGGACTTTCCAACCCTTGATGGATATTTTTCTACATCACAAAAGTCAACATACTGCTTGCAGCATTTTCATAGAATGACATTTTCCAAGAGCCTTATTGCTTGCAAGGCACAAATATTGTGGTTCAGAATAAGCTGTGCTGCCTGCTTTGCTGTAGAAAAGGCTACATGGCAACTGCCAAAAACTGTCAAAAATCAGCAGTGCTTTCTTTAAAAAAATCCAAAAATTAAATAAATGAAACATCCCAATACAGGGATAAAAGAAATGTAGTTTTGCAGCACAGTCAGCTTCATGCACCTCTTTATTCAGAGGTAAGAACAAGGTTTCTGCACTGGTGTATACAATCCTCAAAATATTTTATGTGGAATTTGCTACTTCTGTGAAACAATGCTGTCACTTGCTGTGCACATCAGACTTGATTTTACTTGCCTAAAAGTCACATAGTTGTATCCTAATATATATAATGCCATTATTTCACTTCCCAAATGGATGAAAAAAAAAATTGTTAGAGGAGGGGAAAGTAAAAATAATTTTAGTATCAATTCATCCCATTGCAAAAGCAATATTTATGTAATTGTGAATAATCATTTAAAGTATAATTTAATACATCCCTTTAACAACCCACAAATTATCACTTGACAACTAGAAATAATAGGTCTTTTTGTTAAAAACAGAAAGCATGTGAAGACTAAAGGTTAAACATGTCTTTTCATCATGATAAATCACTGGTTAATGAGCCTGGTATTGTTGGGTATTATACTTGCTCACTTCAATGCCATTACCTTCTGGTTGTAAAGCTGACACTACTAATGATCTTCATTCTTTGAACTTTTCCACAATATTGACTGGTTGCATAGAGCAGATGTTACTTGGATTTGACTGCAAAAGTAGCAATTCTTCTAAGGCTTGGAGCAGCCCTGAAAAGAATGATACTGAAAACAACGTATTTTGATATCTCTAAGTCAAAAGAGATTCTTCTCTGTGTCAATTCTTGCTCTTACAGTTTCTCAGTATCACACAAAAATCAACCATTGACAAGAGATCAAGGTTCTTCATTTATTTTCTGCAGTTTCCTTTTTTATTTTTCGTAAAGTTGTAATACTGTAATGAACTAACACGAGCAAAATTCTCTTCCAGTCTCTGTTTTTGTACCCATGACTTCTCCTCCATTACAGTGCTTGCAAGTAAATTAAAAAATGAGCTCTGTATTTCACAGCTTCTCTTGGTCCTGCCTAAAGGACGCTGAGGTCACCAGGAGCTGTATTAGAGAGCCAAATGCTGACAAAGCAGGATGCAGAAGGCCTGCACACATGTGCTTGTGTACCCACATCCATCACTTTTTATTCCAGAGGGAAGGAGGCCCAGCAGACCTTCCCTAAGCAGGCACTTAGGAGAAGAAAATAGTTACTTGACACCTCTTTAACACAGGAGGGCTGTCGTTATTTGTGAGAGGAACCTGCTTCAGATAAACTCACAGAGCCTTGGCATGGAGAAGGAAGACTTAAGGGTTAGAAAGCAGGGACTGGCACGTTTAATTTGAAACTGAAGCAATGTGGAAGCTTCGTGTTTATCCCCATTCCACTCTCTTCCTGACTTTCACTTTTTCTTGTACTTCTTTCTCTGTTTCTCTCACTACTGGATTCTAGAAGCTGGATTCTGTAGAGCAAAATTCAAACCTTAAGAAGGCAGAAGTAGTTTTATCTCAGTTTTCATCCAGGTCTGGGCCAGAAAGATTTTGCTGCATCCTTGAACAGGAATGGGGACAAATGAACTCATCGTTCCCTAAGTCAAACCTCAGAGCCTGCACATTCTTCAGAGATTTCTGTGCAGCAGCAAGCACAAAAGCTGCATAGTTCAGCTTCTATAAAGGCCATATTCTGCCTTCTTTGCACAACTATGTTACGCCAAATGTCCCTCAAGGACTTCCATATTCTTTTCTACTTTTGCTTTAGAAAAGGTGTGTTTTGCTTTTCTTTCAGTGAGTTCGGGGAGGATGGAGAATGAGGATGTAACTGATTTTACAAATCCCATTCTTCTTCTGGTGTTGTCTCGTGTGAAGTGAATGAAAAAAGTTGAACAATTTCTCTAAAGAAAGAAAATAGATGCTGAAATGTCCATACTAAAAAATCCAAGCTACAAAAGGCATTTCACATGTACTGGTAACAACTCACTAGTATGTAAAAAGTCATTCATGGAAATTTAATCCTGGAGGTTTAATCCTTAATCTGCATGGGAAACTTAAGAAACTTTTCAATAGTATTAATTTGACAACATGAAAATGTAAGCATGAACATCCTTCCAGCCCATCACCTCCAAACTCAGTTGGACTGAGAGAAACAGTCTACATGTAACAAGTCTGTCACACCAGCACCCCAGGCTATCTGATCTGCAAAGAAGGCCTCTCACTTAAAAAAATTAGATCCACTCACATACAGGATAAAATCCTGAACAAGTCAGCCAAAACATCAACAAAATAAAGATTTTACTTGAGCTGTAGCTGGATACAATTAATTTATGTAAGGGGGGGTGAGAGGTGTGACATGGTCTTTTAATTACCCAACAGGCTGGAACCTGGGAATTTTGCATCTGTAAGATATCTCTCCAAAAACTCATGCATCATATGGGATCTGCCCTAGTGTCAGAGAAAAACTGGCTCTTGTCACCATTTCCAATTTTACTGTTAGATATAGCTAAATAACTATTTATTGTCCCACAGCCAGAACTGCAGTCCTGCAAAATCCAGGCTGGCTTACACTATAGGGATATAAATCCTCTCCTGCTCAGAGCTTATTGAAAACATAGAATGAGATTTTTCATTTAAAGAATATTTACTTGTTAGTGTAAGCAATTTATTTCGATTTTAGTGTCTACAAAGTTGGTTTTTAGCATGTAACAATTAGTCAAAAATACTTTAAAGACATGTTTTTGATAAAAGGGCCTTTAAAAATTAATTTTAGTGTGGATAATACCAACATTTTTTCCTTTAGCTTATCAATTTAAGTGTTTCCCACTTTACTGATAAATCAAGAAAAAGAAGAGTGACTTCTGCTGTGAAAAAAGCTCTTTGAATCCAGTGGGTGGTACAAAAATGCTCCATGTGTTTTAAGATACTTTTTCAACCAATTCCAGTGATATTGTTGGATGCCAGTATTGCAAACTGTATTCTCATCATTTCTGTGGTGTTCTCAGACAGCCTTTATTTTTGCCATAAAAAGCTTGAATTTTTAAATGCTATTTCTGAATTTCTTTTTCTTGTATGAGATGAAACACCAGTGGCTGGACACCTGCTTTCCTTTGGACACTCAGATATCATTTATTACCATGTAATCAAAGCACTTCTAAACTATTTCAGCCATGAAAAATCACTAGTGGTAAACACTTCAGCACAAGCTAATGC
>VZRN01005892.1:744451-791951 GCA_013397935.1 Dasyornis broadbenti | reverse complement strand
TTTATAGATGTCTATTTTGTATGAGCAGGGGTTACTTGGTTTCTAATTACTTTCTTGTAGTTATCAACTTTGGCAGAAATTCTGCTACTACTTGAAGTACTGAGAAGCAGATAACAGGAATCTTGTCTTGGTAGGTTATCTACAACCTGTTCTTCAAAAATCACCTGTATGTATGGAGTGTGTGTATGTGGGGGGGGGAACAAACAGGGAGAGGAAGGCTAATTTTCTTTAGGTCAATGGACAGCTTGTGGCAGAGCAGACAAAAAATCCAGCCCAAGAGGTAGCACAAGAACAGACTAAGTTCTTTTAACATTTACTGCTAGTGCAGCTAAGGTCATATTTTGAGGAAGATTTTCACCATTTTAAATATTAATTAATTGACTACTATTTTGATCTTTATTCTGACTTACAGTATTTAGTTTAAAAAGGCAACAAGTCTTACTCCAAAGGATTTTCATAGTTGGGAAGCTCATAATGCTGAAATTAAAGGCCATACAGCATAGCTCATCCCAGGGAAATTTGCTTAATTAATCCAAAGTTTTCCACCTCCTCCCCTTCATCTTCAAGGATACTGATTTCTCTGGAGCACCTGTATGGAGCTGTTAAATTGTGGTGTTCAAAGAGTGCTCCTCTCCTGACTGAGGACTTTTGTTTCCCAGTCAAGTTGAAAAGTAAGTAACTTTCTGTAGCACATAGCCACTGATGATCAAGGCATTGCCTTAGTAGCTCTTCCCCTCTGAGGTGTGGAGAAAACCTTTTCATGTGGGTTC
Organism: Dasyornis broadbenti; assembly: GCA_013397935.1. NCBI lineage: Eukaryota > Metazoa > Chordata > Aves > Passeriformes > Dasyornithidae > Dasyornis > Dasyornis broadbenti. The sequence goes on along the minus strand of VZRN01005892.1, from coordinate 791,181 downwards.
CTGCCCCATCTGCACCTGCCTGCTGATTTGGTGTGGCAGCTTGTTAGGCAATGGCCAGCATTATGTGAGGCACTGCAGCCCACGACAGAACTGGTGTCCTGACAGGCACCAACCCAAAGCCAAGAGCAGAAAATAATGGAAAACATTATCCACAAAGAAAAGCTGGATTTGAGTCTGCAGCTGTTGTTGCTCATGTGGTAGCTCTTCACCAGTTCAAGCCAATACCTTGTTTGTTAAGAAAACCCTCCCAATACCCAACCACAAAACAGGCAGTCATACAAAAGAGCCAGGTTTCAAACTTTGACCAAACAACAGCAGATTTATTAAGCATCTTGGCCAGTTGTTGGTTGCCTGGTTGATTTTAATGCTGTGTCATGGATTCTAAATAGAAAATGGGTGCTTTGCAATGTCTCTGCAATTCTTTGTTTGGATGTTTGTTTCCAAAGCTTGCTTGTCTGATTAGTAAGGCTGGTGTCATGCAGAATGAAAGAGAAATGTGTCACATTAGTTCTTTGAACAGTTAAACATCCTCCTGGCTCAGTGATTATCTCTCTATTTTTATTTTAACTTTTTTTAGCAATAATTTTCTAATTTACGTTGCTTCCAAATGGAAAAAAACCCTTCATTCCCACTTGACCAAGATCAAAAGCCAATTACAATCTGATTCTTTGCTCTGTTTAAGCATATAAACCAGAAATAATTCAAGTCAATGTGTTTACACCAAAATAAAACAGGGAGAATATCAGGTATATAAGATGCAACTCCTTGAGTATAAACACAGCTTCATTAAAATCAGTGGAAACATTCACTAATTAAATCAGTGCACCCTGAATTTCACTGACAAGCTCAGACTTGAAGCCACCATTACCATTAGAAATAGGCTGACAACAAATTTATGGGGACACTCATCTACAGCTATTGGTGAAAAAACTAATTGCTCAATTTCAGCATCTCTCTGAATTGTGACACTCGTGTTTTTTAAACCTAAAAATGTTTTAGGTACGTGTATCAATATGGCAGTGCTGGCAGATGAAAAAACTATGGCATGCCAAGTAAAAGCCCAGCTCCATAGAACAAGAGAAGCTGTATTGCTGCTGAGGCTCCTGGAGCTCCAATTAAAGACAGCCACAATTAAAGAATATATCTCCCATAATGTGTTACAATTATAATTCCATGGTGACTGCCAAAAGGTGTGAAATATATTTCAAGGTGGTTTTGCTTCTGGTTGTTTTTTTTTTTTTAAATTAAGCAATCATACATGCGTTAATAAATAAATACTTCCTGTAAAAAGTATTATGGTAGCGTAAATGCTACTTTGATGAACATAACTACCTGTACATTATAACTCTTGATTTCATTAATAGGATAAAGACCAAACAGTGGTTGTAAGGTGAATTGCATGAATAATTCACAGGAGCACGAATAGCGTGTTGTCTGCTACAGAATAACAGTTTATCAAGAGCATTACCAAAGTTCAGCAGTTCATTTAGGGAAAATTTTCATCTATTTTAGAAGGAAAATTTACAAGCAAGTTGAATACAGGGCAGAGCTCTGAGTCAATAAAGTTTAGTCTCAAATCATAAAAGGTTTGAGACCTAAAAATACACCAAGAAAATAAAATATTGATTTTTCTTTAATAAAAACTCATTTTCCACCCGAAAAATAAAAGGGGAAAACTCAATTTTACCTTGAAAAAATCTGACAAAGCTTTCCAGCCAATGCCTGCAGGATAGCACAAGCTGGATGCTCTTAACTGCCGGTTCCCCACTGGCACTCTGAGCTGTAATGAGGCAGTGGCAAATGCCAAATGTGCTGGTAAGTGATGTCATACTGGGTTTGCAGATGCTGTGTCCTAGTGAAACGAAATATGGCATCTTCTTGATGCAACAACACTTCAGTTTTCTGGAGTTTTTTGTATATTTTTATTGAGGTTTTTTGTATCTTTTTATTGCAGCACTTATCTGTGGGGTTTAGATTATGTTGGTATTTCCCTTTGGTGCCTTTGAGAGAATAAAAGCACGCCCCCCAGCATTCCTCTATTTTTAACTCCATAATTTTCACAGTAATTGAATTTCTTATAGAAGCGCAATTATTTTTTGTTAGGGAGCTGATGACAGGTTTCCTTCAGAACAGAGATTGCAAGCACTGGCACTGTCTTCAGCACAAAGCAAAGAGTCATCAGCACACAGCCGTCTGCTAAGACCCAAGACAATTCGAAAGAAACAGCCAAGAAAAGCAGTTGCTGACACAAGCTACTGACTGCTAATCTAGCCCCATAAAGCTAACTTTTAAGAGCTTTGACATTTCAGATTTGGCAGTCAAATCTGTCAGTTTGGCAGTGATGCTGGCGCAGAAAGCACATGGGTGCTGCCCTTGATTCTGTTTGCTAGGGAGATCCAACAAGGAGTATTTCTGGGATTGACAATAGGAAATGTTATTTTGGCCTAGCTGTGTGGTAAACAACCAAGACTTTGCTGCTAATCCATTCATTTTATGGAATACAATGGTCAAAAAAGCACAGCTTATTCGTCTAAGGATCAGCAAGGATCAGTTAGTTCTGAATTCTTGCTTTTATACAAGTTTTTGTGAGTGACTGAGCTGCTGAGGATAAATCAGGATCAGGTGTCTCGCAGAGCTTATTATTACAAATTATAAGCCTATTTTATCAAGCCCTGATTTCCTGACTTGAGTCTACAGACTCACCTGGAGAATACAAACCGAGTTGTGGGGGAAAGATTTTATGTGTGGGAGAACCTCCTCAGGCAAAGATGTGAACTGGGCAACTTCTTTCCTCATCTGCTAGAAATGATTCTTGCTGCATTTCATCTGCTGTTGCTTTCATAACCTGTGAGCCAGCGGGAGCTGTGTAAACAGGTTATGCTTCTGAATATATCCCCATATAGATCCAAGGGACCTCCATTTCTCTGTTTGTCTCCATTTATTTGGAAAGGAGGAGGAAGCAAGAAGTGTCTGAGTGTGTGCCAGCATCTAAGACACTTCACATGTAAAGAGTTTTCAGGTGCCTGTTTTCAGCCTAAGGAAACAAGTTCTTCTTTCTATCTTCTACATCCAAATCACCTCCATCCTCACCACTGACCTTGTCTGTTAGTCTGCTTTACTCTGCCTAGGATAATTTAATTTTTGACACCCAGGATATCAGCAGGAGATTCTTAGTTACCAAACCCTGATCCACAGCCTTAGAAAGGCATGAACGAGATTGCAGATTGCAGAAATCATATCATAGTCCTGCCTTCCAAAGCAGCCTGTAACTCACTTCTCTTCAAAACATCCCCAGCCCATTGTGCTTGATTTGAAAATGCTAGTCACTCAGGGTGGAGTTTATGCCTGACATAGACCAGATAAACTCCAGTCAGCGCCTCACAATACCTTTTTTTTTTTTTTTTAAATTTAATCTTTAAAAGGACAGGCTGCTGGTTAACTGAGAGTCCCCTGTTTGATTGACAGTATCTGTCAGAGGCAATGAACTCCACTTGAACATTGCCTTTATGTTCCTGTGTAAAGTTGTTCAACTGTGACCCTTCCATCTGTTCCAGCTAATCTGAAAGTCATTTAGGCCCGCTTCTCCATTCATCCTAAACACAGCGCATTCTCCTGTTAACACACATATGCAAAGTTGTCAGGCTGTCAGCTACGTAAGGGCTTTTTTTTCCTCTCTTTTTTTTTTTTTTCTGAACTCCCACAACATCTGTGTATACATTTCCTTGCAATGATTATAATTTTAAAAAAAATCAGGACTAGCTCAAATCATACTGATTACTTTAATGAAGGTGACAGTAAATCTCACAGCATCATTTCAGCAAATATTCAGCAGGGTTCTTTACAGAGAGGTCATCAGGTAGCTGACTCTAGTGCTCCAAAGTGCATGTGCAAACCTCCATATTTTAAACACTGAGACAAATGTTTGCCTTGAAGAAGGTGTAAGATCTTTACCAAAAAGTGTGTTTTTAAGATTTTCAGACTGCTACTCATAAACAAGCTGTTCAAATCTACTTCAATAATCTAAGATTGTCATATCCTATTTGATATGCAAGTTTAAAATGCATATGAACTTATGAAAAAAGGTCTGGGAACTCTTAACAATGTGGTACTTTCAGTTAATTTACTGTTTAAAATTCATCTTACACCAGTAGGAAATTATTCCACTGACAATGTCAGCACAGTTAGTATGTATCTTGAGAACAACTAATAAATCATCTGTTCCTTGCACACAAAGTTAATGTTGACAGTAAAGTTGACTTTAAATTCAGGAGAATAAGTATTCATTAGGGTCCTGCTCAGATATTGCTGCAAAACTATGAAATACATCCAACAAAACTAAGAAAAATCCAAGAACTAATTTCTGATGTGTCCAAGGAAGTACAAAGGGAAGGTTCCCACCCAATCATTTGTTATTGTCACAGAAGAAAATATTTATATAAATTTCATCATTCATTATTCATTTCTGAATACATACACACACCAAAGTCTTTTAAAAGGACCAATTTTTTTACCCCCAAAAAAAAAAGAAAAAAAAAGAAAAATAGCACCATGCTATCTATTATAAATAACTTCCAGAATAAAGAGAAAGCTGCTAAAACTTATGGAATAAAAACAAAATAACAATTAGATGGGGAAAAAACAGTATGGAAATTATTATGGAGTTTGTTGTGCTTCTCAAAGGGACCATGACTGCATGCTGTACATACTCACACTGTGTCTCAACATTTCTAGTATGGAATGGGTACTTCTGGTAGAATCTTAACTTCTTGGTAAATGTTAGCACAAAATGAGTGACACTTGTAGCAAACCTTTGTTCTCGTGGCTGATTTCTCTGACAGAAGTTATACAGAAGAATAGAATCAGGAAAAAGAAGAAAAAAAACCCAACAGAAAAAAAGCCCCAAATCTCCCCAGCCTACTGTTCGGCTCTGTCATAGAGAAGTAAAGAAACTAGACTTCCTATTCATGTATTACCCACTCTGGTTGTCATGCAAGCTTTTTGGCCTTTCTCATTGTACTTGAATGGTGGTAAAGTAATAAAAGCAATGGGATGAACTTCTCCTTTTTTTCTTTCTTTTTTTTTCTTCCCACTCACAAGAAAAAAGTGTTCCGGATTCCTCTTATGATGTGGTGGAGGCTCAACAGTGACAGCAAAAGTCTGCCAGCCTCACATTAAAGACTCGATAGTACAAGTTAAGCACAAAAGTTGTATTTAGTGCTATGGTTTTGTTTTTTTTTTTTTAAGAGATGTGCATTGAGTTTGCGTGGATTGCCAACAATTAACCGAAATAATCCCTATATGCCCAAATGCTTTCCTACTATATTTACAGGAATACTGCTTGTTAAACCTGTGTGTAACAAAGTACATCAAAGTTGCAGGGTTAATTGCAAAAAGCTCAAAAATGCACTTGTCCGTCTTTTCAGGCATATAGTCTCTGCTTATAGAGTCTATATAAAATACAGAGTCTCTCTGCATGACTTCACCAGCAAAGAATTTAAAACGAGACACGCCTGCTAACTTTTGAGGTCTGTAGGGCAGACAGGTACGCCTGAACTGGCCTGGTCTGCAGAAAGAAATGTCTTCTTATAGGCTGTTGATCCTCTGTTCTGTTTGAAACGTCAGCCTGTGATGAGTCACACACCTGAGCTGTGCTTATTTTCTTCAACAAATGGAAAGGCAGTGGAGGCAGGAAGCTTGGACACCTGCCCAGGTGGGGTTTTGACTGATGAATGCAGCCTTTATTTGCCATAAATACATTAATGAAGAAGCTATGCCTTTATTTCCTATAAATACCAAAAATGAAGAAGCTTTGACTGTGCTCCCCAATACTCCTGGCCCTAAAAACTTGGTGTAGAGACACTCCTGTGATGCTGCTCTTCATATCTTCTTGCATTACTGATGGTCAAATTAATGGCTTGGGGGTCTAACTAAACAAATTTTCTAATTAATGGAGAAAAATCTCATTAATAATACAGTTAAGCCTCTCTTCCCTGCCATGAAAATCATACTGGACTTCAAGGATGGATTCTGAGGGCTGCCTGACATGCACTGATCTTTTTACTTTACCAACTGGGGATCACTGTTGCTTTCCTTTTATTTTGGATAAGGGAAAAGTAAAATGAATTTGCCATGACATAGAGTATTAATTTCCAGAGAGAAGATGTCATAAAAAAGGAATTAAATTTTCTTAAAGATGGAAGAGAAGGTGGATTTTCATGAGTGAGGGAGCTATACATAATTAAATGACCTCTAGGGAGAATCAGGTCTTTGTGTGTTTTCCCAAAATCTCAGGACAACAGTAAAAAACAACAACTACTATAGCACAGTGAGTGAGAAAACAAAAGTGATATTGGAAGTCCAAGAGGGCTGCGAAAAACAAAGAGTATCTAAGATTCACTGAAATCTATGATTCATGTCAAGTTTGAATATTTTGAGTATTCATCATGACAGTTGTTTTTTCCAAATATCAACACTTCGTAGGAATGTGTAAGAAATCGCTACTACGTTGAGTCTGAAAGAAAAATTCACGGATTTACAGTCCCAGGGAAGAGGTCCTGAGGGGGAGTTCAGGGAAAAGAAAAGGGAGAAAAGGGAGGGAAAGAAAAAAGAGAAAAGATGGAGGTTCAAGCTGATAATAAGTCTCTTTTTTAGACATATATTTTGCTTGGACAGTAGCACTTCTGGCTTTTCTAGGATCTGGTTATTCCTCTGTATCAGAAGATGAGGAGTGAACGTGCTTTACCCCCCCAAAGTGCAAGTCACCCTTTGGCTTCTTTCCCTGTCCAGTTTGAATCAAATCTTTGCTGAGTCTTCATTGTGGAAAAAGAGATGACTTTTAATTAACCCTCCAAACCATTATATTTTATAATACTACTTTTATCTGAAAACACAATAGATAAAATTATCAGAAAATCTGTTTGTAAATATTACTGTCATCTAGTCAGTACACTCAGTTAGGAAAATTACAGATTACCTTCAACACTAACATTAAAGAAAAAAAAAATAGAAATTCTTATCATTTGCCTTTTGATCTTTGCCCTTAAAAAACACTTCCAGTAGATCTTGACAGGATTTATTGCACAATCAAGAGAGCCAAAAATGTACACTTAAATGAAAAAAGGAAAGAAGGCAGCAATTTCTTTGTAACTATGTGACTGCAAGAGCTGGGGACTAGAAAAACAATAATAAAAAAATACAGATTTCTGAGCTGACACTAAGGAGCTTGAAAGGTCAATTAGTCCATTCTCTTGCATCAAGACAGCAACTAATGGGAGGAGATAAAATCATACAGCTCCTTGCATGATCCTGCCATATCTGCAGCAGGAAAGATTTTTCTATTGGCCAATGCCTGTCTTTAACAACTAATTCCACACGTCAGAAGTTTCAGAAATAGAAATCTAATATGCTCATCCACTGAAAAGGAGAAACCAGAAAGTGAATTCTTCAGTTTTCATTGCGAGCTACTGCAATTTTTGGAAGGCGCAACAGTGACATTACAGAAGTGTTACCTGTGACCCACAGAAAATTACAAAAATCTGCTGGTGTTTTCCCATGCCCAGATTTAGGTGTATAATCTCGGCATTTTGAACTGCCACTGACACTCTTTTTGTGCTGATCATCTCAGGAAATTCTCGCATCTCATCTGAACGTAACAAACAAACCCCTAATAAGGAACAGCTCTGTATCTGTATTTGCCTGCATTTGTGCTTCATTTATAATTTTTTTAAAGAAATTTGTTGAATCCAAAAGAGAACTGAAAATAAAGGTACGTCTCTTGCCCAGGTTTGCCTGGATATTTGCAAAAATCAGTGTTTTCAGGTACAATACTATTTTTCCTGTGTGTAAACTGAGCTCCAGGACACTGCCTGAATTGTTAAACAGCCAGGCAAAATAATTTTTCTTTTCATATTCAGCTCAAAATTAGAAAACAAAACTGGAATTAAAACCAAAACTGGTTACGGTTTGAATATGATCACTAACAACTGCATTGTACATCTGACACAAAGACATTTTAAGGCACAAAGAAAGCTCTTAAATAAAGACATGGATGCACCATAGGGACGATGGAAATAGTTATCTCATTTTAAAAGTTTAGTCTAAAATCCCTGATTAAGTTTGGTTAAAACCCCCTATTTGTCACTTGAGCATGGCTGAGCTGCAAAAGAAATGTGGATGGAAGGGAATGAATCAATTGTATTACCAATTGCAAATAAACTTCAAATAATCACAGAGCAATCACTTTATTTTACATCTTCTTTAAAACCTCCAGTGGATCTTTTATTTGACTTTCAAAACTGAAGCTTTCTATTTAAGCCATTTTCATATTTTGTCTTGACTTCCAGGAACACTGATTTTTTTTTTTTTTTTTTTTAATGAAAGCTGGCATTTTTACACAAGGATATGACTCCAGGAGCTGTGTCTCTGACAGATCACACTACTTTAAGCAAATTATCCAGTCCATGAGAATAGCTGGTTATACTGTGTAATAGTAACTGGTAACACTATCTGTCTCTCTGAATAACTTTGAACACAAGTATTTGTAAGCTCCAAAGGGTGGTTTTTAAAAAATATAAATGTAAGTTACAGAGACAGAAGTTGGTTTAACACATAAAATTTAATAAGGAAAATAGGAAAGATATTTAATAAAACTGTAAGGAAATTAGCCACAGTGCTTTACGCACTCTTGGGCTTTATTCATAGGAGTATTTGCCACTGCTCCTGTGCAGACCATTCATTGCATGTACACACAGCAGCCCCACTTCCTTTCTCCCAGCACAGAATCCCTCTGGGAAGCACCACCTTCATCCCAAAGCCACTTGCTCATATCAAGTCACAACAGGCAAACTTCTTTCTGGAGCTGGAACAAACAGGATGAAGGACAGAACTGGCAGAGCAGCAAAGATGCCCAGGGTGGAGCTTACAGGTAGGAGGGAAATTTGGTAGAAAACTCAATTTTCAACAAAGGAATATGCTTATGAAAAACATATTTACACATTTCTTCCTCAGAGGCATCCCCACTGAAGCCGAACAGGAGCGCATTAAACGGCTTTAGGGAGCCTGTTAAATGGGTCTCAGCTCTCTTCTGAAGAGAAGCCTCTTCACTTGTCAGACATTAATTTTCCAGGGATTCACCTAGAGACCTGCAGTTCTCTTACACCTGTTAAATAATGAATTCTCCTACTAATCCTTTGCCATTATTACACAGATTTATTACTACCTTTTACCAATCAAGTCAAGTGTCCAAGAGTCTGTCCTATAATTACAGAATGAGCTAGAGGCACTAGGAGGGAGCATCCTGGTGCTGCAGCAGTGCCAACACTTAGTACAAGCCATAGGAAGAATCTCATAATTGGGCTTATGAGACTGAACACAAGCACAGCCTCATCCAACCAAACTAAAACAACCCAGACTCCCATAAAAATGGAGAAAATAATTTTAGAACAACAGTAGCATGAAAATAATAAACTTATAGCCAGGAATGCACAGTTCCAATTCAATTTTGCATAGCCCTTCCTCCAGCACCCAGGCAAGTGAAATATCAGAAAATCTGGGTTCTTATTACCAGAAGTTGTCAGGTCTATTAATGTACATTCTTGAGCTAACCAGAGATGGAGTGAGTTTTGCAAAAGCTTCACCCAGAGACAGAGCAGATCTGTAACCTCCACGAAGTCTGTCTGTGCCACAGAGAGGTCATGGCCACCTGAAGACTCTGCTTTGCCTGCTGTGTCTGCAGTGGCCTGTAATCATTCTCTTTTCTGCTATCTGAAGTTACGTGTTGTGATGGAATATCTGAGCAGGGAACTAAATCCTTCTAGTACTTCCTTTTATAAGTTTAATTATCATAACAGAATTGATTTGGAGAGCATGTTTGCCCAAGAAACTCATCAGATACAACAGCATAGCCACATGACCACCAGTTTAGAGCTGCCCAATCTGATTCTATTCAAAAGCTCTAGTTTGGGTGATTTTTAAAATTGTTTATCCAATTACTGCAATAAGATGAGGTCCAACAGTCTTTACATAAAAGATGGCTCAATATAAAAAAGCCTAAATTGAAATAAAAAGGCAACAGAGGACTACGGAGGAAAAAAAAAAACCTGAAACAACCACAAGGTCTATTTGTATCTGTCACTTTGGATTTACTCATGCAACATCCAGAAGTAGCAGGTATCTGAACTGTACTGCACCTGCACAGCAACAGCAGGGCTGTCTCTGAATCACAGCCCAGACCCAGAACTTGTTTGGGGTTTGAGCTAAACTTTCTCCTTTAAGATTTTTTAATTTAGAAAAAAAAAAAAAGTGCAGATTGCTTAGTCTGGTATCAATTACCACCCCTCCCCCCACACACCCCCTGCCCACCCTCTGCAAATCATTTTGTGGAGCTCCATTTAATATATTTTCTTAGAGCTGTGTAGCTCAGAGCAGTGATTTCAAGGACTTGTCATTCTGCAGGGGGAGGCAGCCAGCCAGGTTCTGTGGCACTGGTCCTGGGTGGCAGGCACAGCAGACATGCACCAGGGTGGGAAACATTGAACTTCAGCCTCAACAAGTATCAAAAGGCGACTTCATTAAAGCTAAAGATTTTTTGCAGTGAGGTAACAGCTTATAGTGTATTGCAAAGAGATATGAGAAAGGGCAGATTTTTCTTATCTTTTGTTATTGGAATTGACCCTCAGGGTCCTTAGGCCTCGGTGAGAGCTTAAGCAAGCTTAGATCAAGGAAGGATTTTGAAATTGAATTTATTCAGATTAGCAAAACCTTCCATGAGAGGATTTACTCTCAACAAGCTGTTGCCAACTCGGAGCTTAGAAAGCCCAGCACATTTTACTGATTTACAATCAACCTTTTTTTTTTTTTTAAACCCAGGGCTGGCCTCATTAAAATGTTTGCCATCAACATTCACACAGTATCAAAGATTCCCTGCCAAATGTTTATTTATAGGTACTTTCCTTGCTTCTTTGAATAATTTTCATTCAGATGACGTTTCAGGGTTTTAAAGAAAAGATATTGCAAATAACGATATAGGGAAAGTGTGAGAGGAGGAATGCAATTGCAGCAATGACAAAGTGCTCTATAGAAATGAAAGCCACTTCTCAGTCACTACTTCATTTCACAATAAAAACGTATCTAAACCGCATATGAAAAATTTTGCTCTTGCACTTCACGCATTGATTTAGATGTTTTTAGCTCTAAAGAAGTGAATTATACATTCCCATTTCTGCCCTGCAGCCCTGTGACACACACAGAGCTCTCAGTCCCAGCTGGTTTATTTCAGTCTTGTGAAATCCGAGTGAAATCCAAGCCGTGCTCAAATCACTCCGCATTTCACCATCCACTTCACGGGGTCAGGATTTGAACTCACAGCTCCCAAACCAAATGTGCATGGTTGGAATTTGCTCTGTGCTTGCTCTGGGAACTCTCTCCCTGCCTTCGGGCTGAGGGAGGAGGTGCAGCAGGGACTTCTTGCTCAGGGCCTGCTCTTGGATGGCTTTGCCAGCTCAGGTGCCACACCACCAACATGTTCTGGAGAAATGCCTCTTTTGGCAGAAAAGAGCTTTGTGTCTGTGCCTGATGAGTCGGTGGTGACAGATACCTGCATCAGGGCTGGGAATCCCACATATGCTTTGTACAAATTCCTGCCTTGTCCAGCCCAGTGGGGACATGAAGGGGAACAACCACAACTCTGAGAACAGGAGGAAAGTGTGTGGTGGAAACCTCTCCATCTCTGGGGAGGGGTTGAGGATAAAACTGCAGGAACTCAGCTGCTGGGTTTAGCACTGTTTCAGCACCTCAGACAATAATTAAACTATCTCATCAAATTTCTGTTCAACAAAAACAGTATTTATTTTTTTTTTTAATTAAAGAGTAAAAGCTAGAGCAATACTAAACCGTTTGTTACAGCTCCTCAATCTTGTGACTTCTTTCTTGGTCAAACCCTAGAAAAGTATTTTGCATTTCAATTCTAGTTGTGAAAATCTATCAGGGAAAAACTAAAAATGTGTTAATACTCAAATGGTGTATTAATAGAAGGCGAAATAGTGCCAGGAACCAAACACTGCAGCACTACCTAAGAGTTCTCACACTGAGTCAATGCAGGAGCTATTTTACACAGCCTTAATTTCCTCAGCACATTGAAATTTCTTTGCATGTATAGTGCTTGTTTTATTTCTCCAGCTAAACCTTGACTCAGAGCTTTATGTGTTTTTAAGACATAAAGGAACAATAAACCCTAAGTATACACCTTTCTTAGTGTGTAAGATTTTGTGTAGTGTTTATCCCCAATAAATATCTGTTTTGAAAAACTAGCAAGCATAATTTTATAAAGCCTCCTCAGAAAAATCTTCCCATTTCAATCCATAAAATGCTTTCACACCTTTAAAGTGTTTTGATTTTTTTTTAACAGAAAGAAATGTGAGAGAAATATATTTATGAAGGAACATTTCTATATAAACAAAGCTCAAAATGTGCAGAAAATTTTGTAATACTTGATTTTATTTAATAATCCATTGTTTTCATGTAATTCTGATTCTGATTGAATTTTCTTCCTTTGAAATGAAAGAATTAACTATTAAGTTTTGTCAAATAAAGACCCAGAAATGGAAGCTGTTAAGAGAAACTACTACAAAGACTTAGAAGTCAAATCTTAGCTAAAACTCCCTTAAATCTGGACTGATAAAGACACCTGTGAACTAGAAGAGCTAATGAGATCATAGCATTTCCACCTCTGCTGTCTGCAAGAGTTCTGTTGCCAAAGAACTTTCTTCTTGTGATTGAAAAGCAAGTAAATGTTTAGTAAAAGATGCATATTAATTTTCTTTGCTTTACTGAATAAACTGTCATTTTTAAAATTAACAAAATTGAATTTTCCCCAGGGACAAATGGGATTTTTTTTCAAAGAGTATATATATTTTGCACTAAGAGCAATTTCTGAAAAATCATCTTCCCTGTTGCATGGTGTGTGCTGAGAATCTGCTTAAGGTGCATGGGATTCCCCTTTGCCCTCTGCCAAAGTGTGCACATGCATATGTTACGGGAGCCAGGTTTGGTAACTCTTGCAAATTCTAATTTTGTATACTTGCCTAACCCTAAGCCCATTGTGCGTGGTATTAGGCCCGTTTCTTGTCAGAAAGATTACTGTTGTATGTATACTATCTTAAATGGTCTTTTTGTGACCCTGCTCTGTGCTCTGAAACAAATGAAGCAGGTTTTTGGTGGAGGTTTTCGGTTGGTTGTTTTTTGGTTTTTGTTTTTCCCTCCTGATGAGCGTACTAGGGGCGAGGGGGGGAGAGGGGAAAAAAAAAAAAAAAAAATCATCATTACACATGCGGTGCACTAAGGCACACAGACTTCCTTGTGACCGTATTTAAAGAAGCGGGCACAAAGAAATAGTCATTGCAGCTACAATAGGGGAGATCTAGTATGCATTTCCAAGGAATCACATTTTGGGGAGAATTACAGAATAATTACACATATGCTTAGATCATGAGCATTCAATGAAGCGGACAATATTTTGAGGATTTAAGATGTTGGTGTTGTGGTCGTCTCTAAGAAACCAGGATAATTCAGACATTCAAATGCAAAAATGCACCATTTGGAGAGTGTAATGCGGTCTGTTCTGGTCAGTGTTACAAATTCGGAAAGGATTCCCCGGCTGCAGACATTAGCCACTTAATACTTAAATCTGTTTCCAAATGTAAAGCATGCAACAAAAGTCTCTTGCATTAATGAAATGGATCCTAACACCAGTGTAGTGACACATTTCATTAACGTGTCACATTACAGATGTAAAATATAATTACAACAGATATGCCTGTTCTACAGCTTGAGAAAACCCGTGGATGAAATATTGTTTAACTGATTATGCAATAAACCTCCATCCCGGTCCCGTCATTTTCTAGCTGCAGTCTGCGCTATTTTCATGCCAACATACTGAATTTCTCAGCCTTGCAGCTACACTTAGGGGTGGCTCAGCCACACTGATTTGATTTCTGCTGGTACAACAAAAATATCAGGCCATGATAATTGTCAACCCCTAATTAATTGTTCAGAAGTGCCAGCAGATGGGTGCAAATATATTTTGGGTTTCCCCACGAGCATCACAACATAAGCCATTGCCATTTGGGCTGGCTGTGCTTTTAAACACAGAGAGATGCTACTACATAGAAATTCAAGAAACTTCACTTGTTTTGTCTCATATTTAAAAGCAAAGCCACTGAGACACTGACTACAGCAGAGAACCAGCATCTAACTCTATTTCTTTTGACCTTCTACTTCCTTCAAGTATATTTCAATACTCTTTCAAAACATGGGGCAGGTTTTGACCTTCTACATCCTTTAGGGATATTTCAATACTCTGTAAAACACAGGGCGGGTTTTGCTTCTCTGCATCTGGTCTCATTATAACTGAGAGCAAAAGAACAGCATAATCAGTATGCAAACGAGTATTATAGCAACACTCATGTGACCCAGGCTGTTTTACAGTCATCAAAGGAAGAATAAATTTATTATTAGTATTATAGTTAGTAGTATAGTATCTGAAATACATTACAGCCATTACAAATCAGTAAAACAATGGCTGTAATCTGAAAACATCTCCTCGGATGAGCACACTGCAGAATTTATGGAGCTGTGCATGTGGCAAGAGCCTGCTTTGGAAATTATGAGGTCTGAGAGACTATATGTAATTATTGATTCCGCAAACATTGACTTCTGGGGAGTCTTGATATAGTGCTGGTTCATGGCAAGAACAGCCTTCAGGCTGGGGCACACGAGGGCTGGGGATCCAAGGGGTGGTTTTCCAGAGGGAGCAGCCCATCCTGGCGTTACCGTCAGAGGCAGCACGAAGCTGGGCTCAGTGTTTGAAGGCTGAGGCACCACAAAATGCAGCCTAAGCAGAATAGTTCCACCCCTTCAGAGCCTCTGTCCAGGCAATGCAATGAATCTGAGACAATTCCTCTTGTTCTTCTCCCAAATCACAAGACCAACATAAAATAATAAGGTCTTTTCCAAGAAATTGGGATAGATTTCGCTTCATTTATAATGTGGTTCAATTAGTCTCTCTGATCCCTTTTGCACTTTTCTGTAGCATTAGCATTTAAAATTTTTGCTTTAAATCAATCTAATTAAATTCATGAAAGCAAATTAAATTAAACTTATTAAATGCATTAACAAAAAATCCACAAAACTGTCTCATAAGTCACAGAATTTTAGAGCCTGAAGAACCTGCTAAAAATCTCCTGTTTGGATCATTCTAGGCTTGAGAGGGTTTTATACTTTTCAGTGGACTTTTTATATCTTTGCATTTCTTGGTAGGAGAAAATAAATTAATAGACCTCCCAAAGCTCTTAAAAAAAACAACAAAGAACAAAACACACAAACAAAACAACAAAAAAGAGAACCTCAAACTCACAGAACTTTATGTTTCTCAGACACTGCTGATGTAATTCTGCCTTATCAGGAGAAAAAAAAAAAATCACTTGGCAGCAGTGAACCACTTTCTTTGAAACCTTGAAGTTTCTATGAAGCACAGGCACTATGTGTATGAAGTACACAAAAAGAAAGGAAAAGATAGCAAAGCTGAAAATCAACAACAGGTCTCTACTGTGTCAAGAGTATGGAATTCTCAGCTTGTAAAGTTTATTTGAAATCCCGTTTTTGTTTTGAACTGCTGAAATAAGTAAGGAATAATTACACCCAGGAATAATCAAATAATAATAATTTTAAAAATCAACATGCTCTGGACCATCAGGTTCATATGAGCTGTGAAATTCAAGTGAAGGTCACAAAATACAAGTAGGTGAATAATATACATAAAGGTAAGCAATTCACTTGATGGTTTAGCTGCAAAAGTTGTAAATGTCCTTGAAAATATAAACAATTATTTTTCCATAATAGAATATACAGAAAAACATAGTCTAGTATGCATTCGGTCCTTGCTACAAAAAAAGGAAATAAACAGAAGGCAATTTACTAAATAAAATAAGAAAAAAGCGAACTTCATATTCAAAAGAAATTGCTAAACGTATAATTACATCTGTAACATTCTATTACATAAGGATATAAACCAGGTAGCATTCACCTGACATAAACATTTGGATTGAAAAGGCTTCTGCTTTCAACGTGGGAAGTGGAACAGATCTTTTCATTAATAAAGAGCAACTGCCACTGCTGTGATTCCCCACTGAGCATTCCAAAGTTTTGACTGATACACCATCCTAATGCATGGGCTCCTTTTCCCCCAAAAATGTTCATTTTTCTCTCTAAAATGTAAAACCCAAGAACTTTTCAGAATGTATTTATTTTTATTTGGTAATGTTTTGCTGGCAGCACCCCTTCACACGCATGTTGATTTAGAATATGATTGTGTTGCTTGTACAAGCAGCTCATAGTACTGATTAACCATAAGTCACAAAAGAATTATGAGTTAATTACTTTCAAAAGAATACTTTTATATCCTTGTAGTCGTGTCACACTTCCATCCATCATCATGTAAATGCGTATTTTTCATGTACATTATTACATTACAGTGACTTTCAAGAAGCACCGTGCATAGTTCCATAGGTGTTACCAGAGCAGAGAAAGATCAATAAAAATCTTAATTACTGGGACACTGAATAGTTTAGGGATACATAAGGCAAGTCTTTTAACCTATGTATTATCAATTCAAGCTGCTCTGTTTCAGCAATGACTGAACAAACTTTTTGTCTCTTTTTCTGCTCCTTGTCTTTGTGGAGTTGTATCTCAGCCTAATTTCTTTATCATTACGGCTCAAAATCCAACTTGGGGTGAATCCCGAGCTTGCTGCTCTCACTGCAGGGGAAGGATGAGCAAGGGAAAGGTGGAGCTGCTTATGCCAACACACTTCATTCCCAAAGGCCAAAACCACACCATTCCCAAGCACCCAGTATTCTTTATAACCATACTAAATGTGGTAGGTAACAAACAATCATGGCTTTACAGCAAACTTTTACAAAGCATTCCTAGAAATGTTCCGCCCTGTTGATCCTAGGCATCTTCCTTTGCCTCTAAGTCCAAAGTCCAATAAGAAGCAATATCAATCAAATGGGCAAGACAGAGGTAAATCTGGTTGTATCAGCCTAAATGCACAGCAGCATAGGCAGCCAATTCCAGTCCTTCAAGTCTCAGCTGGAAGTGCTCCATGGGAAGAAATCAAAGCAGCTCTCTATGTCTCATACTTGCTGGGCCTATGTGGTTGTCAGAGAAAAGCCAGATCCATTTCGTCCTCTTACTCAGACCAGCCCATCCTTTTGATCAACAGCTAAAAGAATTTGCCTGTTCAATCACAAACTGATTAACTAAATAAAATTTTCTGGAAATGCCCATTATCCTCAAAGCTAGCAAACAAAAAGTGTAACACATTCTAAAAAGGATTTATTGAGGTCCTAATTCGTCTTGGCCATCCTTTGACCTAAAATTCTGGTGGCTTGGCAAAGCATATTTGTATTATCACATTCCCCCTGGCAAACAAGACTCTACAGGCTCTACTGTGGCTTCCACAGTCTCCGTAAAAACAGACAGGAAAGCTCTCCCAGCCTGGCCCAGTTACTCAGTGTCAGCCAGCCAGGATATATATTTCACTAAGTACAAAAGCAATGTCATGTACTCTCTCCACAGAGTCACAGGAAAGTGCAAGGGCAGCTCTGAGAGAATCATCATCATCACCTCTGAGCCAGAGATCAGCAAAGATGCAAACATGTAACTTGGGTTACAAGAAGTCTGGAATTTTCTAGGGTCACTCAAAAATACCCTCTTAATTATTATGGGTTCAGGTCATGGCCAGATCTGCCTGGCACATGAAATCTCCATTGTAAAGTAAAGAATGTCATATCCATCCAAACCCACCTGCCTCCTTGTTAGGATTTCTGTTTGCAGATGGTCCCTGCAATGTATTGGAAAAAAATGTTGCCTAGAAATATTTGGAGTTATATCTTAGCCTAAGCACTAACCAACAGAGCCATTCAAATTGCCTGAAGGTAGAATTATGGAATGGTTGGGGTTAGAAGGGACGTTTAAAGACCCTCTAGTCCAGCCTCCAAGACAAGCAAGATCCAGCCTTGCAAACACTTATGTGCCTCCCAAATGCCCAAAGCCTAAACCATCGCGTTCAGGTTTAATCCCAATGCTCTGAAATCTAACAAACCACCAGATGCAAACTGGCAAACAGTTAAAGAAACCTGTATGACTTCTAGATTGTTCTAAACATGTAAGTGATGACCAACCCAAAACATACAATACAAATTTCTCCACAACACCATCTTGCTGTGGAACAAAGGACACTGCAGCGCTCCGTAATTTGGCCGGCTTTTCACGGTCTCCCTATTCTTCTAGGGAAATCTTAAGCCATGAAATCTCTTTTTTGTTAACGCAAAGACATGGTAATGTCAAGCATTCATGACCATAAGCATGGAAAATTGATGAAATTACAGTGTGTTCAGGAAAATAATGCGGTGATGACAGAAAGAATCTCTGCTTGTATCTGCGTCCTGGTGGCAGCTTTTTGAACAGGTGAACATTTTTTCCTCCCTCTGTGCAAAACATCTCTTTGCATGAATACATCAAATGGATGCCCAGGGAGAAAGGTCAAAGGGAAATAGTCGCACAAATAATTAAGATATGAAGAGACAGTGTATTAGGTTCTTTAATGCTTTCCACTGTCTTATTCAGTTGAGGTGCACCTTTCAACCTGACACAAGAGAGGGTCTGCAAGACTCTATAAAAACAGAAAACAAAGGAGCTGGGCTTATTGCTGCCCCAAAACCAGGAAAGGCAGAGGGTGGGTAACAGCGTAGCCCTCCTCCAGAGCCCCCCACAACCTGGCAAGGGCCATCTGGAAGCTCCATTCCCCATCTTCTGGGCACTCCTGGTTTGGTCCTGCAGCTACAGTGGGATTTTCACACACCTTGCTCCCACACCGTGGCCAGGTGAATAAATAGATGAATGAATACACAAGGCCCAGCAGCCATATATGACAGCACCTTGCGCAGTTCTTGAAAGAATCAAGAATTGCTTGAAATATTAATTATATTAAGAATTCCATCAGTAAAATTAAAGGCTAAGATTAAAGCTGGAAGACTAGGGGGAAAAAAAAAACCAAGTTAAATGAAACAAGAAGGCAAACTGGAAAGAATAAATACAGGTGAATACCCTGCTCTAAGAGCCTGCCAAGATCCCCTCAGATCAGCAAGAGCACTTGGCTAAGTCTCCAGTCCCAGCTCTCCTATCAATGGGAGTTCTTCCCCACAAATGGTTTGTGCATCACTGTGCTCTGCCTGGGGGCAGAGATTTCTCTGCTAAGGAGCAAAGCCCACAGGCTCTGTGCCCTTCTGAGCAGCACCTGGCTTTCATCACAGACCAGCAACCTGGAGAGCTTGGTCACAAAGAGAAGTACTACCCCCTCAAGGATGGGATTGCTTTGCTGGAACGATATCCATCACCGTGAATTCTGACACTTACATAGACAGGCTCTCCTCCTCTAAGAGTACCCCAGGAAAATCTACTCTCTTCTGTTTTCTTTCCTGAATGATTCTTTCGATAAAGGGCACGCTCTGGCTTTAAAGGAGGGGCTGCAAAGAGTCACAGTGACTATGCTGGAAATGTGAAATCAATCTGATATTAACACAATTTCTTCTAATCCAATTTATCAGGGAAGGAAATATTTCCAGCTATTTCTTTGAAATCCTAGTAATAATTTGTAGGTTTTTACAATTTTTCAGTCTTATATGATTTTCTAGATTTCAGATTTTCTGCAAAGATATCTTTTCCCCAGGCAGACAGAACACACTCATCTTTTATGTGTCTTATATGTGCAGTTGGTGCACAAGTGTTTAGGAAGGAGTCACACAGACTGCCTCCCATGCCCTGGATAGCTCAGCTGCAGCTACTGAAAACACAATCCAAGGCAAACCTGCCACCGTTTGCCTTCTCTTTGGGATTCAAACACCAGACTTTATGTCACTGCAGCTCAAGCTCATATACATTAAGGTGAAAATAAATACATGACTGAATTTCCCTGTGGGTTCGGTTGCTGCAGGCTGACACAAACCTGAGAATCAGTTTTGTTTTAAGGCAGAACTTGGTTTGCCACAAGTTTGCTTCTCGTTCAGACTGCAGGCAGGGACCCTGCAACAAAAGCTGCTGTTCCCTGGCCCAGTTTTCATGTGCTCTCCAGAACCAGCCACCAGAGCTTGATACATCCCAAGGTTTCCTTGCTGGGGATATTTTCCTGAACTTCTTAGCCAAGAAAACATTACAGCTGATTTTCTAGCAGTTGCCATCATACTGCTATTCTTTTAAAATCATAAAACTTTCTTGTTATCTTTTTTGTTAAAGGTCACTTCTTAATGGTTTTCCGCACAGATCTGAAGACTGGGGCTGTTTTCTTAAAATTTGAAATTCGTATCTATTCAGAAGGCTGCAGAAGCAGACGCACCTCACATCTAAAGGTCTGCCAGAAACCGGAGAGAAGCAGCACCACCACTCCAGACCCCAAACCTCACTCGGGAGGTGAGTGCTGCACTCGGGAGAAGTGGGAGTGAAGCTGTGCCGTGTAACACAGCCGAGCGTTACCTCCCCCAGGCTTTAAGCAGCTCCCCAAAGCACAAGGTAAATGCCAAACAGGGTGAAGTCTTGTCCCAGGCTCCCGACACACAGGCTAAAGGCACCGCAAGCTGCACAAACGCTGCCGATTTCTTCCTTAGCATCACTATTTGTTGTGCTCATGCTCAGGTTGCCCTCTCGTGGCTGCTCTGCCGAAGAAGCCGGCCCGACCTCAGCGTATTTAGGACTGAGCTGTGATACAAATGTATTTTTGGAAGTTTAAGACCAGCTTTTTATCCCTCAGAGTGATCCATTATAGCAAGAGGTTTTATTCTGTTAATTCTACCAAAATCCTTACATATTTCATAGAACCATAGAACGGGTTGGGTTGGAAAGGACTTTAAAGATCACAAAGCTGCACCTCCCATGCCATGGACAGGGACACCTTCCACTATTCCAGGTTGCCCAGAGCTCTGTCCAACCTGGCCTTGAACACTTCCAGGGATGGGGCAGCCACAGCTTCTCTGGGCACGCTGTGCCAGGACCTCACCACCCTCATAGGGAAGAATTTATCCTGAATATCTAATTTAAATCTTCCCTCTTTCGCCTTAAAGCCATTTCCCCCCATCCTTTCACTCTCAGTCCTTGTCCAAAGTCCCTCTCCCCATCGCAGCCCTCATCTGCTCCCACACACCCACATCTGCAGCACCATCACTCTTACATTATACAGCACATTAAACATATTTTTATATATTTTGCTGCTTTGCTCCACTGCTTTATCCCAGCAGGAAAATTCAAAGGCTTCTCTTACTGACATCAGTGAGTTTCCTCAGATCAAGTGCGAGCAAGGGAAGGCCCACAAGTTCTTGAATAAAGCTCCTCCTTGCTGTATAAGTGAAGCCATGGGAGGAAAATGCTGTCAGACCAGAGGCCCTGCCACGGTCAGAACTGATCTGTAAGGGCACCACCAGCAAATAGCATCCAGGGGCCTCAGGATTTTTTGTCAGGCAGTGGCTGCCACTCTTCCTTGTCCCAAAAGCCATTCAATCCCTCAAAACCCTATAGCTTCCTCTAATGCCCACTGATTTCACCCGCAATTAGCTGGCTTACCAAATACTCTAGAGATGAGCCTTAATCTCCTGGTGGGACAGTGATTAAGGTAGAAAGTGTGAATAAGCCCTTACAATCAGAAAGTGTTGTGAAAAAGAGCACTTATTATACATGAGGCACAGATACTGTATGCAAAATAAACTTCGTTTCAGCGACAAAAAGAGCATCAGGATGTCGTGCTCAGGGGAAAAAAAGAAAAGCAGTTTCATTTCTGAGAGGTTTTAGTTCTTACTAAAAGCTGTTTAAGTTAATTCAGGACAACTGGTATTTTCTACAGGCTGCCTGAAAAAGGAGGATCCAAAAAAAAATAAAATTGCCAGAACTAGAGAAAACCTACTATCCATATATTTTGTGACCTGAGAATATATTGAAACTATTTTTCTCCGACTGTTTCTAGAGCAGATACTGTTGCATTTCTCTCTGTAAACACAAAGAAAAAAAGTAAATAAATGGTGTTTACAAATAAGCACAAACCTTCTGTGTTCTGTGACACCAAGGAAAAAAAACATACAGGAAACAGGCAGAAGAGCATATTATTATACATCCCCATGAAAACCTAGTAACAAAGGGAATCTTCATATAGTTGTTAAAGCAAAATTAAAGCTTCCACTGCTAAAGCCACTAGGTAGACATCGTTTGCAATTTGATTCCACCACCACTTCCCACCACCAGAAAGTTAACTTGAAGAGTTTCCACTTCAAAATCCCCTTTTAAATATTTCTCCCTGTAAAGTCCCTGAAATTTCTTAGAGCTCTCACTTCTGCAAATGCATGAGACAACATAGAGCAGGATGCCTGTGGACAGAAAATGGAGTGAAATCTCTTTGGTCTAGAAGGATGGAAAAGGAATTAGAAAATGTCTCAGTTCTTCCCAGTTTGTTTCAAAGCAGCTGACAAATTTTTGTAGGGGGAAAATTAATCTTGTTAATTGGCAAGGCATGACATATTCAAATGTTCAGAATCACAAAGTCCATGGCTTTAGCCAAACTCACTGAGAGATAAAAGAGAACTTGTAACCACTCCCAATCTTTTCTTTTTTATACTGGGCTTTTACTTTATGAACCAATAGATGTTTTTCTTCATGGATTACTAACTAAAACCTGAATTAAATCTACGCCAAGAGTGACAAATTGCAGGAGGAACATATTGCAGAACCAAGGGCCACCAGCAGCAAGGAAGCACCCATGACCATGGAGTGCCTGGGTGAGCTCTTGGGTGGCTTCGAAGTGATAACTCTACCCTAGTAAATCATTCCAAGCAGAGATATGGTTTTTCCACTTTTCTTAAGCATGAGAAGAAAATGGGTGAGTTTAGAGTGAGCTTGTGGTTGCCTTTAATATTTCATAGCATTGCCATCATCACAGTAGAGTTATTTTCTCCACCCCAGCCAGAACAGATGAAATTTGATCTCAATCTGAAGCAGTCGGTGGTGGATGAAGCGCTGGGGTGCTCATAAAATGCATGGGCCAGCTCTCAAACAATGCATTTCATTGATAGACAGTGGAAGTGGGGTTTTGTTTCAGAAGCTAAATCCTCCCCCACAAGAGGAAACATTCCTTTCTTACATCTTCTGGCAGAACTTTCTGTGCAGAACGCTGCTGAGAAACTGGGCAGAGTCTGTAGATTCATGAGGACTGAGAGCCACCTGGAGCTTTTTTGTCCCTCTCTCTGCCTTTAGTCGTCTGCGGTTGACAGAACTTCGCAGCCCTCGCTGTGATTTTGATTTAAAGCCGCCCTCAAAAAACAATTTAAAATCCGTTATGAACAAACCTTGGGATACAGTAGTCGCTCCCAGCAGCTCTGCAGCACTTCAGCTGAACTACAGCAGGAGCAATTTGTCACAGCAACAGCTGGAACAAGATGTGTCAGCAAGATGAATGTCTTGTTCATGCACACTGCAATGCTGATCAGGACTGGAGGGTGAAAAAAAAATCAGCCTGTTTCCAGTGGGTTTTACGCAAGAAGAAATAGTAGTAATTTTATTTCAGTAAAGATGGATAAATGTTTGTATATTATCAGACTTCTTAAAATAATCCCTCGTGAAGCAGAGCATAAGAGTCCTCAGCCAAGTCAAGTTTATTCTTTCATATTCTCAAGACCATTAAATAATAATCAAGCAGATGTTATCCAAACATCCAAAAATCTTCATGGGTTGGCTACCTCTTTCTAACATAAGTAAGTGGAAGAATTGGACTCCTCAAAGTGCTCACTCTGAGTTTATTTTTAGATTTCATATTTATTTTCTTGCATATTTATTTTCTTTAGTGCTTATTTTAATTGCCAAGTACTATCCCTACATAGTCTTAAAAATTGCCTGGGTCTCGATAGCCCAGTTAGATTGCTCTCTTCCTGTGTTGCAGACTTTTGAATTAAAATTTCACCCACCATGCTAAAGTAACGATGGTTCTGCAGAAGCAGAGGACAGAGCATATTTTTCACTTCATGGACATTACTATGCACCTCTAATTGTCTCCAGGAGTTAGATCAGACCAGAAATAGACCAGGCTCTGCAGCTTTTGGCTCCGTGCACTCAAAATGCACTCATTGAATTCCAGAAAAAGACAAAACCGCAATATTTTTGGACCTGTACCAAACATCTTGTGGCCAAATGTGAGTCAAAGCAAATTTTGCCTGGTTTTAGGTTCTGTTGTGAAACATTTGGTCTGGTTCTGAAATCTTTAAATTGCCTATTTACTCCCTGTAACAACCACCTTTTGCTAGGAGCATTTTTGCTATTTTTTTCTTCACTAAACTTACTTATTCTTTTCTAATTAAATGTGTTATTTATGTATATTCACCTTCATTATCTCACTCTTTCCCTCAGTCCGTCTGTGTTCCTGGACCTGATTGGTCCAGAGCACTACTTTCAGCTGAGTTTCAAATCATGTGAAATTTGAACTTGACTGATATGGGAAAATGGATAAGGAACACTTCTAGTTTGAGGGATAACAGAAAAAGCAGAGATGTCCCAAAGGACTTTTACCATCACTAAAAGATGAAACCATTGCAACTTCTTGCCCTTGGCTCTGAGGTGCAGGACAAGCAGAGGAATAGAGGGAGGCATCTCCTTTCACATCCAGATTTGTTGTTACTTCTAGACTAATTCATTCAGTAGGATTCTTTTCATCCTCCTTCATGTTCCTTCTACCTTTTTCTCCATTCCTTTGCAACTCTCAAATACCCCAAACTTTAAAAAGTGAATTAATATTATCTTGAACAAGTCACTCAAGTTTCTGCAATAATTCTTTGACCTAACAGATATAGATATAGACACAGATATAGTCACAGATATAGACACAGATATAGACACAGATATAGACACAGATATAGACACAGATATAGACACAGATATAGACACAGATACAGATATCTCCATCCCATATAAACATCTGTAAAGAGCCATGTATTCTGAATCTGTAATTCAGTTCTTTCAGCAACACAAGCATACAAAATCAATATTAAATGCTTTCCTGTTAGTTTTCCTGACTTACAGGGATCACAGCTCAAGACTTTTTCCCTAGCATCTTAATCCTCCAACCTGCATCATGGATTTAGGAGGAGATCAGCTAACGAGGGCAGCTGCCTTTAAACTTCACGTGCTTCGGTATTGTACAATCCCCAATACTGTAAAATCAGTGCAAGAGCACACAGGCAGCTTTGCTCATGTTTCACCTTTCACAGCTTCAGGAGGAAGCTCTGCAGGATTGATGCAGTATATAGAACATCACACATTTAGTCCAGTCTTCCTAAATCCTGCTGATTTAGGGCTGCTCCCCTAATCAGCTTTGCCAGTTGCATCCATGCAGGAAGGATCCTGATTCCCTTGGACTCACCACCCCCAGTCCCCTGCTGGAGAGGACAGGGTGGGAGTGTGCCACCTCAGATTGTCTCAGTGGTAAAGATTTGTGGGAAGTGATGGGGATCAAAAGGCATTTGCTTAAATTAGCTTTATTAGTATTACATAAAGCCCAAGAAATCTTCACAAGGAAGAAAGTTTTCCTTGAAACTTCGAGCTTTAGGAGTATTCAGGCCCTAAAAATTTCAAAAATCCTCCTCATAATTGGTTTCATAGTACATATATCACTAAAAATCATCCCCAGTGTATTTGTCCAGAATTAAAAAAAAAAATTTAAAAAGAGAAAACTCCAACTTTTTGCCCTTCCTGACAGAAATCATTCCATTTTGACCACCTGATGGGCCCTTGGGGTTAATTAGAAAATCCCCATCAAGAGCTCAGAGGCCAATATCAGCTGTCAAAATCCCACATTCCCCTCTTTCACCTCTTTCAAGTGCAAAACAACCTGTGTCTGAAGATGTGCCAGAGAATAAAAGGGCACACCACAACCACTGTGGGCTCTGACTTAGACCTATTCATGGCCTCACTACTATGAATACAGCAAAATCTCAAATGAAAGTTTTAATCTCCCCACTGCATTCAATCCAAAGAGAAAAGGGCTTCCCTTTTAACAATTTCCCCCCTTAAATCTTTTGTGTTGCCGTGCTCCTGAAAAAGCTGAGATTTTGCTCAGCCCCAGCGAGGGCTTTTGCCACAGAAAGCACTGCACCTCACCCCTTTGTGCTGACATAAGAGTAAAGGTCTGCTCAGACCAAAAGTAACTCATGCAAAAGGCCTTCAGACGCTCTAAATACAAACTGAACAAGATCAGAGTTAAAAGTGCAGGCTTCTGATCTCACCCAGCTTGCCGTCCATGCTCCCTTCCCTTGTTCCCAAAGGTGCATGGTAAATACAAAGATGAGTGGGGAAAAACAAATATTGGAGAAAAGAATAAAATCAGATGTGCTAATGCTGGAAGATGAAGTCAGAAAAGTCCTGTTCCTCCATGTCCTCTCCACATCTCTCTCCAGACCAGATGAAAGCTCCCTCATATGTACAGGTGAATGCACTGTGGCAGAAAGTGCTACCAGAAAGTGCGGACTCTGCTATCCCACTGATCACCAGCTGCTTTCCTCTCCCTGTAAGCGGAATTCACAGAAAAGTCACTAATAATTTAATTTTTCTCTCCATTTTATGAGTGTAGGAGAACAGCAAAGGCTATGATTTCAGTAACTGCTCGGCCACATGCAGGCACATTAATGGTGTGAAATGCAAACCAGAAGAAGCAGTCAGGCTCTTCAGGTGTGCTGCTCCATCTTTTTGGGTTTGGGGAGCCATTTTCCCATTTCACCCACAAAGCACACTTTTCATCCCCTTTCGCTCAGAGCAGGACATTTCCTCCCCAGTGCCCCCAGCCTCGGAGAGCCCTATCCAGCCCCACTCTTTGTGCCCAGCCCCTCTCACCAACACGAAGGCAAAGCGGTTTTCCGTCCTCCGGAGGGACCTCGCTTCCCCCCCTGCCCAGGACGCCTTCTCTCCCCTTCGAGTGATGATTGTTTTGTTTTTTCCTTCTCATGAGCAGCAACACCTACATTGTATGGGGAGAGACAGCGAGCATTCATACCCCTCAGAAAGCCATTCACTCCAGGGCAGCTGGAGAGGCTCAATGTTCGGCTTGCCCTCTTCACTCTTGGATGAGTTTTGTGCAAAGCTCAGGCTTGGAGTCCTTTCCCTCCCAGACCCAAGCAATTAATGAGAGGTGGAAAAAGGAGAGAAAATGTCGCAGGGTTTTGTCTTTCTTCACAATTTGTTCTTTTTATGTTTGTTTGTAGCTAGGTTATGTTATCTGGTTGCCCTGGAAGGGTATAAAAGCATACTTGGGGAGGAAAAAAGAAATTATGTTTAATTAATTAATAAGTCCTTGGGCTTTTTTCTTTTATACTAAAGGTTTGGAAATAGCACCTCCTATTCATGGAGCAGTGAGTGGAACTGCTGCTAGAAAAGAGACCACTGGCCAAGCAAGATTAGGGGTGTTTTAATTTAGTATTGCCCTACTTCAGATAGCGGCTCACCTCTTTTCAGAGAATGTTTTTGCAGATCAGAGTTCTAAAGGTCCTAAGAGGCTGTTAATGACTTTTGTCCCCTGACATTTGTGCTGGACTGACCAGGATCACATTCTAAAGAAGCGCTATGGACCTTTGCACAATAAAGCCTATGAAAAAAAGTGGGAAAAAAAAGTTTAAAAAAATAACCCCCCTCAAAGTGTCACCCATCTTCCCATCTCCTTTCCACTTTATTTGCTGTTGATGCAAAGCCGTGGGGTTTCCAACAGCATGTTATCATCATGCTTTATTTTTGTTAGAGATGCACCAAATACCTCCCACCCCCTCAATATTACATGGGCCACCCTTCACCGGAAAGTTTTAATTTTCATGTTCTCTTTAGTGAACAAGATCATGTAACCGTGGGATAAATGGTGTGGTTTGTTTCTGGTGAGCCAAGCACTAAGATCAATGAATTGGTTTTATTGTCTCATTAGTGATAACACATCATTTGTTTTTAGGAAAACACAAAACTAATGTAAATTGCCATCACCAGTGTAAAATTTAAAAAACCACCATGGATGAATTTCATTCTTTGAAATGAAATTTCAAAGAGATGCTGACAGTGTTAAGCCACTGAAATGGCACAGTGTAATCATACTGTGATCAATCCAAAATGACAGAATAATTTAATCTAAATAACTCTCATGGTGCAGCCATTTCCTACTGGTGGCCAAGGAAATGTGCTTCATACTCAAACACAATCACTGCAAAATAACTTTACTAGAAAATTGGTCAACAGCAAATGTTGCGTTCTATGTGACAGCAAAGCCCTTTTTTTCTTCCTTTTGCCTTTAATAGTACCAAAATTATAACAAAATATAATGCAATAATTATATCTTTAAAGCTAACAGTAAATCATCTGAGAACTGATTACTACAGGAAATAATTCTGTCATTTTATTTTCCATCTTAACATTGTACTTTGCTATTTAAACCTTAAAAATAAAAGTGACTAAAGGCAGCCACACTAAAACAACTGGTTTTAAATTTACCCTGTGAATGGCAGCTGTGATAAGTGGGATTTGATATGGTGTAAGTCAGTGCAGGACCTGGCCTCATGCATTTTATTCCCATGAGTTGTCCACACCCTGGAAGTCCCAGTTTCAGTGCAGTCCACTCTGGCAGCATTTAATGGACTGTCTGGTTGCTGGGGGAGCTGGTTTAGGCATGATTTAAGATTGGTTTACGGATACAACTGAGTGGGGACGCTCGGTCACTTTTGTTTGATCATTTATATTGGTAAAGATGGTTCTCTCACCAACCCTTCCCTGACAGGTTTCCTTACAATGTCCCTGTCAATCCTGGCCAAAATGGGAGTAGTTTTCCAGCATCTGAACCCCCCTACGCACAGGCAGCACATAGAGCATGGCCTCTGGTTTGCTCTTTGCACAGCTTTCTCTTTTTTCATAGCTTGTATAGCCAAGCAGAAAGTCTCACAGTTCAGTTTGAAGCTATGATTTCAACTCTTTCCATCTTCTCTCTTTTCTAGATCTTGAATTCATCAGACACCATTAAAAATCAGCAATTACATTTAATAGGTGGCATAAGCAGGCCCTAAGTAGAGTAGACGTAAGTAAGCTGCAAAATCGTGTTTTGTGATCCTGTTTGTTAGATAATTAGAGACCTGCTGATATGGGAGAGCAAATGGAAACAGAGATCCATGAACCTGTATAAAAAGAAATATCTCAAGGATGGCATTTGTTCTCAAGGGTATTTTAGGTATTGGTTGGACAATGAAGCTGCAAATGAATGGATTTGGGAGATAAGATGGAAACACAGTTGTGATTGGTCACCAGTCACTACAGCAAAGTCAAAATCTAGACCTTCATTCTGGTATTGAGAACCTTGGGAGGGAAGGTACAGTATCAGATGATTTGGGTTTATTGAGACAGGCCCTAGCACAGGAGCCATTATGGCCAAAATTACAACTCCTTTAGCCCTATGGCAGGATTTTAACAGATCTCTTATGTTAAAAACAACCCTTTCATCCTGTTTAAGCAAAAAACCTCTCAGGATATCTTTACTTTTACCTGATTTCAATAAATGATTGAGATCTCAGTAGAAGTCACACATCCGTAAAATTTTATTACAGATTTTATCCATTACTTTTTGTGCCTAGAAAACTTGAATTACTCTTCTAACGACACAAATATTAGATTCTGCAGTAATATTCTAAATATTGCTCCTGTAAATCCTTTTTCCTAAAGCTTTTGAGAGTCCGTATGCTCAAAGAAAAGTGGGTCTTCTGTCAGAATTGAGTTTGATGAGCTCTGGCTCTTGTACTGAGGGGAGGTAGACAAAAAGAGTACCTTTGACTCGGATGCTTTACTGGATCTGTAACTAAGTCTATAATCTGTTGCCATGACTTTAGACTCCCATTTAGCCACAATTTGAACATCACTGCCAAAACTTCCCCTCTGGATGTGAACAGAACAACACTTGCACTCTTTCCTGGTTTCTACATCCTTTAAGTGGTGAATGGTGCTTTTCTATTTTGTGCATACAAAGTGTTTTAGTTCTGATTGTGCCACAGGTATGGCACAAACTCCACTCCCTCCAGGAGAGATTCTCTGTCAAATAAAGACAATTCAATGAAAACTCTAAAGCTCTCTCTGTCAGGCACTGTGATTAGCACAGTATGAAAACAGTAGATAAAGACAAACTGAACAATGTGACAGAGAAGTACCAGGGGATCTGCCTGTTTGCAAAATGTCTCCTGTTTGCATGCGAGCACTGCTGAGTGAGGCAAAGCCCTCCGTTAGGAATGGTTTAATTTATCTGCCCTCAGGATGAGGTCATATCCATACCATGCATGATCTCTATTAGCTTTACAGATGCCTTAACCTGAGAAGGTTCAAGCTCTTCGAGAGCTATTCATCCTTGGCAGATTGATATAGTCACTGACAATTCACTGCCATCCAAGTGTATCTGGGAACACAAAGCTCACATAAATATTGTCGACCATATCCCATTGTCAGTTATTCACTTCTGCCCTTCAAGTTCCTGCAACCCCGAGAGGAAGATAATTTCTCTCTGTGTCATATGTCTGACTGACCCAGCAGACAGGAAATTGCTTCTTTTTTACCAGTAAAGGACTGTGCTTGAAATGCCAGGCACAGGTTTGTTCAAGCCCAGTCAACAATGTGAAACCTAAGATGAAGGGACAGAGGCTGGAGAGAAAGCCTGAAACAGCTTGTAGTGGTGTTTCTACATTCAGAAAAGCTCCAGGAGGAAGCATGAAGACCTACCTGGTATTTTTTCCTTCTGCAGTTTCATAGCTGACCTGCCTGCTTAGCTAGGCTAAGTCCTTGCCAAAGACAATGTGAGTAAATAGGGTTTTCATGCACTCTGTACTCACGGCTTTCCAGCCCAGAAATGCCCACTTGGCCCTTTGCTCTGGATTTATTGCCCTCACCCGAGCCCCCTTATCCTCTGCGACAGCTCTCAGATAGAAAGGCATGAAAAGTATAATAAAGGATGAGAAAACCAGGAAAAAATAGTGTGCAGAACTCATGGCTTTCAAACCTAGCTCAGACCAAATATTTCTCACTGATAAGTCTGGTTGAAGAAGGTCAGATACACTCCATTCTAAATTTGGAGAGATATTCTTTCGTTTAATTGCCTGACATGCATCTGTCTCACACACAATAATTTAACCCAAAAGGAGTAATCAAATTAAATAGATATATGTTCTTAGCTGCACTGATCCCTTTTAGTCAACCATAAACCTCGGTTTCCAAAAATTTCTTTCTTTTTCCCTTGACGAATTTCCAGCTGAGTTAATGAATGAATCTGGTTCACAGAGAAGTCAAATGAGTGGCAGAACTGCCACAGGTGAAACCATAGTCTCATGTGGTCCAAACAGACAGGAGAGCAACTAGAGAGAGTTGCTCAGCCTCTTTGCCTGGCAGCACCCCCTGAGCATCACCTTCAGCTTCAGCTGGGCAACCTGGGCAGACTGGTTTATTGTAAGCACATGAAAGAGCTATTTTTTTATCCCCATTATTGTCACATGTACTGTTATTTCACACTTTTGACATGGCAGACACAAAAACGATGCCTTTTTTTCTTTTCTACTACTTCCCTTTAATGCAATGTGAGTTACTGGAAGTAAAATCAGTTAATATCTACACTGCAAAAATTATCTACTGAGTACTAAATGTACTACAGAGAAACAAGAAATCTGAAATTAAAGCTTTGCTTTAAGCTGTAAGCACAAGTAAGTTAATGTCTGCTTCTGGTAAAGTGTGGAAAAAAGTAGATCCATGACTTAATTGTCAAAAAGACTTTTTGATTTAAGGACTGTGAATACTACAGCCAGACCTGATGGAAGCAATAAGACAGACTGAGTGAATTTTATCCACTGACACCATTTCTATCATTTGATATCATTAGATGGGCCCATGAAAAGAACCCAGAGGCCTTGGTGCCCTGTGCTGTCCTCAGTGCATCAGGCACCTCTTCTTTCCACAGCACCAAGGCAAACAAAAGTCCTGAATTTTCCTGAAGAGCTCCTGGCTGATTCAAAAGGGTACATTACATTACCCAGGTCAGTCAGACAAGCACAAAGGCTCCCGTTCCATTTGCCCTCAACTTCCCCCAGATTATACCATCAGACCCACATCAATCACCAGGTGTAAAAGATGTGGTGTAATTGGACTAGGAGGTTGTCAACAGACTGAGGGCTTCTGTTCAGAAAACAGATGTCTTGGCTTTTTCTTGGTCTTGTTTATTCTTCATAAATACCAGAGCAAGACAGCAGAGTCACCATTATCTCGTAACAACGTTCTGTTAATCAGGCATGTCATTTGCTTGTATGGCCCAACCTTCTGCAGATCCCAGGCATTCCCCTTCCACGAGAATTAACCACAAAAATACTGCAGCATAGCTGCTTTATGACCACGGATAGGATCAATTTGTTTTGTGCTTTCAGACACTGATCTTGCAACAGCAAACCTACAGACACTATAGCAGGCTGTTTTTTACATAAATGAGGGGTTTTCACCACCATCTTTCCTTTCTCAATGGCAGTTTGTCAAGATCTTTTCCCTAATTCCCAGCTTAGTAAAAAGACAGTATCAGACTTAGGAACAGCACATCCTTCCCAAAAGGCTCTGAAAAGCAATCAACAGGGTGAAAGCCAGGTTAAAATAATAATTGCACCAGGATCATGTTATTGGTGGGCAAAACCGAGGAAAGAGAAGGAAAAAAGAAAAAAGAAAAGAAAAAAAAAAAAGAGAGAAACAAAAAAGACCAAACAAAAACAGGAGTTAAAGCAAAGAATTTAATAAATATGAAGTGACACATTCCAGCCTGGCAGAGAGCTCACATCCTGGCAGAGAGGACCCATAGGCCTGTGCAGAAACCAGAAACAAGAAGGGGAAGAGGCAGAAGGAACAAATCTTCTCCATCCAGCAACATGCAGTTGCCAAACTGGCTGTAGGGCACTGATGGGAAATGTCCCTGTAAGCCAGGACAACACCCCTGGCATCGAGGAAACCTCAGCTTGATTTGACCTGAGCTGTGTCTGCCCAAAACATCCAAAAAATACTAAAGTTCAGATGCAACTGATATAACCTTTACAAAAGCCCGCTTTCCATGTGTGGACACACTTCCAGGTGATCTATAAATTACACTATTCCTGCCTAGAATGCAAACTATTCCTACAGTGCCATTTGCTTTAGCACAACTATAATGGGGAACATCAGCTTGATTGTCCCCAAGGATCTGGATTCAGAGGGTTCATCAGGAACATCCACCATGAGCTCCCTCAGCCCTTGGCTGAAGGGGGAAGGTGATGCATCTCCTATCCCCACTGTCTGCGCTGGAAACCTTCAGATTTTAGCAGGAACAACTGAACTCAGAGGGAAAACCTTGGTCCTCTGCAGCAAGAGCAGGTTCACTACAAAACCCTGACATCTTCAGTCTTAGTGGATGTTTTAAAACAAAAGTAAATCCAAGGAACAGCCCAACTTTTCTGCAATTACTCAACTAACTCTAGCAAATACCTCCCGTTCTTCATATGCATCCTGACATCCTTATTAAGCCACGTGGAAGTTTTATATTTTGCTTAATTAGGGCATGTGCTTTTCTTGCTGGCAAAATGTCTACAGACTTCAGTAAGAGCTGGATTAGGACATTTTTTTGAAACTTCTCAATGCTGTGTCTTGTGAATTTTATACACATCTGTCCTCAGAGGTCACATGATTCAAAACCAGTCTCAATATCTGTGCAAACATAATATCCTTTGCCAAGCAGTCAAGCACTACAGATCTGTGGACAGTGAAGGAAAAAAAAGTAATCAAACCCAAACCTTACATAACATTTTATACATGCAATGGAGATGTGCAGTATTTAGGAAAATCTAGGAAGAAATGAGATGTGATAGAAAAACATTCGTGTGACTGCACAGGGGTGGGTGCCTCCCCATATATTGCCCTCTGTAAGGGTAATGCTTCAGGTATCATATTCAAAAGGGAAATGGAGAGACTTGATAGGAGGGGAAGCAAAAAAAAAAGAGCTTTTTCCATCTTTGAGCCTCTGCTTGGTGTCAGACCCACTCAGTCTCCTCCCTCAGCACACTGTGAAGTGCATGTGGCCAGTAGAACTGGGATCTTGCATCCCCATGTCTCTCAGGATAACCAGGCTTTCTCACAAACAGCACTTACATTTCAAGTGCATTTGTTCCTCCTGGTTCTTTATCTCCCCACAGAGCTTCGCTGCAGTTCAACATTTACTCCACCTACACACAGTGCTATTTTATTTGGGCTTCGTTTTTATTAAATGTCAAAAATTATAAAGGATACCATTGTTATAATTACTGCAAGCAACATCAAATACAAAAATGTAAGTGTAGCTAGACATCAGAACACAGGTTTTTTTCAGGAGGGTGTCAGACTCCTCGGTGAACAAGTTTAGCCTTCGGTTTTGCACATCAGGGTTGGAGGGAAAAGAAATGGCTTGAGGAGCCCTATAGAGGTGCTTTTGCTTCCCTGACTTCTCACACAATATTCTTTCAAATGAATTTAAGGCTTTTCTTGTCCAAATCCCCGCAAAAGTAACCACACTGCAGTTTTTCTACTATTATGCAAATAGATTAATCAGCCAACGCTCCAGTGAGAATTAATTTATATTTGAATCAAATGAGGGCTTAGATTCTTTATAACCCAACCCCCAGGCCAAGGCCTGGGCTAGGTAGCAACCTCATATTATTCATTTGACGAAATGTGAACTGACATAAATACCATGGCTAACTTTCAATCCGATTACCCCGTTACCTCACATCAATGCTCTCCCAGCCATCAGCCTCCAGCGTCCCTCCTTTCACCAGCGCAGCCAACAACTGACAACTCCTCCCTGATAAACAAGCACCCACGCTGCCACTTCGGACCCCCACTCTTAACCCATCATTCCTGCTCAATGGCCCTTATTCAACAAGGTACTTTATTTTGTTTGTAGGAATCGGGGCACTAAACAACACAAAAATACTGTTTTGCTGGGGCTGTGATTCAAAGCTGCCCTTTCAGAGCTGCTGAGCACTTGAGGCACGAACAATAAACATCCAAAAAAGTATAGGAGCATCGTGTCCAGCCATACATAGATATTTATAACACACATGCACACATTTAATTTAATACAGTCATTGTCATCTGTTATCTTTCATATACTCTTAGCCCTTAAAAAAAAAAAATAAAACAATGTTGGGGCTACTATGTCCAAAGGTCAATGTAAAGTGAACCCACATTTTATACAGCACCCTTATACTAAACTCATGTTGACAACCACTAAATTCTTTCTATTGCCTTGCACAGGAACTTGTTTTTTTTTAAAAGGCTTCCCCCCACCACTTTAAAACTGTAAGCATTTAAAAAGCTTGGCTAAACAATCCACCAGGTGTGAGAAAAGCCTTTTCTGTGCAAGCAGCTCAGTGTCAGAAAACCTACACTTTGTAATTAGATTAGCAAGCAAGGACTGAATAGTTCTGATCAAAACATCCCCCCTCTGCATATTGTTTATAGTGCATAACTGATAACTAAGCTTCTCTAGTCATGGTTAAAATCTACTTAAAAACAGGAGTCCTGTGCACTCTGGAATTTAAATGAAGAGGAAAAGAAAACAAAGTGCACATTCTTAAAAAGCTATATGTAATTACTTGGCTTTCTTACCTAAACACGGCTTGATTTGAAAATACGTCAGAAAACAAACCCTATGATTTAATGGCAGCTCCTCAAGGAATCATCACTTAGAACACAGCTAAGACAGAAAGTTAGAGACGTAGTTTTTTGCCTTAAAAACATACCTCATGGTGAACAGGCTGGGGAAGAGGAGGAAGACAAACCCCTCAGCCACATGGCCCCAGCACTGGAGGATATCCCAGATCCCTGTCAGGAGAGCTGAAAACTCCTCAGCCCAGGAGGATGGCATGACTTGTCTGTCTTTGTGGATTTTTTCCATGTGGCCAGACAGTCTAGCTGTGTATTGGAGCCAGTTTCCCAACGTAAAGAGCAGCATTAGAATGTGCTGCCTTCCTGGAGACACTAAAAGTGGGGTGGAAAAGAGTTGCAGCACGTTAGAGAGCACATCATCCCCACCTGTGCCTGCAAGGAGAAGGTTTACACTCACCTGGAAATGATCCTAAAAGGAAAATAAGGTTCTCCCTAAACCCTTCATACAAAGCTTATATGTTTTTCTTGGAAATAATGAGCCCTGTTTCATCTGCCCAGAGTGCAAATACCCCAGTTTTGAATTTTGAATTAGCCAGTCCAGTCTGACGTCAGTCCCTTCTGTACTGTGGGGCCTGGGACCTGCTCCAAATCCTCGTATGTATCAATTTTTCCAAAGAGAGATCTCTAATTACTGATTCTTCCTGCTAAAGTCACTGGTACCTTGTAAATCCCATCCTTCTCAAAACAGTCTTTTAAATACTAGGGCTGGACAACCAGAACTGAGACCAAAAAGCCGTCTCCTCTTTGGCTCAAGAACACAGTGGAAATAGCAGAAGATAACAGGAAGACAGCCTCTATTTCTCCTCTCACACATCTGGAGTTACTTGCCACGAACAGAGCAGTGGATGGAAACTTTTCCATGCTGTCCTGTCTGCTCCTGCTTCTGCTGTAATTGCTGACCAAAGTCCAGCCTCATTGCTTGAACTGCCCCGAGAGAGAGGGTCTGATCACAGACAGCAGTTTAGTCCTGTCTCTATACATCCCCCCTACTGATTTATTTTTCTATAGGAGCAGCAAACGTTCACCAAAAAGGCGGGATAGAACATTTTTTGTATGACACCATTAGGGAAAATTAGGAAAAGGTTGATAGGTGAGGGATTAAACTTCCATTTAGGACCTGAGACAGAACTGTTTAAAAGACACCAGAGAAATGCAGCTTAATGTAGCCTAAATGTAGCTTAAAGCTACATTAAATTCCCCTTTCCTGACCTTTCTGGGTCTGATGAGTTACAGCCAGATTGTGGCTCCTCAAAAAGAGCCCTGTCCTGTGCCAGGACAACATGACCTTACCAGACTTCCTCAAGCTAAACTTTAAATCTGCCAAATCCCACCTGATGCCACTAAAGACCTTTCTAGAGACACAAAACTTGGTACTCTCCACCCTCTTACATTTTTAATGGAGAAGGAAAAACTGAGAGAAAAAAAGGACAAAAAGCATGACACGATGAGAGCCAAAAATGTGAATACAACCACTAAAACATGGCTTTTGTTAAGTAGTTCTCATTACTATAGGTGTGACAAGAAACCTGAGAAAAGCTGTTTCATCTTCTGAAGATCCTGTTGCAACATCCTGGCTGTCTCATTCTAAACTTCAGTTGTCTTTGATATTTCCCCCTGCAGTACCAAAACACTCCTGACAAAGTCCTGAAAAGAGACAAGTACATTCAAATTCTTCTAGGGCTTAACCCCACCGCATTGAAATTACCATGAGTTTTGCCCCTGACTTCAGCCCTGACAGAAGAAGCAACATTCTCGGGCCAAAGGCATGGGGAAAAGCTTTCCTACAACTCCCTTTACATGCTCACCCTCTCCTTAGTCCCAGAGATTTCCATTTGCTTTCAGAAAGCTGTAGGCATAAACGGGCAACACATTTCACTGTGGATCTGTCCAATCTCATGGCTGCTGGAAAACAAGTAGAGCAGGTTTTTTTTCTTCTCTGAGAAAGGATGTGGTTTCTGCAGGCTGGGGAAGCTCTCAGGAGAAAGGCCTTGGTCAGTTCAGGAAAGATTCGCTACGTCAAGGACCTCATGGGCTTTTCCTGAATATGAAATGGACGAGCCCTTCATCTCTGGACATCAGGAGCTGCACCGCTTGCAAAGCAAAGCCCAGAGGAAGGGTGGTCCTGTTCTAGCCTCCAGGCTGAGCCAAGTGTTTTCTGAGGAGAGCAACCCATTCTCACAAGCAGAGATTCAGTGGAAAATCTGTTCTCTCTGCAGGAATCCAGCCATCCTGAATTCTGAGACCTACCCTTGAGACTCCTGAAGAGATGTCCATGATGCCTGTGAAGCTGTTACTTCCTTGGACATTATTGCTCCTTGGTTTTCTGTACGTGAAGAATCTCACTTGATAAAAGCATCCCCAGGGGACAACAGAAATACAGCCATTCCTTTAATTTTCCATTTTACACAAAGTAAGTGGGAGCAGAGCTCATGGACTGTATGGACAGTGCTTACTAATTTATTTCTCAGTGGTTCTGTGAAGGCAAAGCACGAGGGACAAAAAGTTTGTAATTCTTCTTCTGTCAGAGCTCCAGAGATCAAATACACTCCACATCAACATCTACTGGAATAGTTAGTATTTCTGGAAACCAAGCATTCTGTCTTTATTGAAGGGGCCCACACATCCGGTCTCTTTCTCTATGGATGCTGTACAGTTTATCAGCAACTTATAGACATGAACACAGCTGTGATCAGGGCATGGTCTGTAACTGAACCATTTAACTGCAAACCCATTGCCTTAATGGACAAGGCCACAAATGTAACAATTAGAGGAAGAAATCACTAAAAGCCCTGGGAATCTGATGATGAAGAAACTCAGAACTCACATTTTATTTCTTTAAGATACTCCCCCATTTCAATTGTGAGAGCATTAGGGTATCCCAACACAGAAATCGTGCACTTTTGTTTGCTAGAGAACATTTACGCAGTGTTTGAGTCTCCTTTCCTTTCTTATCACACAGATTTGGATCCCATCAAAAGATGTACAAGCTAATCCCTGTCAAAGGACCTTTCAGCACCTTCACATAGGACTCAGACAGAAAAACTCTCCCCACAACAGTCTTTTCCCCACTGAATCATGACATCTGAAGTATATTCACCTGGAAGGAGCAAAGTGAATCTCCCGGCCCATCACCATCCTTCTGGCTACCAGCACATAGATTGGGGAAGACTTTCCACTGGGGAAAATACTTCCAGGTGCCTGGGCTCTCTTCATCTTCTCTCTTCTTTTTCCCTTTTAAACCTTCCCAGAGAGACTTAATCCCAAAGGAAGTGCAACATCAGTTGGCTGCCATGGTAAAATTTAAGGGATTGAGGGCTGATTCTCTGGTCCTTTTAAGAAAAGGTGTACAAACAACAGAAGGTCCCGGTTTTATCCTACAGCTATTTAAATACTAAATCTGTTGTTTTTCAGAGAAACAGAGGTCCTTGTGTGATGTTCCAGCAGGCAGAGGGGTGGAGGGCAGCCTCTAGATCCACTCCCATGGCAGACATCAAGGGAGGCTGTGGGCTCAAGGAACCTCAGTTCAAGGAGACAGCAAACTCTCAGATTTGCTAAAGTCCACCCCAGGACACATTCATTCTCCTGCTGAATTGTGCTGAGAGTCCTGTCCTGCAAACAAAGTTGTCCTTCCTGTCATAGCCTGGAGAGTGAAGAACAGAATCGGGCCTTAATGAGTGGAAAAGTCATGGGATCTTCAAGTCCCAGCACTTAAAACTGACCACTGCATAGAGATTTCAGTGGATTGGTCAGCAGAGAAGTTTACCACTGTCATAAGCAAAGGAACAAAATTTCAGTTCGCTGTGAGGAGGCAGTAGTGCTCTTAAGAAGTGATTTAAAAGACAAAAGGATTTTTAATTGTTCTGCCTACTTGAGAAACATGAGAGAAATAAATTGTGGAGAAAATAAATGGGGAAGTTTCGTGTTCTGTCATCCTCCACATTTTGTCTGCACAGTCTAATTTGGAAACCCCTAGGGCAGAGATCACAACTGAAACAAGCAGGACCTTGCCCACCAGTATCTGAAATCCAAACAGCCACTGCCCAACTCCCAGCAAGTTTCCACTGTGCCAAGCAATCATGAAATTAAGGCAGCAAATAATCCATCATATTGTATTTTGCAAATTCTAGCTCTCCAAAATGTGCCAATCTTAGCTCGTGAAAGTAGTTTTTTTTAAAGGAGGTTGTGTGGTTGTTTATTAGACAGATCAGTGGAGAAGAAAGAAGAGGGATTGTTCAACCCCAGATTGTTTTTTTAAACAAAGGTGGAGGTTGGGGGAAGCATAAAAGGACAAAATGGACAAAAATAATCAAATTTGGAAGAAAGGATGCAAATTAAACAGGCTTGGAAGGAGTTAGCAAAGCGCAAGCAAGACACAGAGACTAAACTAAAGTTAATTACTTTTGACATGATCAGATCGTCTGGTTGCATTTCAGGCTGTGTGCACTCTGGGCTGGCCAGCATGAATGGCGAGGGAAAAGAAAGTAACTCTCCCCTCGAGGTCCCTTTGCCAAGTCTGGGCTGTGCGCTCTGTCCGAGATCCCTCTTTCTTTGCGCAGAGAGAGAGAGGGGGAGAGGAGAGAGAAACACAGTTAACCACCTGTCAGGGCTGAGGACACAATAAGGCAGCCCCCAAAAGAGCTTTTCATGCATGCGTAATATATTTGTTCAGCTATTCACTTAATGAAGCTGATAAATGTGATGCAAAACAATAGTCAAGTTAATCTATTTAGTAAAATGTTTTGAGACTCTCAGGCGATGTTAAGGAGGGTAGTGTGCTCGGGGACATTTTCATTTCAATACGCTCATCTCTCCCCTCTTAGGGGGGTTTCAAGCAACCTATGTGAATATAATTTCTTATAAATGTGTCTTTAATGGGTTTAATTCACCCTTGCCAGCTGTTTTTTTAGCTATTTTGTAAGAGCAAAACAAACGTGCCAGGCTTGGAAAGCTAGTTAAAATTAGTTTCGGTCACTGGGGCCAAGCTATATTTCCTGCAAACCATCTGCTTGATTGGCACAATAGAAGGATTTTCAAGAAAAGGGGGGATCTAGAAGAGCTTTGAACGAACCAACAGTTACTGTTCCTTGTGCTTGAATTCTAAAGGTGAAGACTTAGGTGTCTTAATACAGCCTCGCTCCCGCAGCCTCCATTCAAGCTGCCGGCGTGGTCGATGAGCATCATTAGGGAGCTGGGACACACCACCGTCGGAGCATCCCTACCCCTCTCCCGCCGACCCCTCTTCGGCGGAAAAAAAAAAAAAATTAAAAGGGGTGGGGGGGAGAGAAATAAGAAAACAACCCAAAAGGCGCACACGCGCGCGTTTGCACCGCAGTTTTGGGGAGGGAGAAGCGGGGCCCTGCGGGGCCGGGCAGCCCGGGGGGTGCGGTGCGGGTCTCGGCTGGTCCCCGGTGGAGCGGCTCCCGGCTTGGGGAGGGAGGGACGAGACGTTCGACTCCCACCTGGCTGTGGGAAGCCGCCCGGCAGGGCAGGGGCTGTCCCGCCGAGGGTGTCCCGCGTGGGGCCGCGCCGTGGCGGTGATTGAGACGTCCGTCTCCCGGGGCCGGGGATGCGGGAGAGGGATGGGGCTCCCGGGAGCGGCCCCGAGCCGCCGGGGGGGCGCCGGCCCGGCCCTGCCCAGCCCTTTGGTCTCCGGATTTGAAGTGCTGGCTCTCCCAATTTCATGCGGATTACCAGCCTCGGACCGGGACACACGCAGCTTCAACCCCCACCTCCCTCTCCCCACCCCTCACCCGCCGGCAGTTTTGGGTTTGGGCTCTTTTTTTGTTGTTTTTTTGGTTTTTTTGGTTTTTTGGTTTTTTGTTTTGTTTTTTTTTTTTTTTATGCGACAAAGAAAGTGAGTGACTTTTAAGAAATAAATTTGAAGATAACGACATTAAAATGAATGGCAGGAAGCACAAAACTGCCTGAGCATAGGTCAAACGGCATTAGTCACAGGTTTTATCCTGAGACATTAGAATTCCCTTTCTCTTAAATGATCAGTGCCTTTGAAAAGAAACTTCCAAAGGAGATCACTTAAAATAAGATCCTTTCGTCTGATTTCTTGGTTTCTTATGGTCTATCTTCCCTTTCAATAGATGTCTAGTCCCTTTTGCCGTGGTGCTTAAGGAATTCTTTATGAGTGTGCTCAGACGCATCACAAGGAACGGGGTCCACGCGTGCCCCAGCATGCGTTTGACCCAACCTTCCAGAAGATGTCAGCCCCTCTTTTTTAAAACCAGAGAAATTAGCAGCAGTTGGTCTATAGTGAGACAAAATGCCC
The DNA here is from genome assembly GCA_013397935.1 of Dasyornis broadbenti. Lineage (NCBI taxonomy): Eukaryota > Metazoa > Chordata > Aves > Passeriformes > Dasyornithidae > Dasyornis > Dasyornis broadbenti. The sequence goes on along the minus strand of VZRN01005892.1, from coordinate 749,072 downwards.
CCAATGTATATGTAAAGAAAGGAGTAAATCATCTCAAAGGAAACGTATAATGACTGTAAAAAACGAAGTGTTCTCGGAACAGCCCGGGCGGAGCTCAGTCGGGAAACGCCGGGACCGGGTGGCGGCTGCGAGAGGGGCAGGGAGCAGGGGACAGAGCGATGGCACCGGGGGCTGGCGAGATGCCAGGTAATTATTTTATCGGGAAAGCCCCGTTTGCTTTTTCCGCTCGCTGCCGTCCCGCTCGCTTGTTCAGTAACAGCCTGAGAGCAGCGCTGCGCTCGAACGGGGCTTGAGGTAAACCCGGAGCGCCCTGGGTGGGGGCGAGCGGAGCGCTGAGCCCGGGGTAGGGCGGGGCAGCCCCCGGGCCCCTCCAGCACAGCGGAGCCTGAGCAGGGCCGGGGGACAGCTGGCGGGGACACCCCCGAGCCCCCTGAGCTCTGCCCGCGCCTTCCGTCCCTTTTCCCTTTACCTGCTAAGCGTCGAGACTAACAAAACTGGGGAGCGGGGGAAAAAACTCCAGCGAGGTTTTATTTCAAAGTGATGCTTTCAGCCGGCGGACCTTGCAAGTCTGCAGGTGCTCATCTGCTGGGGGCCGGCGAACAGCACCGGGAAGGCTTGTCAGGATCATACAATTTCGAGGGCTGATTCCGTCCTCTCTAATAAATAACTTTTTGATTTGAATCAAGGGAGAGGTTTAACAGACTTTCTTTCTTCCCTAATGTGATATAAATCGCAGATGCACTTTTATTGAATGGTTAAAGCATCGACATGGAGATAATCGACACAAAACGTCCGGACAAAAACCATCGAGAGAAATAAAGCTGGTTAATAAGATTTTTGAGAAAGCTTTGTGTTAAAAAGTAAAAAGGGAAAACAGCTGAAGGTGACAGTTAGTTCATGGTTAATAGGATAAAGGCTGCATGGTTGAGCTGCACACTTCTGCTTGCAAAGGTTCAGACACACCAAAGGACTGAATAGGGTGCTTTTAAAACATAGGACATTTAACACATCTGTTATAGCCTTTAACAGAGAAATCAGGTAAAACCACTCTCAATAGTCGCTTTCATCACCCACCTCCAAAGGAAACTGCACTTGCGCCTATTTCCTTATTTGTCACCACAAACAAATCCCCTCTGCCAGAAAAATCCCTATTTACTACTTCCCCGTTAGACGATGTCATTCGTCCCTCGCACCAAAGTCAGGGGTCTCCGGCTCTGCCGCACCGAGCTAAGACACCTTCCGAAATCCTGCACACGTCCGCAGGTAAAGAGCGAGATCAGGTGAATTTGGCTGCTTCGAGCCATCGACACCGCCAAAGCCGAGAGTGGCTCAGACAACGTCAGTCAAAAGGATCCAAATGCTACAAAGTTGTCTTCATTTTCACAGCTGGAGGGTAGCAATTGCCACTATTTTTAATCTAGATAAGCTTAAGAGGAGTAACAGACTGAGAACCCGAAGGGGTTGCTGTGGTACCACAAAGCTGTCCAGATCTCTCCTGTGTGTAATATTCAGATTTTGTGGGAGCAGAGCTCTCATCTGCCACATCAAGGCTCGCATTTCGGTCTGGGCAAAACTCTCGCCTGAGCACAAGAACACGAGACTTTTACGAAGCTCGGATCTTGAAAGGAGAGGTTGACACCGCAAATATGCCTCATTCCGGACCTTTGATGTGCCGATAGAAAATCAACCCCGTCTACACGCACTGATTTTGCCTCATACTAATTGCAGGGGCAGAATATGCTCAAACCACGGTGGGATCCACTCTCCGAGTATGTTTCTCTCTCAACAGAGTAAGCTCTGTTCCACGTTTTCTGATCTGTATTTTCAAATCCACAAAACCCGTGCTTTTCTGAGAGCCCGCAGATAAGTTTATATGAATATTTATTGATTTATTTCCTAAACTCAGCAGGGGAGCGGCAAGTAAATTTAGTGCTTTCTTTAAATAATTCCCTTTCTACGAGGCAAGATGTCATTCGAAACTTTTAAATAGGCATTTAATTAGCCTGTGTGTGTTGCCTCTGAACAAAACCCTGCTGGGAGCCTTTGGAGCGCTGTATTCCAAAGAGGCGGTCAATATGCAAAATTGATGACTACACTTTCTTTGTGGCGGGGCCATTGTGCCCCGGTTGCTTATGAAGTCTAATCCAATCATAAATTGCAGCCCTGGACCAATGGAGAAGCCGGGAGCTCGCCCTGAATGAAGCTCAAGTGGAGAACTTTGTTGAACCCCATTGTTGGTGCTGTCACTTTTGAAAGAGCCTCAGCGGGGCTGACCACTATAAAACCCATGGTCCAGGAGGAAGGGGCAGAGAGAACTCCGCCAGACTCGCTGGCTGGATCTTTACCAACCCAGGTTTGCCAAGCAGAAAACAAAAGCAAACAAACAAACAAGCAGGCGAGCGGCCCCAGCCCGGCTCCGCGGACGGCCCCTGCGATGATGTTCCCCAGCCTCATCGCCCCTCCAGCCGTCTACCCCAGCCTTCTGCGGCCGACCCCCACCCTCACCTTGCCTCAGTCGCTGCAGTCGGCTTTTTCCAGCCATTCCAGCTTCCTGGTGGAAGATTTGATCCGGATCAGCAGGCCCACCACTTACCTGCCCAGGACTGCCCCCCCGCCCAGCATGTCCCCCCCAACCTCGGCGGCCAGGACGGACTCGGGCACGCCGGAGCTTCCCAGCTCCACCACCGCCAGCTCCAGGAGGATCTGTTCTCCACAGACTTCCAGCAGCGACTCCACTTTCCTGAAGTTTGGAGTCAACGCCATCCTCTCCTCCACGCCCCGAGCCGGTAAGCGGAGGGACAGCCCGACCCCGGCCGGGCGCTGGGGACACACCGCCCGCAGGAGGGGGTGCCGGGCCAGGGGGCAGAGCAGGGAGCAGGAAAAGGGAGGGAGGACCCAGAGCAGAGCTGCGGAGCCCTCTGGCATCGCTCGTGTTTGAAGGGCGAGGCGCAGCGCCGGTGCCGCTCCGCCGCAGGACGGAGGGGAGCGCAGGCGGAGGAGGGGTCCCAGAGAAGAGGGTGTCCCCCGGCCGTGTCTTCTGGCTGGCCCTGTCCTCACGGGTGCCGCTTTGCTGGCAAAACCAGCAAAAGTGCCAAATTCTTTCGGCCGTTCCGAGTTCGGTCTGGCGCTTTTATTTTTTCTAAAAGTACCACGGCGTTGGTCTCCAGACCAAGCGGCAGAAACCCAGCCGTGCCCTCGGTCGAGACCAACCTGCGCTTACCCTCCGTTTAACTTAATCCTGTTTATTTACTAGAAACCTCCCCTGCGTTGCTTCAGAGCGTCCCGCCAAAGACTTTCTCCTTCCCGTACTTTGAAGGATCCTTCCAGCCCTTCCTCAGATCCTCCTATTTCCCAGGTAGGTGTTTAAAAGCGTCGCTTTCCGCGGGCGGGCGGCAGTCCCGGCACAGCCCGGGGTATCTGCGCTTCCCCGGCGATATCTCCGCGTCCCCTCCGTCCCCCCCGGCGGGGTTATGCCGCAGTTCAGAGGTTGGAGGGAGTACAACATTCAAGCATCAGTCGCGCCAATTTGCTGCCCGATTTAGCACAGGCAGTGACTGCCTGACATTCCCTGCCCGCTCCCCCCGCTGATCCGCAAATTAGCCGGGATTGTCACGGTGCCGAGGCGAGGCGGATCCCCCTCCCTCCCTCTCTCGCTCCGTCCCTCCGGCCCGGCCGGCGCTGAGGTTTCAGCACCACGAGGAGCGGTCAGCTCCCGCCGCCGCCCGCTCAGGAAGGGAAGGCGGGAGGGAGAGGGAGGGGGAGAGGGAGGGAGGGACGGAGGGAGCCTGTGGGTGTCCCCCAAACCTTTCCTCCCCCAAACCTTTCCGCCCCCGCCGCGTTGCAGGCGGATCCAGCACGCTGCGGGAGCGGCGTGACTGCCCTCCTCCACTTCCACCGCGTACTAACCCTTCCCTCCTTCACCTTCCCGGTTACCCCACCAAACCGCGCGGGAAAGGCGAGAAAGCAGGCCGTGGAGGTGTGATTCTTACAGCAGTGAAGCATTATGGTGTTGAGAGAACAATTAAAAACAAAATCCACCGAAATCTAATTACACAAACAAGCTATTAATTTAAAAAGAAAACAGGGAAAGCGAGAAAGCGAGAGAGGGAAAAAAAAAACCAAAACAAAAAAAAAGTCCAAGCTCTTCTATTCATCCTCTGGATAATGGAATTTGCTTCCTTTCTCCAGCATGTGAATAGCCTAACAAAAACAACTTGAGCTTTATAAATAGCTTTTCATGTCCATTTAATGAAAATGATTTGGGGAAAGAGACGATTGTGCCATCAGTATTCTCCCGAGGAGCCTGGCATGCCGTTGTGTTTAGTTTGAAAGTGTAAATCTCTTTTGTTCCAATAATATATGGCGTTAGCTGCTTGTCCTCAGTCTTTTTCTGTTAGTTCATTACTACACAATTACCATTCACGCTTCATTAGCATCTCTGTCTCTCTTGGGGAGGTTCCCCCCCCTCCTTTTTTTTTTTAAGGCGAAACTCTGCCCTTTTTTATCACACTAATGCCATTGGGAACCAAGCAGTGTGCTAATTAGCTGTTACTTTTCATGTCTTCGAATTGAATTCTCCAACTTTGGGCGGGGGGGGGGGGGGGAGGGAAGAGATTATTAT